>CM063510.1:138620723-138640723 GCA_032207245.1 Pardosa pseudoannulata
TATATATATATATATATATATATATATATATATATATATATATATATATATATATATATATATATATATATATATATATATATATATATAAGGAAAATTCTTAGGGGTTTTCAAAACTTAAATCAAGGGCTAAAAATTCCCGCATCATTTTCTATTCCCCTTTTTAACCCCTAACTTAAATTGACCACTGGGGCTACAGTTTACGCCCTCGGATAAGAGGCCTGACCAATTATAATCCTACATGGCCCTAGCGGACAATTTAGGAAATTTCCAAATAAAAAGGAGATACACGTTGTCGGAGACAGATTTTTCTAGAGATATTTTCCCACAGATGTTGACCCAGGTGTTACATGTCTTGTACATAGAACTTCATGCTAGCTGACCCTTCTGTTTGTCCTGTCCCTATGATGAAGTGGAAACCCGTCCTTCAACGTTATCTTAATAAAGGTCTTTAGCTGAAACGGTATCATTTTTATGGTCATGACTGCAATCACCCATCGAGAAGTCCGTCTCATGCTAATTGGTATCCTAAAGGTGGATTCTACCATAAAAAAATGTATGAAAATGGAATTGGAGTTATTTTTCATGCACAATCACTTAAGAATGGTTAGTTAGAGCCCATATTGAATTTCTCAAAAAATATGTTAACATATTTTGAAAAATATTCTACGTCTTTGAATTTTAAAATTTCTTTAGTAAAAGTTTTAAATAAACTAGTATCGTTCTAATTTTTCTGGTTAACCTTTTTTCAGGCTCATCTGCTTATCAAAGTTGACAGTAACATAGAAATTTTATTCCTGCTAATTTTATTCCTAAATTACCTACTGTCTTGTTTTTACTGATGTCATAAAATGGAAGAGACCATTAAAATAAAGGAAGAGAGACCTTCTAAAAAACAAAGAGTATTATATATGAGTGAAACTGAAGGTGAATATTCCAGCTAAAATAATAAGCCATCTGAAGCTTACACCTTTATATATCAAGACAGCACTATTGTGAATTAGAAAGTTTATAATTAATTACTTAATAAATTTGAGTCAAAAATCAATTTTCTGGAGACATTTTAAGGACATAAACAACATAAATTTCCCTTCTTAAAAATTTGCAGTAGATATGAATAAAATATTTTGCATTAAATTATTCATTCTGACCAAGTATCCAAGCGATCTTATATAATATGTTGAAAAGTTCACGTCTCCTTTTAACCATTTAGTCACAGCGGGTGTTCACTTTACAGCTATTCATTAAATATTTACTGGTGTTTATCAAGAGAATCATCCATTCGGTTGATTAAATTAGCTTAGATGATGTAGATGCTTCGGTTACTCTATTTCTACATAAAGGAATTCACATGGGACGCTAGAGCTGATTATAACAGAGTGAAGGATTATAGTTACCAGACAAACTTCTTGCATCTCTTCAAACTAATTCAAAAGATCTTTAATATAAAAATAATTATATGTAGAAACACTTTTAATAACTCATATCTATAGCATTATTTAATCCAGTGTTTATGTTATGTTAATTTTCAGTACACAAAGAACAAAAAGTTAAGAAATAAAATGTAATACTGAATTATGTAGTATTAACTATATTCTCATTGTAGAGAAAAAAAATGAACATTTGTTTAAATTTTTCTTTGAAGAAAAAGAGGAAATCCAGACTGAATTCTAATTTTAAAATGCTCTTTGTTTTATATAATTTGCATCAAAGAGAATACTTTCCGATTAATTAGAAGCATGCTACATAGCATGGAAAATTATTTTACTTGGTAAAGATATGTGAAATTGGCTGAACTAATTAGAAACTCTTCATGGAGTTCCTTAGAACATGTCAATTGTAATTCAATTACGACCTCCCTACCTGTACAACTTTCTCTCATCATGGTAAATCATCTTGCTTAGTAAAGATATCTGACAATGGCTGAACTAATCAGAAGAACTTCATGGAGTTCTTTATATCATCTGTAATTCAGATACGACCTTTTATCTCTTACAACTTCTTTTCGAAATAGTCAATCGAAGTTGTCGGAAGAACTTCTTAGAGTTCCTTAGTCCATTTCATGTAGACCTCTCTACCTTTTCAACTTCCTCTTAGCAGGGTCAATTATTTTACTTGATAAAGACATTGGATATTGGCTGAACTAATCATTACTTCCTGAATTTCTTTAGTCCATCTCATCTGTAACTCAGATACAACCTTCAGTTTCTTATGATTTCTTCTCCAAATAGTCAATCGAAGTTATCGGGAGAACTTCTTGGAGTTTCTTAGTCCATGTCATATACGACCTGCTACCTTTACATCTTCCCCTTAACATGGTAAATTATTTTGCTTGGCAAATAGGTGTGATACTAGCTGAACAAATCAGAAGAACTTTATGGAATTCTTTGCTCCATCTCATCTGTAGTTCAGATAAGACCTTTCATCCCTTATAACTTCCACTCGAAATAGTCAATCGAAGTTATTTGAAAAACTTCTTGGAGTTCCTTAGTTCATCTCATATAATCCTCTCAATTGTCAATTTCCCTGTCAATTTCCTCAAAGCATGGTCTGTTATTTTACTTGATAAAGACATTGGATATTGGCTGAAATAATCAAAACTTCCTGAATTTCTTTAGTATATCTCATCTGTAACTCATATACAACCTTCAGTTCTTTGTAACTTCCTCTCCAAATAGTCAATCAAAGTTACCGAAAGAACTTCTTGGAGTTCCTTAGTCCATCTCGTGTACGACCTCTCTACTTTTACATCTTGTCCATAACATGGTAAGTTATTTTGCTTGGCAAAGAGATCTGATATTGGCTGAACTAATCAGAAGAACTTCATGGTATTCTTTAATCCATCTCATCTGTATCCTATACGACATTTTATTTATTAGAACTTCACCAAAAAGTCAGTCGTTTCCCTAAATGGAGGCAATTATAACTCACCATTGTAAAACATTAAATACAGCATAAAAGAAGTAAACATTTTGATAAAGGTCATAAGTACTTAAAAAGGAAAAAATGACAGTGTCAAGTCAATTTCAAATTTATTTTCCAAAAATGCATGTAAGTAAAGCCTAATTTATACCTTTCCTTTAGAAAAAAATTAGGTTTACTAATAAAATGTTCTACAGAAATAAAATCAAAATCATGTTGTTCAAAGTACAAAGATAAAAAGGTTTTGATAACATCCTTGATATATTTTGGAAAGAATATATATGAATAGATTTCTGAGGTACAATATAATTTTAGAACCCAAATCCTATTTTCAACCTTTGATAAATTTTAGCCATTTCTAAGCCATGTGCATTTGAGTTTATGTAACTAAGTTTATATCACAAATAAAAAAGTATATTGTGAAAGGAGCATTCACGTTTCATTTTTTAAATTGAGAAGTGTACAAGAAAATATATAAGGAAACAAATTTGTTCTTTCATTCTTATTATTACAAATTGTCAAATTCAATTTTCTTTCGCCAGACTTAAAAAGATAAATTTCAGCTCAAGTTATATTACTACGAAAATTTTGTTTGATTTTAAAATTGAAATAGACATTTTTTAATCCTTATATTCAATCGTTATGTAAATTTCGATTCTACAAATTATTTTTTAAACCATCTTAAGAAATTTATTTAGATAAAAAAATACATGCTTTTAGACAATGTCATCCCATATTCATTTCGTTTACTAATAAATATAATATATATGGACATATTTAGACGTGGGAAAGAATCCTGCAATGTAACTTATTAGTTCTAAATTTGTAATCAGGCTTGATATTAAAAATAGGCGTTACATTAGGTATTACAATGCAATTTTGTAGTCCACTTCATAAAATGCTATATAGAATAATGTGTATGGAATTTACTCCAGTTTGTACCCGAGTCTAAAACTATATTTAACTTTTGTTTTTATATAAATTAAATACAATAGTGCAAAAATAAATTAACTTCCTTAATTTTTAACTATTAAGAGGTTAGAGAGTAAAAAAATGTTCCTACACGTTATGTTAAAATTTAAGAATTCAAACACCCAAGCATACTAGGATTAATGTAACATCATTACCTTTCTTTTCGTATTTTCATTGAACAATAAATAACACTAATATTTTCCCAAAGATTAATCTTCTAACAGCTGCAAGATCCTAATTTTTATATTTTCTTTAAAGATTGAATGATATTTTGTATTTGTACGCTACTTTCTAAATATATTTCGGAATGATTTGAGAGTTACAATACAGGATTGTTATCTACTCCATAAAATGCTACATAGAATATTGTGTATCAAGTTAACCCTAAGATACAAAACTGGGTATTTTGTACCTGACTGTGAAATTATTGTTAACTTTTAAATTTTTTTAAATAAATTAGTTACAATAATACTAAAATAACATTACATTAAGTATTACAATATAAGCTTTTATTCCACTTCATAAAATGTTATATAGAATAATGTGTATCGAGTTTACTCCAGTTTGTTCACGAATCCAAAAGTGTAGTTAACTTTTGTTTTTTAAATAAATAATTACAATAATGCAAAAATAAATTAACTTCCTTAATTTTTAACTATTAAGAGGTTAGAGAGTAAAAAAATGTTCCTACACGTTATGTTAAAATTTAAGAATTCAAACACCCAAGCATTCTAGGATTAATGTAACACCCTTTCCTTTCTCTTCATATTTTGATTGAACAATAAATAACACTAATATTTTCCCAAAGATTAATCTTCTAACAGCTGCAAGATCCTAATTTTTATATTTTCTTTAAAGATTGAATGATATTTTGTATTTGTACGCTACTTTCTAAATATATTTCGAAATGATTTAAGTCTTACAATACAGTTTTGTGATCTACTCCATAAAATGCTACATAGAATAATGAGCATCAAGTGACTGTAGGATACAAAACTGAGTATTTTGTTTCCAAATGTGAAATTATTGTTAACAGTTACCTTTTTTTTAATAAATAAATTACATTAATGCAAAAAATAACTTAATTACTTTAATTTACATCTATTAAGAACTTGTTACTTCACGGTATGTTAATTTAGGCATTAAAACATCCATTCATCCTAGGGTAATGTAAAACCCTTTCCTTCCTCTTCTTATTTTGATTGAACAATAAATAACACTAATATTATCCCAAAGATATATCTTCTAACAGCTGTAACATCCTAATTTTTATATTTTCTTTCAAGATTAAATGATATTTTGTATTTGTAAGCTACTTCCTAAATATATTTCGAAATGATTTAAGATATACAATACAGGCTTGTGATATACTCCACAAAATACTACATAGAATAATGTACATCAAAGACTGAATGATATTTGTATTTGTACGCTACTTTATAAATATATTTCAAAATGATTTAAGACTTACAATACAGGATTGTGATCTACTCCATAAAATGCTTCATAGAATAATGCGTATCAAGTTAACCCTACGGTACAAATCTGGGTATTTTGTACACGGGTGCGAAATTATTGTTAACTTTTACCTTTTTTTAAATAAATAAATTACAATAATGAAAAAATAACTTAATTACTTTAATTTACAACAATTAAGAACTTAGCGGGCCAGGAAATGTCACTCCACGTTATGTTATTTTAGGTATTAAAACATCCATGCATCCGAGGGTTAATGTAAAGCCTTTTTCTTCCTCTTTGTATTTGGATTGAACAATAAATAACACTTAATATTTTCCGAAAAATTAATGTTCTAACAGCTACAAGATCCGAATTTATATATTTTTTAAGATTGAATGATATTGAATGACGCTATGGTTTAAATATATTTAAAAATGTCTTAAGAATCTGCCATTTATAAAATTCTGCAAATTCTCAAATGGTCTGATTTGTTACATAACTGATAAAATACGTTAGATAAATATTATTTTTAACATCCTTTGATTCAATTACCTGTATGGCTGTTCGTTTTTGATAAATGTTGAATAATACATTCGAAACCTTTTGCATTTCTAACTTTATTATTGTATATTTGGAGAAGCCATGTGTTTCTGTTAAGAGAATTTCATTTTGAAAAAGAAAAATGCTTAAATTTCCGACTGATAAGAAATAAACATTATATCTAATCTTAAAGATTGAGATGAAAAATTAGCCAGCTTGTTTCGAATAAAGAAATAAACAATTTTTATTATACACGTACCACCAGCAAAATGGCATTTCAGTAGTCAAAAAAAAGTCTTGTTCAGATTTTAATACTGAAATTTTCATAAGACTTTAGCTAATTACCATACTAAGATTATGTGGTCATTTTATTAATGAAAGAGAAAATTGCTTTTCATTAGTGTTCAGATATTTATTAAAAACTGTATCGGAATCATTAAAATGTTAGTTTCATCATTAAAAAAACTATTCTTTGAAAGAAAATGTAACATTCCCCGGCTTGAATTTTGAAAATAAAATGCTTTTATATCACCGAGGAAACAAATTGCAAAACAAATTACAAAAAACTACTTATTTTAAAATTGGGATTTATAACATAATTACAATGCCTTGTTATAATCTCAATCGATTATTAGATGTTTCTCAAATCGCCAGATATTTGTGTTAATGTTTTAATTTATATTATAATCTATCAAACAATAACCCGTAAAACAATTTTTTGTAAACAATTCTCATATCGTAATACACAAAATGCATTGAATTTAATCAATTCCATACAAGTTAAAACTTTAATTTATATTATAACATATCAGACAATCCTAATTTCGTAATACCCAAAATGCATTTAATTTAATTAATTCCATACACGTTAAAATTTTAATTTATATTATAACCTATCAAACAATAACCCGTAAAACAATTTTTTGTAAACAATTCTCATTTTGTAATACACAAAATGCAATTAATTTAATGAATTCCATACGCGTTAAAATTTTAATTTATATTATAACCTATCAAACAATAACCTGTAAAACAATTTTTTGTAAACAAGTCTCATTTCTTAATACTCAAAATGCATAGAATTTAATTATTTCCATACAAGTTAAAATTTTAATTTATATTATAACCTATCAAACAATAACTTGTAAAACAATTTTTTGTAAACAATTCTCATTTCGTAATACACAAAATGCATTGAATTTAATCAATTCCATACAAGTTAAAACTTTAATTTATATTATAACATATCAAACAATCCTAATTTCGTAATACCCAAAATGCATTGAATTTAATTAATTCAATGCATTTTGTTACGATTAAATTTTACACGTTAAAATTTTAATTTATATTATAACCTATCAAACCATAACCCGTAAAACAATTTTTTGTAAACAATTCTCATTTTGTAATACACAAAATGCATTGAATTTAATTAATTCCATACACGTTAAATTTTTAATTTATATTATAACCTATCAAACAATAACCTGTAAAACATTTTTTTGTAAACAAGTCTCATTTCTTAATACTCAAAATGCATTGAATTTAATTAATTCCATACAAGTTAAAATTTTAATTTATATTATAACCTATCAAACAATAGCCTGTAAAACAATTTTTTATAAACAATTCTCATTTCGTAATACACAAAATGCATTGAATTTAATTAATTCCATACAAGCTAAAATTTTAATTTGTATTATAAACTATCAAACAATAACCTGTAAAACAATTTTTTGTAAACAAGTCTCATTTCGTGATACACAAAATGTATTGAATTTAATTAATTCCATACAAGCTAAAATTTTAATTTATGTTATAACCTATCAAACAATAACCTGTAAAACAATTTTTGTAAACAATTCTCATTTCGTAATACACAAAATGCATTGAATTTAATTAATTCCATACAAGCTAAAATTTTAATTTGTATTATAAACTATCAAACAATAACCTGTAAAACAATTTTTTGTAAACAAGTCTCATTTCGTGATACACAAAATGTATTGAATTTAATTAATTCCATACAAGCTAAAATTTTAATTTATATTATAACCTATCAAACAATAACCTGTAAAACAATTTTTGTAAACAATTCTCATTTCGTAATACACAAAATACATTGAATTTAATTAATTCCATACAAGTTAAAATTTTAATTTTTATTATAACGTATCAAACAATTTTTTGTAAACAATTCTAATTTCGTAATACACAAAATGCATTAATTTAATTAATTCCATATATTTGATCGAATCGAAACTAAAACAAAAGTATATATTTATTCTGCAGGACATAAATATAAACGACTTTTTTTACCCTAAAAATTCTGAAAAATAAAAATCTGTTAAATAACTATTTAGGTTTCAAATTAAAAACTAAAAGACTCGAAATAATTCTTAATGTAGTTGAAAGTTACCAATGTATCAATGTTTTTCTTGATATTTAATACAATTTCTTTAACAGTTTAAAGCAGTTTTTTATCTTTCAGCTAAATACAAGACTTCACTTTGAATTTTGAAAATAAAATATTTTTATATCACCGAGGAAACAAATTACAAGAAACTACTTTTTTTAAATTGGGATCTATAACATAATTATAATACCTTGTTATAATCTCAATCGATTATTAGATGTTTCGCAAATTTCGAGATATTTGTATTAAAATTTTAATTTATATTATAACCTATCAAACAATAACCTATAAAACAATTTTTGTGAACAATTCATATTTCGTAATACACAAAATGCATTGCATTTAATTAATTCCATACATTTGATCGAATCAAAACTAAAACAAAGAATTTAAAAATTGGGATTTATAACATAATTATAATTCCTTGTTATAATCTCAATCAATTATTAGATGTTTCTCAAATTTCCAGATATTTGTATTAAAATTTTAATTTATATTATAACCTATCAAACAATAAGCTATTAAACATTTTTTTTTGTGAATAATTTTCATTTCGTAATACACAAAATGCCTTGAATTTAACTAATTCCATACATTTGATCGAATCGAAACGAAAACAAAAGTATATATTTATGCAGGATGTTAATATATACAATTTTTTTTACCCTAAAAATGCTGAAAAATAAAAACATGTTAAATAGCTACTTAGGTTTCAAACTAAAAACTAAAAGACTCGAAATAATTTTAATGTAGTTGAAAGCTACCATTGTATTAATTTTTTCTTTGATATTTAATACAATTTTTCTAACACTTTAAAGAATTTTTTTTTTATCTTTCAGCCAAATACAAGACTTGTCTTTGAATTTTGAAAATTAAATATTTTATATCACCGAGGAAACAAATTACAAAACAAATTACAAGAAACTGCTTTTTTTTAATTGGGATTTATAACATAATTATAATGCCTTGTTATAATCTCAATCGATTATCAGATGTTTCGCAAATTTCGAGATATTTGTAATAAAATTTTAATTTATATTATGACCTATCAAAGAATAACCTATTAAACAATCTTTTGTGAATAATTCTCATTTCGTAATACAGAAAATGCCTTGAATTTAACTAATTCCATACATTTGATCGATTGGTTTGGTTTGGTTTGGAGTGCTACGGTCTACTTTTTTGCAACACGAGGGCTAATGAGACCGGGACCTACAGCTTAAAGCCGATTCCGAACGGCTACGGACATCCATGCCACAGTGGGATTCGAAACCATGAACTCCGGTACCGATGGCCAGCACCCTAACCATTCGGCCAACGTTCGGCTTAAATTTGATCGAATCGAAACTAAAACAAAAGTATATATTTATGTAGGATGTAAATATATACAATTTTTTTTACCCTAAGAATGCTGAAAAATAAAAACATGTTAAATAACTATTTCGGTTTCAAACTAAAAACTAAAAGACTCGAAAAAATTTTTAATGTAGTTGAAAGCTACCATTGTGTCAATTTTTTCCTTGCTTTTTAATACAATTTCTCTAACAGTTTAAAGCATTTTTTTTTTATCTTTCTGCTAAATACAAGACTTCTCTTCCGTTTCCCTTTCCTTTCTTTTATCACTCTACGTAAGGTCAACTTAATTTTTTTATCTTTTTCCAGCTAGTAGTTTTGCTTGTCCAAGCAGAATATTTATATCTAAAGAAACTGGCTACATAATAATGTTTTATTCCTCTTCCACTCTAAAACTGAAAGAATTTTCATTGCCTCTAATTTTCTACGTGGATTGAAGCATTAACTCCTTCAAAATAGAAAACCTGATAACAATTGCTAACACTGGGTAGCAATGATGAAGAATTAGTTCCTATTAGAGGAAATTTTGCTACGTGAGCTCAGCTTTTATTGTAAATATACAAACCTTCGAGTTCCTTACTTGTTTACTCGAAAAGCAGTTTGAGTTCTGAAGAATTGTTTACTCAATTTAAAGTTACAACAATGATGTAAATCAACACCCTACAAACCAATTTTAGAAGGCAATGATTTTTATTCCTTAGTAAACAGAATAGAAATTGTATTGAAAAGGAAAGTTCAAAAAAAATTTTTTAACTTTCAACTTCTTTTAAACTATCTAAATAACTAAAAATTAGAGAACTTGAACTTAATTTGTAGAAAAAGGGCAACATTTTTTTATATTTATTCTTTCGATAGCTGAGAAATAATAGATTACTATTTAAAAGCATACCCTCTTAATGTAAACGGTTTTTAAAGACATAATATTTTAAATATAATAAAAACCTGACAGTTTTTCCACTACGTGTAGCAGCATATGGTTCGTTTGCAAGCGAGATTCCCTATAGAATAAATTCTCAACCTATTTTTTTGTTGTTGTTGCGGCACACTTTTAACGATTTCAAAATTTGGCGGCACACAAAGAAAAAGATAAATTTAAAACTTCTTTACTTACCTATAATATACTGTGTAAAATAGTTTAGCATAATAATTTTGATAATAATCAAATATCACCTTTAACCCCTTAAAGCACTAGTTTATTTTAGAAAAAATTATAAAATATGACATATTTTCTTCACAGAAAAGGGATATATAGGTACAATGTAAGTTATTTTTTACAATTTCAGTTTTGGGGGTGACTAGGGAGCTTGGAAAGAGTAAAAAGTATATAAAAAAATTGTTATACAAACAAAGTGTAAACGATTTTATTACATGCTTAATTTGAATTTCGCCCGTGTCAGACACGGGCAAATGCGTTAAGGGGTTAAATACGTTTTATTCAAGTTCGTGCTACGTGAACTCAGCTTTTATTGTAAAGTTTTAAACCTTCGAGTTCATTACTTGTTTACTCGAAAAGCAGTTTGAGTTCTAAAGTATTGTTTACTTAATTTAAGGATACAACAATGATGTAAATCAACACCTTACAAACCAATTTTAGAAGGCAATGATTTTTATTCCTTGGTAAGCAGAGTAAAAATTGCATTGAAAAGAAAAGTTCAAAAAATATTTTTAACTTTCAACTTCTTTTTAACGATTTAAATAAATATACACGAGAGAACATAGACTTAACAAGTAGAAAAAGAGCAAGATTTATTTATTTTTATTCTTTCGATATCTGAAAGATAATAGAATTCCATTTAAAAAGAGATAAATAGATTTTAAAAGCGAAATAATTCTCAGTGTAAACGGTTTTTAAAGACATAATATTTAAATTATTATAAAAGCCTGACAGTTTTCCCATTGCTTGTAGCAGCATATGGTTCGTTTGAAGCAATATTCTCTATAGAGCAGTAATTCTCAACCTTCTTTTTGTCGCTTCACACTTTTAACGATTTCAAAATTTGGCGGCACACAAAGAAAAAGATAAGTTTAAAACTTCTTTACTTACTTATAATATACTGTATGAAATAGTTAACATAATAATTTTGATTATAATGTATGATAATAATTAAATATCACCTTTAAATACATTTTATTCAAGTTCGTGCTACGTAGCTCAGGTTTAATTGTAAAGTTACAAACCTTCGAGTTCCTTTCGTGTTTACTCGAAAAGCAGTTTGAGTTCTGAAGAATTGTTTACTCAATTTAAAGTTACAACAATGATGTAAATCAACACCCTACAAACCAATTTTAGAAGGCAATGATTTTTATTCCTTAGTAAACAGAATAGAAATTGTATTGAAAAGGAAAGTTCAAAAAAAATTTTTTAACTTTCAACTTCTTTTTACCGATTTAAATAAATATACATGAGACAACTTGGTCTTAACCAGAAAAAAGGGCAACATTTATTTATTTTTATTCTTTCGAGATCTGAAAGATAATAGAATTCCACTTAAAAAGAGATGAATAATTTTTAGAAGCGATATAAGAACCCGGTACACCCTCTCAGTGTAAACGGTTTTTAAAGACATAATATTTTAAATATTATAAAAGCCTGACAGTTTTTCCACTGCATGTAGCAGCATATGGTTCGTTTATTATGATTTGATTAAATTTGATGATGATGATTTTTATTCCTCAGGAAGAAGAGTAAAAATTGTATTGAAAAGGAAAGTTAAAAAAATTTTTTTAAACTTTCAACTTCTTTTTACCGATTTAAATAAATATACATGAGACAACGTGGTTTTAACCAGAAAAATGGCAACATTTATTTATTTTTATTCTTTCGACATCTGAAGGATAATAGAATTCCACTTAAAAAGAGATAAATAGTTTTTTAAAGCGATATAAGAGCCGTTACATCCTCTCAGTGAAAACGGTTTTTAAAGACATAATATTTTAAATAATATAAAAACATGAGAGTTTTTCTACTGCATGTAACAGCATATGGTGCGTTTTTTATGATTTGATTAAATTTGATGATGATGATTTTTATTCCTCAGAAAGAAGGGTAAGAATTGTATTGAAAAGGAAAGTTTAAAAAAAAAATTTTTAACTTTCAACTTCTTTTTACCGATTTAAATAAATATACATGAGAGAACTTAGACTTAACAAGTAGAAAAAGAGCAAGATTTATTTATTTTTATTCTTTCGATATCTGAAAGATAATAGAATTCCATTTAAAAAGAGATAAATAATTTTTAGATGCGATATAAGAACCGGTACACCCTCTCAATGTAAACGGTTTTTAAACACATAATATTTTAAATAATATAAAAACCTGACAGTTTTTACATTGCTTGTAGCAGCATATGGTTCGTTTGAAGCAATATTCTCTATAGAGCAGTAATTCTCAACCTTCTTTTTGTCGCTTCACACTTTTAACGATTTCAAAATTTGGCGGCACACAAAGAAAAAGATAAGTTTAAAACTTCTTTACTTACTTATAATATACTGTATGAAATAGTTAACATAATAATTTTGATTATAATGTATGATAATAATTAAATATCACCTTTAAATACATTTTATTCAAGTTCGTGCTACGTAGCTCAGGTTTAATTGTAAAGTTACAAACCTTCGAGTTCCTTTCTTGTTTACTGGAAAAGCAGTTTGAGTTCTGAAGAATTATTTACTCAATTTAAGGTTACAACAATATATGTATATCAATACCTTACAAACCAATTTTAGAAGGCAATGATTTTTATTCTTTAGTAAGCAGACTAGAAATTGAATTCAAAAGGAATATTCAAAAAATATTTTTTTAACTTTTCACTTATTTTTAACTATTTAAATAAATATACATGAGGGAACGTAGACTTAACAAGTAGAAAAAAGCAAGATTTATTTATTTTTATTCTTTCGATATCTGAAAGATAATAGAATTCAACTTAAAAAGAGATAAATAGTTTTTAGAAGCGATATAATTCTCAGTGTAAACAGTTTAACATTTAAATATAACATGTAAGACATAACATTTTAAATGTAATAAAAACCTGACAGTTTTTCCACTTTGTGTAACAGCATATGGTTCGTTTGCAAGCAAGATTCCCTATAGAATAAATTCTCAACCTTCTTTTTGTCGCGGTACACTTTTAACGATTTCAAAATTTAGCGGCACACAAAGAAAAAGATAAGTTTAAAAGTTGTTTATTTACCTATAATATACTGTGTAAAATAGTTTAGCATAATAATTTTGATAATAATGTATGATAATAATCAAATATCACCGTTACATACGTTTTATTCAATTTCGTGCTACGTGAGCTCAGCTTTTATTGTAAAGTTACAAAACTTCGAGTTCGAAAGCAGTTTGAATTCTGAAGAATTGTTTACTCAATTTTAGGTTACAATAATGATGTAAATCAACACCTTACAAACCAATTTTACAAAACGATTTTAATTCCTTAGTAAGAAGAGTAAAAATTGTATTGAAAAGGAAAGTTAAAAAACATTTTTTAACTTTCAGCTTCTTTTTAACGGTTTAAATAAATATACATGATAGAACTTAGCCTTAACAAGTAGAAAAATAGCAAGCAATTATTTATTTTTATTCTTTCGATATCTGAAAGATAATATAATTCCACTTAAAATGAGATGAATAGTTTTTAGAAGCAATATAAGAGCCGGTACATCCTCTCAGTGTAAAAGGTTTTTAAAGACATAATATTTTAAATATAATAAAAACCTGACAGTTTTTCCACTGCGTGTAGCGGCATATGGTTCGTTTGCAAGCGAGATTCCCTATAGAGCAGTAATTCTCAACCTTCTTTTTGTCGCTTCACATTTTTAACGATTCCAAAATTTAGTGGCACACAAAGAAAAAGATAAGCTAAAAAG
This sequence comes from Pardosa pseudoannulata, assembly GCA_032207245.1. NCBI lineage: Eukaryota > Metazoa > Arthropoda > Arachnida > Araneae > Lycosidae > Pardosa > Pardosa pseudoannulata. The sequence goes on from CM063510.1 coordinate 138,635,260, forward strand.
ATGTTTTCTTAACTATAATATACTGTGTAAAATATTTTATGATAATAATTTTGATAATAATGGATGATAATAATCAAATGTCACCTTTAAATACGCTTTATTAAAGTTCGTGCTACGTGAGTTCAGCTTTTATTGTAAAGTTACAAACCTTCGAGGTCCTTATTTGTTTACTCGAAAAGTAGTTAAGTTCTGAAGAATTGTATACCCAATTTAAGGTTACAACAATAATGTAAATCAACACCTTACAAAACAATATTAGAAGCCAATGATATTATTCCTTAGTAAGGAGAGTAGAAATTGTATTTAAAAGGAAAATTCAAAAAAAAAAATTTTAACTTTGAACTTCTTTTTACCAATTTAATTAAATATACATGAGTGAACTTGAACTTAACCAAAAGGAAAGGAGCAACATTTATTTATTTTTATTTTTATTCTTTCGATAGCTGAGAGATAATAGGGTACCACTTAAAAAGAGATAAATAATTTTTAGAACAATAAAAGAGCCGGCACATCCTTTCAGTGTAAACGGTTTTTAAAGACATAATATTTTAAATATAGTAAAAACTTAACAGTTCTTCCACTGCGTGTAGCAGCATGCAGTTTGTTTGCAAACGAGATTTCCTAGAGAACAGTGATTCTCAACCTTCTTTTTGTCGCGGCACACTTTTTTAATGACTTCAAAACCTGACGGCACACAAAGAAAAAGATAAGTTTAATAAACTATTTTAGTGTATTATAGGCAAGTAAGCTGTTTACTTACATGTAATATACTGTGTAAAATAGTTTATTAAGCATATCTGTTTCTTTGTGTGCCGCTAGATTTTGAAGTCATTAAAAGTGTACTTACCTATAATACACTGTGTAAAATAGTTTATTAAACTTATATTTTTCTTTGTGTTCCACCAGATTTTAAAGTCATTAAAAGTGTGCCTCAACAAAAAGAAGGTTGAGAATCACTGCTATTATAGGTAAGTACACAACTTACGTATAATGCCCTGTGTAAAATAGTTTATGATAATAAGTTTGAAAGTAATTTATAATAATAATCAAATACTACCTTAAAATACATTTTATTCAATTTTGAGAACATAATACTTAAAATGATCTTGCAGAGTAATAATACATACGGATAGTACGCATTGTGTTGGGAGATATCAACTTTAAATTACTATTGTCAGATAACCAAACAAGCTACAACGTTTCTCATTACACCATAAGAAAATTCTCATTACAGCATAAGTTTTCTCCGCTTATGATGTCGATACATCACTGAGATATTTCTTGAAAAAATTTTCCTCGCCTGGCGAAAATTTCAAGTGTAAAATAAAAATCGAAAAATATACATTTCTAAAATTCTACAGCATAAAAAAGTGCCGCTGCACAGTGGTTGAGAATTACTGCTATAGATGTTCGCACTGGGGTGGAAAGCCTGTCTATCATTCTTGGGCATGGAAGTTTCCGATGAATGCTCTGTGCATTTAGAATTATTTATAATTAAACATGGTTTAGTCTATCAATTGATATTCTTTTGACAGTTCTAGTAACTACTGTATCGTAGTATTTTGGTTCTTTGTGTTTGATGACGTAAGAACCAAGATAAACTGGTTGTACAGGTAAAGTGGCGGCTTTATACACGAAACAATGGGAGTAATTTAAAAGTTGCTATGAGACAAAGGCGTTTTAATTACCTTGCATAATGTTGTGGGAGGTTTGCAGATTTTAATTATTTGAATGAATCTTCTAGCCATTAACTTCTAGGTGGTAATATAATATCATTTGATTTTTATAAAATGTTTAATGTTGGGAGTGTTGGTCGTAATAGATCAGGACGATGTTTAAAATGAATTCAATTTTGCCCTTATTTAATGACTGTGTATCAACACGATATCAAGAAAACCATTAGAGCATACATGCCCAACCCACGGCCCACTTAAAAACTTTTTAAGGCCCAGTTGATGTTTTCAATATAGTTTCTATATAATTTTAGTCATTTTGACAAATATACAGTTGAAACATAGAATTTTAGTTGTTAATGTTTGCAATAATAAATATCACATATTATGTACGTTAAGACTTGATAATAACCAACGTAAACCTTGTCTTTGAGTAGGGTTGGACAGGTTACGTTCAAATTTGAGGGTAATAGAATGTCAATCGGCCATTACTTATACAACCAGCTGACTCGCGTTAGGTGCACTTGCTCTGTCCGACTAGTCATTGGAAGTTGTATGGAAAGAAAGTTATAAATTATATTTAAGGCTATTGTGAAGTTATCATAAATTGTAAGGGAATAATTATTGTTTGTTTAGAAAATTCAAGCTAACGATGCAAAAAGGATGATTAGGGAGGAAGGGAAGATGTTGGAGTAGATTATAAATACATTATAGTTAATGTTTATTGTCTTTGTAGTTATATATATATATATATATATATATATATATATATATATATATATATATATATATATATATATATATATATAACAAAACTTTTATGTACAATCGCAGATGGCACTGTTAAAACGCATATTTTTAATATTGCACGATAATAAAATATTTTTAATAATTTTTTGTTTTACTTTTATATGTGAGTCCCACCTCAGTTCAGTAAATACTTGTTTGGTCTACCGACATATTTGGGTTGGGTACCCCTGCATTCGAGGTTAAAGAAGTGATACCCTCAATTCATTTTGGATTTTCACTGTCAACCAAAGGGTGAAAGTAAGTCAAAAAGTCAATACCTGTTATTAGTTATTGGTTTATTAGCATCTGCAGTTTAGGTCTTAATTTTTGTTCCAGTTGCTGCAATAGCAACACATCTTTTTTTTTTTTTTATTTTTTATTTTTTTTTTTTTTTGGGGGGGAAGGGAAGATTTGCAAACATTTCTGAACCTGTATCAATTAAAATTGGGTGTTGGTCTCCTTGTCACGAATTAAAAGTGAATACACTTCCATTCCTTGACGCTCTGTCGTCTGCGAGAGCCGAAGATGAAGTTTTCCTGGCATTGAAGATTGGTCTTGTTTGTCCAATAGCAAGGTTTAATGATTTTTTCGCTCAACTTCGAATGACAATAACACTTACTACGTTCTCTAATAGTACATCTGTTATTAAAATTGCTTTTAGAGTGAGGTATAGAATGTTTATGAATGGATTATCGCCTTTCATTCAGCTTATTAACTTGTAATGAAAACGCTGAAAATTGGTTTTGTAGTTTAACTAAAATATTGTCATTTACTGGAACATGCAACAGCAACATTCTGACGTAATGTTGGGTTTATTTCTCACATTTTATCGGACATTGTCGCCGATTGTGATAAATCATTACTATAGATTGATAAAATGTTCCTTATATCAACTGGAGGCCTTTCAAGATGAAGAGCTTTAAGGAAAATTTCACTCACCTTATCAGTGTGTTTCATTTCACATAACAGCGGGGAAGGCTTTTTATCACCCAAAAGCTTTTGAGTATTTTGAGTTCCAGAATCCACAAACATAAAAACGAGTCTGTCTAATTTTAATGTAATTTTCGTCTTTTTGGGGATTAATCAAAATCATCCGACACTTGCGATAATATTTCAGCTTGAATTTAGCTTGCGAAGTAATTATATTCCGTTTGATCTGACGTTACTGCAGCATTTCAAAATTCAGTGTTTCCAGTTTCAGAAATCCGATTTTTGGATCCAATTTCCAAAACAACAAATGTTTAATGCTAGTCCTAGCGACGGCAGATATTCAAAGTATCATTTAAATATTCATCATCGCTTGCCATTTTCGTTTAATTAAAGCTTAAATCTGTTTGTCAGCAATGAATGGAAAGTTGAAATAATTGGGTTTTTTTCCTTTAACCACCTTTTAAATGTCTTATGAAAACTTAATAGCAGGTAGAAGAATAACAAATATTAATTTCTATTCCTTAAAGATCTGAAATAGAATGAGGCTACCACTTCACAAAAATAAATTTTAGAAACATATAGGAGGTGCTACAGCATAATATCATCAATCATAACAAGTTTCCATATATATTACAATGTCAACTAAGATCACTGTTAAACCAAGTCATTGTTAACCATTGTTAGTCCAAGTAGTTTCTGCCTAGTTATGGATAAACATCTTAAACCTAAATTATTATGGATGCACAGATTAATATATTTATAAAATTGAAGCAACAATATTATAACCTATCATTTTTATTGATCATCAATCTTTTAACCATCAATGCATGCTATTTATGGAAAAATAAAATGGAGTGATAGGAAATTTAATTGCTTATCACTAACATAATACTGTAAAGACAAGCTTTATAATACGTAATGCTTTTTGATGTGGTTTCAGTTGTTTGTCTTTCCAGTGCAAGAAGCAGAATAGACAACTATCTTAACACTTTACAGAGATCAAACAATATGGGCTGCGAAGCTGTTACTTATTTATCATCACCCAAAGAGCACGTATAAGTTGGGGAATGCACGAACTCGAGTAACATTGCAACCGAGACTTCGTAATTTAGAAGCAGGAACAAAACAGAAAACTCCCAGGACTGGCCTAACACCTCTAGATGTGTAATTTGAACTTAAAGGACTTTACGACCACGAGCGTATATTACATGCTCCAACCGCCATCAATAAGCTCGAAGGATCTTTGGCCGGTTCAAACCTAGAACCCATAACCCTCTGATTATGAGTTCGACAGGTTTGACTGAGATGCAATAGTTGCATTTCAGTCGATGTCTCTGCCGAAAAATTAAATTTATGTGCAAAGCTCGAAAATTCTTAAAATTTAGATCCAAATACAAAATTATAAACAGTAGCAGATACTCAAATATTTAGTTGAATGTATATTGTATTGCCATTTACCTTTGCAGACAAAGAAATTCTGCATAAAAATGCTATTAAATATTTTTTGTATTCCATATAATAGGACGCTAAGCATTAATGGGTTGAATAAAACATTTTAGGCTATTGGCTGCTTGTCTGTTGAAACAAATTTTTCTCTTATAATGCTTTAAAAATAAAAGAATATTTGTTGGATTTTCCTTTACCTTTGCAGAAAAAAATTCTACATAAAAATGCTACTAACTACTATTTGGGTTCCATATAATAGGACGCTAAGCATTATGGGTTAAATAAAACATTTTAGACTTTTGGCTGCCTGTCTATAGAAACAAATTTTTCTCTTATAATAATATAATAATAAAAGAATCCAATAATAACAAAAATGCATTCCATGGTTAACTTCAGTAGCGATTTTTATACTAAAAATGTAAATTTAACGTAATATTAAACTCTCAGTAGTTACAGACAAATTACTTTAACCGAGATATTTTTGATGTATGCAAATTGCATAAATATATAAATATATCTTTTTATTAAAATGTATCTTACTGGTTCAAATATAAAATATACAAAATATCTTTTTCTGAAATTCTATAATGGTAAAAAATATCATGTTTTGTTGTATGCTTTTATAA
>CM063510.1:138648223-138665723 GCA_032207245.1 Pardosa pseudoannulata
TAAATTGATTTTATAGAAAAAATATTGTTTAAAGAAAATTATCTTGATATTTAAATTTAGAAAAATAATAGAGTGAATAATATGTCTTCATTTTATATAATCAATGATTTTTTTCTATTTAATTAACACAGAACCCTATCAAATTGGAAATTTAAACATCAAAATTATTAATAAAATTTTAAATATTTTTTTCAAAAAGAGATCAACAAACTCAATGAAACTTTTCTTTTAAAATTTAAGATTTCTAATTTTTTTAAAGCAGATTTAGATATCCTTGATGATTTTATAAGTTTTCTGGTAAACTATACATCTTTAAAAATATTTATTCTCAGCAAAATGTGAAGTAACATTCATTTATCTTATCCGTTATTCTGTTTTATGGAGTTTAAATCATGGAATGCTTATCCGTCGTATATGTATAGGCTAAATGAAGACTAAATAATGAAGCAGAATTATTATATGGATAGGCTAAATGAAGACTAAATAATGAAACAGAATTATTATATGGATAGGCTAAATGAAGACTAAATAATGAAACAGAATTATTATGTGGATAGGCTAAATGAAGACTAAATAATGAAGCAGAATTTTTATATTGGTAGGCTAAATTAAGACTAAATAATGAAACAGAATTATTATGTGGATAGGCTAAATGAAGACTAAATAATGAAACAGAATTATTATGTGGATAGGCTAAATGAAGACTAAATAATGAAGCAGAATTATTATATGGATAGGCTAAATAAAGACTAAATAATGAAGCAGAATTATTGTATGGATAGGCTAAATGAAGACTAAATAATGAAGCAGAATTATTATATGGGTAGACTAAATGAAGACTAAATAATGAAACAAAATTATTATATGGATACACTAAATGAAGACTAAATAATGAAGCAGAATTATTGTATGGATAGGCTAAATGAAGAAGAAATAATGAAGCAGAATTATTATTGGATAGGCTAAATGAAAACTAAATAATGAAGCAGAATTATTAGTCGTCAAGAAAAACGGTATAAGGAATAATAAATAATTTTGGAAAAGGACTTAAAATAACATTCATTATGATGGGTCTCTTTAAAGGCATTAAGTAAGAAAAGATAGTTCTTGACACGGATTAAAATAAGGAAAAACGCATAAAGAGAAACAAATTGATTCGTACAAAATTTATAAAAATCTAACAAAGTTGTTGAATCAAAGTTATGGCACTTGTCATTTTCTTCAGAAAAATGATCGGGTTACCGCTCATTTTTGCGAAGGAAATGAAGAAAAAGGAATTTCTAACCAAATAAATAGTATTGTAAAAGAATATAAAAAAAGATAAGTGCAACATTTACTTCCGACTTCTGTTATTATAGAATGAGAAAATTGTAAACCATTCTTTTTAACGAATAACACTGAAAGTGTTCATTATTTGGAGTATATAATGGAACTGGTAAATGAAGTGCGAAATGTTTGCCTAGAAAGATTCTTTTCGGTGTAATAACTGAAAAATATGTATTATATCTATTGTTTGTAGGCATATATACTTATTTAGTCAGGAGAGATTGCTTACATATTTTTCTTGCAATTTCATTCTTTAAATTTTTTAATTCCTCAGACAATTTCTCATTTGCTTCTCAATTTCAAATCTCATATTCCCAAGATCATTAGATGGGAGAAAAATTCATCGCAAGGTTGAAATAATAGATTTATTTCCTATCGTAAATTATGCTATTGTATGGAAGTGATGGAAACGCTTTACGTATTAATGAAGAATGAAGTTGATGGTGAATGTTATTTAAATTCAACGTCATAAGTAACTAGAAATAAAGGATTGATTAATTTCTAAAGACTGGCATCGATCCATAAACAATGCTAGATGACTGGAAAATGGTAATTTCCTTTAACTTAAAAAGTAAATTATAATTAAAATTGAAAAGATAAAATCAATTAATCAATCTTCGGAATTGAAACTCAATATATTTATTTATGGATTTTTGAAAACGTGATATTAATTATGGATTCTTTAATTAATGTAGATCTAAAAGTTTTATCACTGTTTTGTGGGCTTGGTTAGATAATAAAACGGTTAAATTTGATGTCGACAAAACATTGCTTCCATGTACTCCTATTTAATTGTGTACATTTTAATATTTCGTATTATTTGCTATCAAAATTATCATTTGCTCATTCTCTTCAATGTCCAAAATTAGTTTTTTTTCTCAAGATAATGTTGTTAGAAAAATCTAACAAAGCTGTTGAACTAAAATTTACGGCACTTGTCATTTTCTTCAGAAAAATGAGTGGGTAATAAACTGATGATAATAAACGTAGAAAGTGGAAAAGCAGGAAAAGGAATTTCCAACCAAATAAATAGTATTGTAAAAGAATACAAAAACAAAGTTGAGTGCAGCATTTACTTCCGATTTCTGTTGATATAGAATGAGAAAATTGTAAACCATTCTTTTTAACACATAATGCTGAAAGTCTTCATTATTTGGAGTATATAATGGAACTGCTAAATGAAGTGCAAAGATGTTTGTTTGGAAGGATTCTTTTCCATGAAATAACTGAAAAATATGTATTATATCTATTGTTTGTATGCGTATATACTTATTTAGTCAGAAGAGATTGCTTAAATACTTTTTTTTTGCAATTTCATCGTTTAAATGTTTTAGTTCGTCATACAATTTTTGATTTGCTTCTCAATTTCACATCTCATATCCCAAGATCATTAGATGGGAGAAAAATTCATCGCAAGGTTGAAATAATAGATTTATTTCCTATCGTAAATTATGCTATTGTATAGAAATGATGGGAACGCTTTACATATTAATGAAGAATGAAGTTGATGTTGAATGTTATTTAAATTCAACGTCCTAAGTAACTAGAAATAAAGGATTGGTTAATATCTAAAGACTGGCATCGATTCATAAACAATGCTGGATGACTGGAAAATATTAATTTCTTTTAACTTAAAAAGTAAATTATAATTAAAATTGAAAAGATAAAATCAATTAATCAACTTTTGGAATTGAAACTCAATATATTTATTTAAAGAATTTTGAAAACGTGATCCAAGTTATGGATTATTTAATTAATGTAGGTTTAAAAGTTTTATCACTGTTTTGTGTGCTTGTTTAGAGAATAAAATGAAAAATTTAATGTCGACAGAACATGACTTCTATTTCCGCCTATTTAATTGTGTACATTTTAATATTTCGTATTACTCGCTAGCAGAATCATCATTTGTTCATTCTCTTCAATGTCCAAAATTAGTTTTGTTTCTCAAGATAATGTTGTTAGATAAAACTAACAAAGTTGTTGAACCAAAATTTACGGCACTTGTCATTTTCTTTAGAAAAATGAGTGGGTTCTAAACGTAGGAAGTGGAAAAGCAATAAAAGGAATTTCTAACCAAATAAATAGTATTGTAAAAGAATACAAAAACAAAGCTAAGTGCAGCATTTACTTCCGATTTCTGTTATTATAGAATGAGAAAATTGTAAACCATTCTTTTTAACACATAACGTTGAAACTCTTCATTATTTGGAGTATATAATGGAACTGGTAAATGAAGTGCGAAGATGTTTGTTTGGAGAGATTCTTTTTGATGTAATAACTGAAAAATATGTATTATATCTATTGTTTGTATGCATATATAATTATTTAGTCAGAAGAGAATGCTTAAATATTTTTTTTAATTTCATTTTTTAAATTTTTTAGTTCCTCATACAATTTATTTGCTTCTCAGTTTCAAATCTCATATTCCCAAGATAACTATGGGAGAAAATTTCATCTCAAGATTGAAATAATAGATTTTTTCCTATCGTAAATTATGCTATTGTATAGAAATGAAGGAAACGCTTTACGTATTAATGAATAATGAAGTTGATGGTGAATATTATTTAAATTCAACGTCATAAATAACTAGAAATAAAGGATTGGTTAATTTCTAAAGACTGGCATCGACTCATAAACAGTGCTAGATCACTGGAAAATGATAATTGCCTTTAATTTAAAAATGAAATTATAATTAAAATTGAAGAGATAAAATCAATTAATCAAGTTTTGGAATTGAAACTCAGTATATTTATTTATGGATTTTTGAAAACGTGATCCTAGTTATGGATTCTTTAATTAATGTAGGTCTAAAAGTTTTATCACTGTTTTGTGGGCTTGGTTAGAGAATAAAACGAAAACTTTGATGTCGACAGAACATGACTTCCATGTACGTCTATTTAATTGTGTACATTTTAATATTTTCTATTATTCGCTAGCATAATTATCATTTGCTCATTCTCTTCAATGTCCAAAATTAGTTTTGTTTCTCAAGATAATGTTGTTAGAAAAATCTAACAAAGCTGTTGAACCAAAATTTACGGCACTTGTCATTTTCTTCAGAAAAATGAGCGGGTTCTAAACGTTGAAAGTGGAAAAGCATGGAAAAGAATTACTAAACAAATAAATAGCATTGTTAAAGAATACAAAAACAAAGTTAAGTGCAGCATTTACTTCCTATTTCTGTTGTTATAGAAGGAGAAAATTGTAAACCATTCTTTATAATACATAACCATTGAGAGTCTTCTTTATTTGGAGTATATAATGGAACTGCTAAATGAAGTGCGAAGATGTTTGTCTGGAAAGATTCTTTTCGATGTAATAACTGAAAAATATGTATTATATCTATTGTTTGTATGCATATATACTTATTTTATTTAGACAGAAGAGATTGCTTAAATATTTTTTTTGCTATTTCATTGTTTAAATTTTTTAGTTCCTCATACAACTTATCATTTGCTTTTCAATTTCAAATCCCATATTCCCAAGATCATTAGATGGGAGAAAAATTCATCGCAAGGTTGAAATAATAGATTTATTTTCTATCGTAAATTATGCTATTGTATAGAAATGATGGAAACGATTTACGTATTAATGAAGAATGAAGTTGATGGTGAATGTTATTTAAATTCAACGTCATAAGTAACTAGAAATAAAGGATTGATTAATTTCTAAAGACTGGCATCGATCCATAAACAATGCTAGATGACTGGAAAATATTAATTTCCTTTAACTTAAAAAGTAAATTATAATTAAAATTGAAAAGATAAAATCAATTAATCAACTTTTGGAATTGAAACTCAATATATTTATTTATGGACTTTTGAAAATTTGATCCTAGTTATGGATTCTTTAATTAATATAGGTCTAAACGTTTTATCACTGTTTTGTATGCTTTTCCAGAGAATAAAACGAAAAATTTAATGTCGACAGAACATAACATCCATGTATGCCTATTTAATTCTGTACATTTTAATATTTTGTATTATTCGCTAGCAGAAGTATTATTAGCTCATTCTCTTCAATGTTCAAAATTAGTTTTATTTTTCAAGATAATGGTGTTATCTGAGTAGAACTCAAGTACCGCCATCTGGAGGAAACTGAAACAGTTAACTTTCATTGCAATGAGATTTTTTTTATTATATAAATAGTTTGTTCAAAATTAAAATATTTGCAACACATATTACAAAACCTTCTTTACTCTGTACCAAGATTAATAAAAAAGTAAAAATACAAAATTATCTGCAAAATAGATATTTTCTTTTTAAAGTGGACTTTAAAACCATTGTTTCAAAGTTTAAAAAGCACTGTTATAACTGCATATAAATATATCGATATATTTGTCTTACATTGTCCTAATATTAATGTTTTTTTATATTAAGGTTTTCATTATAGTGAGTGAGGATTGCGATCAAAATAGAGGTTACGTAACTAGATGTTACACCAGTCATAAATACAAAACTTCAACATTAGAAGTCTAAATGTTTCTCTGTTATCCACTGGCAGCTTTAATAATCTTTAAAATGAAATTTACTGTTATATAGAGCACTAATTACGATTAAAAGAAAATGCTACAACTAGATTTTACAATGAGTGTAATTGTTGTTGAGGTGGAGACTTATGATCCTCGAAGTGATGCCCGTTTGGGTAGTGTCTGTGTCACAGCCAAAACTAGAGGTCTTTTAAGCACCCTAACTTCTTATTAAGAATTCAAGTTCTTGGCATTATCAATATCATTTTCTTTCTCCTCAAACAAAACGATACTACCTAGTGAAGAAATCTTCACATTTTACACTTATCACTCCAATCTCACCGAGGTATACGAGTAGGAGGTTACCAATGACTCTGGACTGGAGGACCAAATTTGAGCTGGATTTGTTGTTTTACACAACAACCCAGTTTACCATTCATCTCATTATCGCCTCTCAGATACAGTTTTCTGTGTCAAATTTTCTGCCATAAATCATGCTCTTGAAAGGGTTTTAAGGTCTCATATCTCATGATTTGTTTTAGTTTACGATTTATACAGTGCTTTAACTACAATTTGTTACCTTTCAGTATTTAATAAATCTGTAATTATTTCTGCTCCATTCTTCTCTCGTTTTGGTTGTCAGGATTTTAATTTGTGTCAGAAATGGAAATAAACTAGCCAAAATCCAGAATAAGGATACAACCAAGTTAGGTTTATTATGACACTTAAGTTATCATTTAAGTTAGGATTGGTATAATCCGAAATAGATGTCGACGTCGCCTACGAAGGCTTGCCGCTCAAGAGTGGCAGTCATAGTGAAAACGTACTAAAATAGGAATTTTTGGGTTCCAGATGGTCTCTCTGGCTTAGTTGAATAGAAATTAATCGAATCTTTTCCTCATGTAGTTCATCTCAAGCCATAGCCGTATTCCCAACTATTTTTTTCGTTTTCTCAATCGTCCTTCCCCCGGTGTATGCGGTGTTATTGACGCTGATAGTCTACATTATGCTTATCACTTTCGTATAGTGGCTAACTTCAGAATCAAACTTCTTACTGCAAATCTGTTGTCTCAGCTACTTCTGTTTCAGTTTTAAACTCAGTTTCTCTACTCAACATTGCTTTCATTATTCATCAACCTTTTTCCAAGGTGGACTAATTTATTCATCATCACTGTTAGTGTTCCCATAACTTTTAATAAAAGTTTACTTTTAATTTGATAATTTAATAAAAGTTAACTTTAACTTTTAATTTAAAGTTAACTGCTTATAACTTTAGTATAGTGGCTAACTTAACAATCAAATTTCTTCCTACAAATCTGTTGTCTCATCTTTTGTTTTAGTTTCAAACTCAGTTTCTCGATTCAACATTACTTTCATTATTCATCAAGCTTTTCCTCAGGTGGACTAATTTATTCATCATCACTGTTAGTGTTCCCATAACTTTTAATAAAAGTTGACTTTAACTTTTAATTTAAAGTTAACTGCTTATAACCTTATAGTGGATAACTTAACAATCAAATTTCTTCCTACAAATATGTTGTCTCATCTCCTTTTGTTTTAGTTTCAAACTCAGTTTCTCGATTCAACATTGCTTTCATTATTCATCAAGCTTTTTCTCAGGTGGACCAATTTATTCATCATCATTGTTAGAGGTCTCATGAGTACTGTTCATGTTGAAGAAAAGTTTTCGTTCGTTTTTATTTTGTTGTCCACCTGGGTATGTATCTAAGTTTTCTATCTTTTTGTGTGTGCGTGTGTGGAAAGTTGTCTGCTGAAGAGAATGGGACCATATGGACTGTAACAAAGACTTACAGTTCAACAACACCAGGGCAAAACTGACTTAGAGGCGAAAGCGAAGTGAGTGACACTTCTTCGATTCCATTGGTCAAGAGGGGTTGTTAAACGCGGAGTAGCCATCTTCAGCCAAAGCGACGCTGTCCAACGAACTTTTTGGGGAGATCTGCAGTACCCCGTCAGAAAGAGAGCAGGAAAGAAGGAGTGTAGAGCTTAATTTCTTCTGCACCAGTTCTTACACCATTTTTCTTTTTTATACCAAGACGCCATGTTTGGCATACCTTCTACCGAGTATGGTCCCTTTGGTAAAATAGCCTAAATAGCATTTTATATCCTATTTAGACCTTTATTTATATTCAAAATAAACAAAATTCAGTAGGAGGAATAAGTTTTTTTTCAGTTTTGTATTTTCTCACAAGTACTCCACTTTTACGTGCGTCTAACCTAAACGCTCAGTCGGTCTCATCTGTACGTGGACCAACCACTTACTCTCAAACACCGGATCACATAACTTTCACACAGTTCCCATTTCAAGCAGTTTTCTTTTCGCGTTGTACCAATGTAGAATGATGACTTCCAAGGCCTAATTCTGATAGGAAAGGCTGTTTTCCACAGAAGTTACAACAATCCTAAATATAAATTTCGGACTTGCTACAGATTATGATTTTAATATAATGCATACATACGTACATACGTACAAACGTTACAAAGAAACTATTAAAACTTTATGAATCAAAATGCTTAAAGTAGTAGTTGCTATTTTAATGTAGTAAAATGAGTATATCGTTCGAAATCTGATCTCTGAAAGTTTTCGCAAGTACAGTCCTTCCTTTACTTTGCAGAAGAAATTCAAAAGCTAATATTACAAAATTAATTAACAGTCTGGTGTCTAGACTTGTTATACGAAAAGTATTAAGCATTTTCCAATTAATATAGTTAAAATTCTGGCTAAATGGGGAATTACTTTAGAGAGAAGTATTATAAACGCAGTATATTTGTAGAATGAAACAAGATAGAGAAAAATGTTTAATAAGGAAGAGACAAGATGATCCTTTTGAAATTTGATTAGTCTACTGAAATATTTATTATTTCCAAGCCTGTCTAAAATGCTTTCAATATCTCAACATGATTTTCCATTTATTATACTTGTTTTTCAAGAAGTGGTTCATGAGACTAAAGTATTTCAGAGTGAAGAGAAGTATAGTTTGAATTTTATTTTGATAATATACTTATATTTATGCAAGCTATTAAATTATTAGTTAGTACTAGGGATGCAACGGATATCCGGATAACATACTGCATCTGGCATATCTGCCCGCTATACCAGATAATTGACAGTAGCCGGATAATACAATTATCCAGTAGTACATCTGGCCAAAAATTATAACACGATAAATAAGATAAATATAACCAAAAAAATGGTAAACAATATACTATATGAAACAATGAGTATAAGTATTTTGAAACATTATATAAAAAAATTACATTTCTATTACTATTTATACATTTACTATTTATACATTTCATTACAAAAATCATAAATAATTCTTTTTATAGTCTCAACTTCAAAATTGCGTTTTTGCATCTGAGAACACAAAAGGCAAACCATAAACATAAGAACCATTAAAGAAGGAAGGTAAAGGACTATTAAAAATGCTTTTATTCAGATTTGATTTTTCTAATTAAATAATGTCGAATTGAGATATTGAGTACTAAAACTTAAAATAAAGAAAACATTTCAAATAAATTATAGTACAAATAGTTAACTAATTAAAAATATAAAAGGTGAGTAAAATACTACAATTTGGTTTCAAAATAAAGTACATAAAAGTGATTTATTTAAAATACATTTTAAAAGAAAAAATGCAAAACATACTGACATCCGGCCGGATATTCGGTTGAAACTCTGGCCAGATATCTGGTATCCGTTATCCGGCTAAACTGACATCCGTTGTATTCCTAGTTAGTATTTACTAGGAATATTATATCTCAACATTATGACTTAATAACGAGTTGGCCCACCTTTAGCAACAAGCTTAATTGGCATGAATAAGTTTGGATTAAATTTTCCAGATGTTAAGCAAACTTACGCAAATCCGAGATATTAAATTTTCTTTGAACTCTATTTCCATGATAAATGTAATCTGTCATTGAGATCATTAGGCGACCAGGACATTAACTCGAATTCAGCATCATGTTCCTGGAACCACTCCAACACATTTTTACTCGTACACCTTTGTCCTGTTAAAATTTCATTATGGTAATGATGTTCAATACCCTGTAGCATTCATGGTCTGCTCTACCACAATCTGAGACGCATAAGAGAACGTCCCCAAATCATAATCATGTGTGAAAATACTGTACATTCAGGAAGAAATTATGTCCTGAATGGTCACATAAAAAAACCATGATTTCTGACAGGCAACACTAATTATATACAGTCAATGTTAGCGTAAAATTGGCGATGACGTTTGGTCAGCAAAAGCATACGATACGTTTGCTGCGTTTATATCCACAGTGTTGCTGAACAGCGTGCTCCGATACTATTCTTTTGGCCCTGCATTGTATTGGGTTGTCAGCTGAGTTACTGGCTCCAGATTTGCTAACCAAATGACGACCTTTTTCTTTGATAGTGTAAAAAATGTCGGCTACTGCTGGTTTCACCGTCATTCATAAATTCTAAGTGAACAAAATCGCAAACAAACGCAGTAAATACTTGTACCTTCAGCCATAAATCTGTTCTATCAAACTCACTTAGATTAAACCTTTTATGACACACAAGTATAAAGAAATTCTTATTTAGCAGCAGTTAAATACCACTTCCACTTATAGTGCCATAGTCATCTAGGCGAGTTCATTGAAATGTAAGGGTGATCATAATGTAGGCTCTTATTATATTGGTAGTGTATCCTTAACAAATGCTTTAAGGGAAGAAAATGATCATAGTTTCTTCAATTCAATAAGAATTTTCTAGTGAATGCTTAAAAAAGAAAACTTAAACAGCATTAAAATTTTCTTCCTATTCAGTTTTAAAGCTTATTTTCAATAAATCACCAACTATAACATATATCATTTGCATACATCTAAAAGTTCTGTCGAAACTCTAAACTATGGTACAACAACTTCTTAATAGTTTGGTAATATTAAATGCATACACTAATATACAATGAAAGGATGGAATTGAAATTCCTGCAATAATGTAAATAAATCATTGATTTTAGAGATAAATTATTAGATATTGGAAGTAACTGCATCAATATCTAGAATATCATTTAAACTTAATAAGCTAAGTTGATTAATTTATTCATTTAATATATTGTAAATAGTATAAAATTGTAAAATCAAAAACTTTTATGCTAAAATTGTAAGTAAAACAAATAGATAAATATAGAAAATGAACTCTTAAATGTTGTATATATGTCTTAATAACTTGTTAATTAATGTAAGTGTAAAAATATATTTCGCATACACTAATTGTATTAACACGTTTCATTTTTGTATTGTAGACCTTATGATTTCAGAATAATATGTTTTAACTATAATAAACTAGCATATAGCCCGTCATATGACGGGATCAGTAAAATTTTTAATTTTCCAGAATTGTAAAGTAACCTATGAGGCAGATAAAAAAATGGTTTTTTGGCTGAGAATTATCAGGTACAATACCAATAATTTGTTTATCCTCATACTCCTGTAAAGTTTCCCGATACTGTGAATGCAGTTTAGAATCATGTTGAATTCATTTAGAAAAATAATTCAAAGTTTTCTTAGCTAAGTCAAAATTATCGTTAAGTTCTTCCCAATTTTTTGCCATAGTAATTAATGAAAGTAAAGGAATGAAACTATCCTTTCCACTACACCCTGGAGGTAGATACAATTTGTTCTTAATACCGGTGATAAAATTTTCATTGCAACAAAAAATAATCGATGATTAAATTTAAATTTATCACATATGTAACTAATCAATTGTTTAATCCAAATATAAGGCAACTTCACACAGCGGAACACATCTAAACTCTTCACGATTCTGACTTTCGTTTCAAATGAAAGGGCAGCATATTGGCTGCCTATTGGCTATCACTCATTAATAAGGTCATAAAGTATTTCTGCGCGAAATCGCATAAAGAAATTACTTGTTCAATGATTAAAGTATTAATGCAGACGATATTAAAACAATTTAAAATAACGAAAGATTAAATGAGATGGTTAAAGGAATGACGTCATAATGCTAGAAAATAATGTTATTTTTACCTACTTATAATGTGACAAATTGATAAATTTTAAGCCTGCTCTAAGTAAAAGCTAGAAATAGGGCATTAAATGCTAGAAAAAATGAATGTGAATTTTGAACAATGCTAACCCTACCTCATTACAAAATGCAATATGGATGCCTCTATCCATTCCAGATCCAACCATTTCATAAACTCGAGGACAGACGGTCAGATAAATTAGGCTATTATTGTAGGGGATAAATGCTTTATATATAATTATAAAAACTTGTTTTCCATTTTTTTATTTCACATCAAAATATATCTTTATAATTAGAAATAAGAAGACTCACAAAAAAGGAGAAAAAAATTTAAATCACAATTATATTGAATAAATCATACGTAAGAAAATGTGTTTTTTGTGCATTTTTTCAAGTTAATACTAATGTATACGCTTACCCCTTGCTCGGATACTGTCGCAAGTCTGAACGTAAAACTATTTCCTTAAGTAGTATATATATTCAGGTAAGAAAAAAATTTTACTTACTCTCTTTCTCCCTGTGTCGCTAAATTCTCCCAAGGCGAACTAAGATATCTTTCCTAATCACCAGAATAAATGACCAATAAAAGATTCTAACTCGAATTTATAGTGATGTGGTTGCACAGGGATAAACTTTTGTCAAAAGTAATCACCGAGTAATCTAAGATTTCAGATTGTTAACAGCTATTAAATATTTGCCAATTTATATCGCATTACATATGTACCTCTTATTTTATTTTTGTGTATGAAAACTTTTATTGTAAGTTTCAGACTTAATAAATCTAAATGAATACTTTAAATAAAGGTACAACGTCCTAAATACAATAAAGTGTTATTTGTGTATCTATCTTGAAAAAATTATGCTGCAATTTTAAGGATAACTGCTTTATATACAAGTATGATTAATAAAACTTGTTTTCCACTTTTTTTTTATTTACCATCAAAATATATCTTTATAATTAGAACTAAGAAGACTCATAAAAGGGGAGTAAAAAATTTAAATCACAATTATATTGAATGAAACATACGTAAGAAAATGTGTTTTTTGTGCATTTTTTTAAGTTAATACTAATGTTTGTGTGTGTGTGTGTGTTTTTAAGTTAATACTAATGTATACGCTTACCCCTTTGCTCGGATTCTGTCGCAAGTCTGAAAGTAAAACTATTTCCATAAGTAGTATATATACAGGTAAGAAAAAGAAAATTTTTACTTACTCTCTTTCTCCCTGTGTCGATAAATTCTCCCAAGGCGGACTAAGATATACTTCCTAATCATCAGAATAAATGACCAATAAAAGATTCTAACTCGAATTTAGAGTGATGTGGTTGTATTGGGAATAGACTTTTGTCAAAAGTAATCGAAGTAAATACCAGGATTTCAAATTATTCTTACAGCTATTAAATATTTTCCAATTTACATCCCATTACATATGTAGATTTTATTTGATTTTTGTATATGAAAAAGTTTTTGGTAAGTTTCAGACTTGATAAATCTAAATAAATGCTTTAAACAAAGTTACAACGTACTAAATACAATGAAGTGTTATTTGTGTATCTCTCTTGAAAAAATTATGCTGCAAATTTAAGGATAACTGCTTTATATACAAGTATGATTATTAAAACTTGATTTCCACTTTTTTTTATTTCCCATCAAAATATATCTTTATAATTAGAACTAAGAAGACTCATAAAAAGGGAGTAAAAAACTTAAATCACAATTATATTGAATGAAACATACGTAAGAAATTGTGTTTTTTGTGCATTTTTCAAGTTAATACTAATGTATGTGTTTTTTGTGCATTCTTGAAGTTAATACTAATGTATACGCTTACCCCTTGCTCGGATGCTGTCGCAAGTCTGAACGTAAAACTATTTCCTTAAGTAGTATATATACAGGTAAGAAAAAGAAAATTTTTACTTACTCTCTTCCTCCCTGTGTTGCTAAATTCTCCCAAGGCGAACTAAGATATCCTTCCTAATCACCAGAATAAATGACCAATAAAAGATTCTAACTCGAATTTATAGTGATGTGGTTGCACGGGGATAAACTTTTGTCAAAAGTAATCACCGAGTAAATACCAAGATTTCAAAGATTGTCACCAACAGCTATTAAATATTTGCCAATTTATATCACATTACATATGTACCTCTTATTTGATTTTTGTGTATGAAAAATTTTATTGTAAGTTTCAGACTTAATAAATCTAAATGAATACTTTAAATAAAGGTACAACGTCTTAAATACAATAAAGTGTTATTTGTGTATCTCTCTTGAAAAAATTATGCTGCAATTTTAAGGATAACTGCTTTATATACAAGTATGATTATTAAAACTTGTTTTCCACTTTTTTTATTTCCCATCAATATATATCTTTATAATTAGAACTAAGAAGACTCATAAAAAGGGAGTAAAAAATTTAAATCACAATTAAATTGAATGAAACATACGTAAGAAAATGTGTTTTTAGTGCATTTTTTAAGTTAATACTAATGTTTGTGTTTTTTGTGCATTTTTTTGAAGTTAATACTAATGTATAAGCTTACCCCTTGCTCGTATTCTGTCGCAAGTCTGAACGTAAAACTATTTCCTTAAGTAGTATATATACAGGTAAGAAAAAGAAAATTTTTACTTACTCTCTTCTTCCTTGTGTCGCTAAATTCTCCCAAGACGAACTAAGATATCCTTCCTAATCACCAGAATAAATGACCAATAAAAGATTCTAACTCGAATTTATAGTGATATGGTTGTATGGGGATAAACTTTTGTCAAAAGTAATAGCCGAGTAAATACCAGGATTTCAAAGATTCTCACCAACAGCTATTAAATATTTGCCAATTTATATCCCATTACATATGTAGCTTTTATTTGATTTTTATTTGATAATTTTATGATGAGTTTCAGATTTGATAAACCTAAATAAATGCTTTAAATAAAGGTACAACGTCCTAAATACAATGAAGTGTTATTTGTGTATCTCTCTTGAAAAAAATATGCTGCAATTTTAAGGATAACTGCTTTATATACAAGTATGATTATTAAAGTTTATTTTCCACTTTTTTTTATTTACCATCAAAATATATCTTTATTAATTAGAACTAAGAAGAATTATAAAAAGGGGGTAAAAATTTAAATCACAATTATATTGAATGAAACATACGTAAGAAAATGTGTTTTTTGTGCATTTCTCTAGTTAATACTAATGTATGTGTTTTTTGTGCATTTTTTGAAGTTAATACTAATGTATAAGCTTACCCCTTGCTCGGATTCTGTCGCAAGTCTGAAAGTAAAACTATTTCCTTAAGTATTATATATATACAGGTAAGAAAAAAAAATTTTTACTTACTCTCTTCTTCCTTGTGTCGCTAAATTCTCCCAAGGCGAACTAAGATATCCTTCCTAATCACCAGAATAAATGACCAATAAAAGATTCTAACTCGAATTTATAGTGATGTGGTTGCACAGGGATAAACTTTTGTCAAAAGTAATCGCCGAGTAAATACCAGGATTTCAAATTATTCTCACCAACAGCTATTAAATATTTTCCAATTTATATCCCATTACATATGTAGATTTTATTTGATTTTTGTATATGAAAAATTTTTTGGTAAGTTTCAGATTTGATAAACCTAAATAAATTCTTTAAATAAAGGTACAACATCGTAAATACAATAATGTGCTGTTTATGTATCTCTCTTGAGAAAGTTATACTGCAATTTTAGTTGAAAATATGTAAGACCGTAATTCAACTCTGCGCTCATGAAAGGTATTAATTTCCCGATTCTTCATTATATATTGTGTGTAGTGTAGTCTATGTACAATTATAGAAGCAAAATAATTGTTTAAACTGAACAACACACATTAAGCGCATTTAAATTGTATACGAATTTGCATTTGGAGTAAATTTATTTATTTATGTTACCGATAGAATATAAAATGCAGCTGTTCTATATAATACTTAGGCATTACATTAAACACCTGGCACATTTAGAAAAAGTATGAAATTTACAAAATATTACGTAGTTGTTGACTCTAACAGAGCAGATGTTCCTCTGGATATTCAGCTATAAAATACAGCTATTCTAGACAATGCCTAGGCATTATATTAACCCTTTCATGGGTCATTTATTTCTCACACAACGTTTTCAAACTTTCAAAACAGAAGTGCCAAATATATTTAATTGATTAAGTAATAGATTACAGCTCAAAACTGAAGCGGTAAAGTCTATTGTATAATAAGCAAGAATATATTATAAATTTTTGCGCTTCCATGTATAATATAAAATGCAGCTGTTCTATATAATACTTAGGCATTACATTAAACACCTGGCACATTTAGGAAGAGTATGAAATTTACAAAATATTACGTAGTTGTTCACTCTAACAGAACATAAGGTCCACTGGATATGCAGCTATAACATGCAGCTTTTCTAGACAATGCCTAGGCATTAACCCTTTTCTGTACCATTTATTTCTCACACAACGTTTTCAAACTTTCAAAACAGAAGTGATAATTATATTTAAATGATCAAATAATAGATTACAGCGCAAATCTGAAGCGGTAATCAGTCTTCCCATTGTTATAATAAGCAAGG
This sequence comes from Pardosa pseudoannulata, assembly GCA_032207245.1. Taxonomy (NCBI): domain Eukaryota; kingdom Metazoa; phylum Arthropoda; class Arachnida; order Araneae; family Lycosidae; genus Pardosa; species Pardosa pseudoannulata. Next base: position 138,664,652 of record CM063510.1, read on the forward strand.
CCAATATATTATAATGGGTTTTGCGCTTCCCAGGGGTGTATATTGTAAGATCATGTAAATGGGAAGTAATCTTCCCACGGCCTTTGAAAGGGTTAAACGCCTGACAGATTTAGGAAAAGTATGAAATTTACAAAATATTATGTAGTTGTTGACTCTAACAAAACAGAAGTTCCACTGGATATGCAGCTATTCTATATAGTGCCTACGCATTACATTAAACGACTGACAGATTTAGGAAAAGTATGAAATTTACAAAATTTTATGTAGTAGTTGACTCTAAAAGAACAGAAGTTCCACTGGATATTCATTAGATTTCTAAAATGATTGGAGGATAAATTGAATTATTGACGGCTATATACAGTGGAACTTGAGTGCTCCTTTATTAGGCACTGTATGTAATGCCTATGTTAACAGTACAAATGTTCTGATTGACATCTTATTCATGCCCACAATAGCCATATAATACCCATAATGTCCAGATGATATCCTGATTCCGAAAGGTATTTTTGGTGAAACTGGGGAACTGTTAGAGTAAGGGAAGCAAATAATAATTTATTTCGCCCAAGAGGATGAAGCCAATCTAATTAAAGATGTAAGGCTGTTACGCAGCCCGAGAGATTCATTTAAGAAATTTCGACATATACAGAATATGTTTCTCAGTATGAGTCTTTTCCCGTATACAGAGCCAAAGCCTGGAACTGAGATGGATAGATCATTTAATTTGCGGATATGTTCTTGGTTTTCTAAGAGACGGAAGATTAATTTGGCTGTTTTTTGGCGGAGATGGAGTTTTGAATTGTGTTTCTTTTACCAGGTCAATTCACTTCCTGATGATGAAGGGATATTGGAAGTAAAAGTTTGTTGTCAAAAAGAGTGGTACATGTAATATGAAGAGTTGCCTCGATTTTCACATGCACAAATCTCTTTAGTAAAATCTTGCTAAGTAAGCTAGAGACGGATCATGGTCTGTTAATATATGGTTTAAATGGAGTGAATCGAAAGAATAATGGGAAAAACTTTAGAGAGGTAGAAATGAAGATAACAACCCTAGGTAACTCAGTCCTGGAAGTAT
>CM063510.1:138670723-138690723 GCA_032207245.1 Pardosa pseudoannulata
TATTTGCAGAAGACAAGAGCGAAGGAGAATTTTTTTTGTGACGGGAGGAGGGAGTTCTCTTCATTCAACTTATACATAAAAATTGAAACAGTAATCCTTTTACATATAAACCATATAAAACATATATCCATATCCTTATTCATAAGATATCAATCCTCAAAGGATGGGGGGGGTTATAACCCCACATTTCCCCTTCGTTAAGCCACTGCTCCAAGACAATAAAGGTCTAAACATTTTTTCTTTCACTGTGTGTGTAGACAAAGACTTAAAATTTTTAAATATTTTATTGTGAAATTTTTGAAGAAATACTGATTTCACTAAGTAATGTGTTACTATAAAGAATATTTCGTTATTACTTGGATAAAAATAAACATCACTTTATAATATTTATTAATACTCAGAAAGTGTCTTTCCCGTGATGACATTAAATATAGTTATCTTCTACAAGACCGTGTAAGAAGCTTCTTGAGGCACGTAAAACTAATTCTCGATATATATGCTGCTTAAATGGAAAAATATTTGACTATATTTAATGTTCCCCTGGATTTCCTATAGACGAAAGAACGAATTTATTCCATCTAATCTCCAGACTAAAAAATCGATAGTAGATTTTAACTTGCATGTATCGTCTTGAAGATTGGAAATGGAATGAAAAGAAATTGACTATCTTTAACGTGCCACTGCTTTCCTGTAGACAAATAAACGAACTTATCCTATTTAATTACCATACTAGAAGATCGATAAAAGATTTTAACTGGGATATATTATCTTGGGGATTAGAAATGAAATGAAAAGAAAATGGCTATCTTTAATGTGGCACTGGATTCCTGTAAACGAATAAAGAAATTATCCCACCTAATCACCAGATTCAAAGAGCGATAAAACTTTTTAACTTAGATATATCGTCTTGAGGATTAAAAATGCAATGAAAGAAATTGACTATCTGTAGCCACTTAATTTCTTATAGACATTGTACAAATTATTTTATCTAATCAATAAACGAGAAGATCGATAAAAGATTTTAACTTGGATATAAGATCTTGAAAGAAATGGAAAGAAAAAATGACCCTATGTAGCCACTTAATGTAGACCAGTGCTTCTGAATGTGGGGCGTACGCCCTCCTGGCTGGACATACAGTTTTTCAGATGGGCATTTCGTTTTCCAAAACGAAAGGGCAATTAAATTTTTAATCCTCTCAAGTTAGATGGTATGATATACGTACAACTTTAGTATGGTTAGGTAGATAATATATGTAAATTTGAGTATGCTCAGGTAGATAGTATGTTACATGTATAACTTGAGTATAGTCAGTTCATGCGCGGTAGTCATAATATAAACTAATTATAAAAATAGTTGCATTTAATTGCTTATCATCAGAGAATCGTTAACACTAATATAGAGGAGTGCATCATCGTGTTTTGATCAACTGCGGCCTTTTTCTGCAGTCGATAAAAATCGTTTTCAGTCAGCATGCATAAATAAATCAGATGGTGTGTCTCGTGCAAACAAGTAAATTGAAAAAAACGTTAAAAATTTGATAGTTTTACAGTGAATAAAAAAATTCTATTTTTATTACCCCAGAAACTTAATTTACCTGATCCGTTGTAGCTCAGTAGGTAAAGGCAACATTCTCGTAACTGAAAAGCTGCGGGTTCGGAGCCCGAGCTAACCTATGATCTGCCGTATTCGTTAAATGTGACTGGGGCACGTAAAATATGTTTGTGGTCACACTGTCCTCCAAGTTCTCAATCAATACCTCTGGGAGGGGAAGGCCAAGCCTGGGAGTCTTCTACTTGATCTCTGCTTCAAAATTACAACGAGCCACTTGAGCATAAGTCTCCATAAGTTTCACCCTTGTGGCACAAGTCGCCATAAGTTTCATCCTTGTGGGGCTCGTTAAAAACTATAGGCGCACACCTTTGCCTCCAGCTCAATCGGGCTTGGTTTGACCAAGTGGCATAAAACAACAACTTAATTTATCTTTCTTGACTTACTTAAAACCTTAAAATTATTTAATTTTTAAATTTTTGTCTGAAGCATAGCATATCGGATTGAAGATCAGTATATGTGTAGCCTCGCTGAAATCAAATATAGTTATTAAATATGTTCACCTTATGGGGGCTGTTAGATTAACTTCTCCACCGAATGCTAGATGGCGCTATTGACCATTGGGGATAAAAACAAAACTATATGTGTAATAGACTAAGCTGTTATTATTCGGTGTTGGATTTTAAATGTAATACTATTCATATTCCTATATTCTGTTCTTATTCATTTATGAAACATGTGCTTAAAGCCTAACATAATTCATAATTATTTATTCATTGCTCCATTTATTCTCCATTATACGTGACATGTTGTGTAATAAAAATAAAGTGTGTTCAACAGCCGTTTTCTGTTTTCATCCTTGTAACAATAAGTTTTACTTGATAATTATAATTCTTTGCAACTTCATCATTGATACAAGGGTGTCAGTTACCTCAGATTATTTTTAAATCTGTCATACAGACATATACGACTTCACTTCTTGGATTTTATACTTCAAGAGACAATTCTTAAAACCCGAGGAGATGTACAATAATTACATTCTGTCATTTGTCTTCGAATACTATGCCGGGCAGATTGAAAAGAGGCTCGGAGCATGACCAATAGAAATTGATGGGGGAAAGACCCTGCTATCTGGAGTGGACTCTCCTTTTTTTGTCTCGCGAGGGTCGGAATTTTTTTGGACATGGTGGTTTCCAGAAGGAGGAAGGTGAACGGCTGGCATCCGTGGTGTGGATGAATGGAAGATAGAAACATAATAATTTTTTTCAGGATTGAAGCCGACTCGAGAGCAGTCTTCAATCAACAAAATTTAAGTTATTCATTGTATTCTTAGGCATTTATACGATTATAAATAATTTAATGAAGACCTATTATTCATGTATTACTTGAGTTTTATTTTCTTTCTCAAACACTAGGCCAACGTAACATTATTATTCTTAACACATCCCTAATTCAATTTCTACATATTCTTCATGCAAGTCCCCAGAATTAACAAGAGGTAAGCAGTTACCTCATTTGATTCTTAACTACTGTTAAACATTTACCATTATTATTTAACTTCAAGAGAATTCTTAAAACCCAAGGTTGAAGATTGAACATTATTCAAATTTGAAATTCATTAACTATTCAATCCAGGGGCATCAGATATTTAAAAGAGGCTCGGTGGAGCATAACCAAAGAAATTGAAAAGCTCTGCTGTAGACGAATGTGCAAATTTACCTTATCTAACCACCAGACTAGAAGATTGATAAAAGATTTTAACTTGGATACATTGTCTTGGGGTGTTAGAAATGGAATGAAAATAAATTGACTATATTTAGTGTATCTTTGTATTTCCTGTAGACGAATAAACGAATTTATCTTATCTCTTCACCAGACAAGGAAATCGATAATAGAATTTAACTTTCATATATCGTCTTGAGGGTTGTAAATGGAAATCGAAAATGACCCATCCTTAGCTACTTAGCTTCTTGTTTACGAATGTATCCTATATAATAACTAGACTAGAAGATCAATAAAAGATTTTAACATGTATACATTGTTTTGTGTATATACATATATATATATATATATATATATATATATATATATATATATATATATATATATAAATCGATAATAGAATTTAACTTTCATATATCGTCTTGAGGGTTGTAAATGGAAATCGAAAATGACCATTATATATAATAGTATAGTTGTATTATATATATAAAAATGGGGGGGGGGGGGGGTTTCCATCCTTAGCTACTTAGCTTCTTGTTTACGAATGTATCCTATATAATAACTAGACTAGAAGATCAATAAAAGATTTTAACATGTATACATTGTTTTGTGTATATATATATATATATATATATATATATATATATATATATATATATATATATATAAATCGATAATAGAATTTAACTTTCATATATCGTCTTGAGGGTTGTAAATGGAGATCAAAAATGACCCATCCTTAGCTACTTAGCTTCTTGTTTACGAATGTATCCTATATAATAACTAGACTAGAAGATCAATAAAAGATTTTAACATGTATACATTGTTTTGTGTATATATATATATATATATATATATATATAAATCGATAATAGAATTTAACTTTCATATATCGTCTTGAGGGTTGTAAATGGAGATCGAAAATGACCCATCCTTAGCTACTTAGCTTCTTGTTTACGAATGTATCCTATATAATAACTAGACTAGAAGATCAATAAAAGATTTTAACATGTATACACTGTTTTGTAGATTTCAAAGGAATTTTTTTTCTTCTTCAAGTTACAAGTAAAGTCATCAGGACATTATGGTATCTCGTATTAATTGGTAACTGTACATATTTGTTGATGGTGAAATACTTTGGCTTTTCCTATTCACGTTGAAGTATTAATTAACATATTTCAAATTAAACAATATAGATTAAAAGCAGAATTTTAAATCTACATTAAAAATTGAACATAAAGTCTTAAAACAGAAAGAAAAGTTTATATGTGGCCACAAATGTTACCCTCGGCCCAAAGATAGTAATTTCGGGTATGCAAAACCAAAATTTTTCATAATTAAATTTATTAAAATCTCCATATATCACACTGGAACATTAACAAAAGAAGGGAACATTCACAGTTCCAATAAGTATCTATTTTATATAAATGAACAGTTCAAAATAAGTTTTGAAATACTAAAAAAAAATAAAATTTAACTTCCCCACTAACCCATAGATAAAATATGGAAAATAAAAAATTGTCTTGAAACAGACCGATTTTTTACTATCAATATATAAATGATTTAAATTCTTGATTGAGAAAAAACACAAAATATACACACACACACACACACACACACACACACAACAAAACACATAGTATATAATATATATATATATATATAAATATATATATATATATATATATATATATATATATATATATATATATATATATATATATATATATATATATATATAATATATATATATATATATATATGCATATATATATGTATATAATGTATATATATGTATATATATATATATATATATATATGTATATGTAGAATATATATATAATGTTATCTATCTATCTATCTATCTATCTATTTATATATATTATATACAATATACATATATACATATGAATATATATATATATATGTATATATATATGTACATACATCACATATATATATAAATATATATATATATATATATATATATATATATCAATATCTAAACCCTAAAGCGTATTCCAAAATTATCCCTTTTCCCCATTCATATTCTAGATCTTAATTTCTTCTCTTTATATTAACCATATTTCCCAGCCATCCAATTTAAACGAGGATGTTTTCATTCCTTCAGCGTAACCCCGAAATTCTTTCTATGATTCCCAAAACAGAAAATGATATAGCTGGCATTTTAATTAGGAAGTTATAACTCTCATAGGAAAAATCTGTAATGATCAGCAGTAATGCTCCTCTGAGACGCCACACTTTGCAGATGGCTCCAGTCAAAGGTTACTTTCTATAAGCAAAATAACACGTGCTTCAGCATTTTTTTTTTTTTCCCCACACACGGGTTTTAGCCGTCTCTCGCAGAAGGTTGGCATTACAATTACTTAGAGAGATAGCGTTCTGACACCGTCAGGTTCAGACGTCTCTGGATTCTGTGCAATTTTATAGGATGAAATAAAAGTTAAGTTATAAAAATTAAGTTCGGCCACGACAAATGATGTGCTTCTTTCTAACGGACGGTTAGCGGGACACTTGGCAGCCCAGCATGCCCGGGCTGAGGAAAATAATAGGGGCAATTTTAAAATGAGTTTTTAAGTGTAAAGTTCGGGGCTAGTTGGTCCCTGGACGATTACACACACACACACACACACACACACACACACATATATATATATATATATATATATATTATATATACTATATATATATATATATATATAACTGTCATTAAATTAATTTAATACCTGTGTAATTGCTAATTGAAGTTTTAACTATCAATGAAAAAGATGTTTCCTTTTTTTAAAGTGATACCTATATTTTAGCAAACATTAATTACAAAGTTAAATTAGGGCTAATTTATAAATTATTCCTATCAGACTTTATTTAATGAAATTAATAATTTATATTAAAATTAATATTGCTAATTCCAAATAAATAACTTAAATTACAGAATAAAAGAAAATTATGATATATAGATTTCTATATTACATAGATGTATAGAAAAATTAATATGTTTAAAGAGTATATACAACGTACAATTAATGTTTAATAGGTAAATTTTGAACAAGAAATACATAAAAGTATTGCACCTGGAATATTCCAAGATTACCACATCAGTACAAAAATTGTCAAGGTGAAAAATGTTTTTAAAAATTTTTAAAAAGAGTGACAAAAAACAAGTCTCGGTGAAGCAAAATAATGTTATTAAAAATGCCTTTTGATTATGAAGCATATACCTAACTTGATTATTTCAGAACAAAAATATTTTTCCCGTTTATGAATCTCGTTTTGAAAATTCGTCGCCGAACGATGGCCGAAGGGTAGATCGCTGCTTTTCAGTACTGGAGTTTGCGGGTTCTAATGCCGCTGTTGTCAGGGGTGTTCGTAGTCATTCGGAATCGGCTTTAAGCAGTAGGTCCCAGTCACATTAGCCCTAGTGTGCAAAATAGTAGACCGTAGTGTACCAAACCAAACCAAAACCCATCAAAATTCGTTGTTTCACAGGTTCCTTGTCCCCTTAAGGTATCCGTCTATGTTCGGAGAACTTTTTTCTTTAAACGAAGAAAGTAGTTCATGTTTTTACATTTTTAGATTTATATTTTATATTATCATAGAGAATTGCACTTAAAAACTTTATTCCTGGAGAAGTTTTTATAAAATATCTAATAAATGGAGAAAATTTAGTAAAAAAAATCGGGTTTTTTCAAAAGGTCTAATTTTTTAATAAATTAAATTATTTCAATATTTTCTGATGGAACACATTTCTTATACACTGGAATAGGGAATCACCTAAAATCTTTGCTTAATTTACATTTGGTAAAAAATTTTGATCCTTCAAAATGACACACATTGAATTTTTAACGAATTTTCATTACCTTTATGTCTAACTATGAGTGTAACATCATTAAAAATTATCTAGATTTAAAGCTTTTAGGTCATACACTAGTAAATAATATCAAAAGCATTCATAATAATTTTCAAGAAAATATTTTAAGAACTTTTTGAGAAATCCCATTTCAAGTTTCAACATTTTATTAAAAATACCGTTCTGAAAAGCATTTGAAGTTTTTGAAAGCAACTTTAACTATTAAAAATTTAAAATACATGTTTAAAATTCTCCACACTTTCTTGCTTCAAAAAGTTGCTAATTATTAAAAATACTAGAAAAGTGTTTAAACTAATCTTCATGAAAATTTAAAAAGTTTTGTCCAAAAAATGATCTTTAACCCATATTGTACCACACCAACTAAATATTTCTGTAAGTTATTAAAACTTAATCCATATCATTAATATGGTGTAACTAAGTATATAAAATTAAAAGTTTGAAAAAATATTTTTAATTTTTTATGTTATTGGCTGTCCTATAAATAGGTCCAATATACTACTAAGGCTTAACAAATATCACTTACATTACATTAGGCTGATTCATAGATCAAATTCGGGGAAATAGTTAAAACAAAGTCCAACATTACATTTTAAGTATACTGTTGTTGGTTTACCCTTGCAGTCATTGAACTGGCAGTAAGAGAGTAAGTTTATCTTGAAATCTCCAGTTTTTCTGAATAGAATAGACATCTAATTACCTCTTGTTGTGTCCAGGTGTAAGAACAGGGTTTTGAACTGGTTTTTATTGAAAGATAAGAAAATAATATGCACTCTCAATGCAATATCGAATTCATGGAAAAAATAATCAGGATTGGACCGTTGTCTTAATTTTAGGACACCTTTTTTATACTTACAAAATACACGTGTAAAATATATTTTTCAACAAAAACTATCAGATACATTATTAGCTCTGTTTTTAAACTAAAAGTAACCTCCACAATGTTTGAAAAAAAAAATTATAAATATAAAATTAAAGATTAAAAAATGACAATTTTTAAGAGGTTGCTGAAAATAAATTTTACAATACAATATAATTTGATTTCTCAGTTTTCTTTTGTTACTATGCTAAAGTGTGTCTATTTTAAAGGTATTAAAATAAAATCCACTCAAAATATTTATAACTTTATTATTAAATGAAATTTTATTAGCTGTCCTGTTTATAGGACAGCGGTCCAATATGGGTTAAAACGCTTTAAATTCACAACTTCCGGTTCCAAAGTCGCTACTTCCGTTTCGTTTTGACAGCTGTTACTGATGTTTAAATAGCTGTAACTTTTCTTTAAAATTCCGTAGAGACAAAACAAAAACAGATTTAGAAGCCTAAGAGTTGAAATTTTACAATAGAGAAATTAAAAAAATTATGATTTTTTTGGTAAAAAATGACATTTTTAACGTAGATGAATACCTTAACTATTTCATTAGAATTAATCAGTTTAGAAGATCGATATAAATAATTACACTTTAACTGAAATATTTATTAGTCCCCGGAAAGTGTCTTAGTTAAGACGACATAAGATAAAATTGTATTCTACCTGAGCATGTACACAACTTCTTCCGGCACGTAAAAGTAATTCTCGAAGGAAAAGCTCCGCAGCTGCTAGGATGAAATAGTATTTTACTACCTTTAATGTGTCACAGGATCTCCTCTTCACGAAAGAACGAATTTATCCTATCTAATCACCAGAATAACAGATCGATAAAGAATTTTAACTTGAATATATCGTCTAAAGGATTAGAAACGGATTTTTTCCTTTTTCAAATGCAGTAATTAAAAGTAATCTCTTTAAGACATCTTTAATTTTTGTCTTACTACATCACTATTTTAAAAATGTATGGATATTGAAATTATTCGGTTCATGTTATCCTATCATCTTGAATTTAATTGCGCTTAAAAATTTGTTATTCAATTTAGAAACATTTGTTTAGAAGAATAATGTATTAATGTGTATTAATACTATTTCACTGCAGTACATTTTGTGCAGTGTATAACGAAGACTTTGTACACATATTACATTACTATTAAACAATGTATAACGTTATTAACATATATAGAAATATACTCTTGTAGTTTTCTATTTACTTTCCTTTAACTCTTGCTGGATATTTAGGGGGGCTTTGATGGGGTTCCCATCGATATTATTGTTCTGGCTTATGTTTTAAGGGGTACTGACCCAATTATTTCCAACTGAATAAAGAGTTTGCTGACCATCAGTACATTTGTGCTAATGTGCTGCTGGCAAGGTTTATCAGGCACTTCAGGCTGTTCTCAGGCTGGTGTTCTCTCCCCTATCCTTTGAAGTATCGAGGTGAACTCTTTACTTGTTCATCTTATAAACTACAGTATCAGCTGCTTCGGTTGTGCTGATGATGTTGGCATAATTGTTGGGTGTAGATTCTGTCAAACTATCTATGGCATTATGGATAAGGCACTCCAGCTTATTATCTTGGGATATAATAATTTTAGCTTTCCTGTGAATCCTTCTAAGACTACTCTGGTTAATGTTTGATTTTTCAAGGAAGAAAACCGGTCATTTTTCGGATTTCTTCTTCTATGCTGAAAATCTTAATTGCTTTAATGCAGTTAAGTCTCTTGGACTTTCTTTCAGCAAGAATCTTAACTAGGACTGCCATGTGTCCTACGGTCTTCAGAAGTCTAAGAAGTCTTGTTCTTCTGCAGAAATTTCATTGGAAACACTTTGGGGGTCTAAGTTCTGAGGCTGTTTTTTGAATTTATAACATGTTCTGTCCCATTATCACCTATGACTCTATTGTCTGGAGGTCCAGGACCAGACTTGACCGTGTTAATTCTGATCTTAAAAATCTACAGAGAATGGTCTATAAGGAATTGACAGGTGGCATTAAAACAACTCCTACAACTGTTTTGAACTTTTATTGGGAATGCTTCCTTTTGCATTTACGGATAGAAGCTACTGCTATAATCTGTATGAACCACTTTTGAATATTTAGAATTTGGGTCTTTGACGTGATTAATCTCTGTATCTCTTTTGGGCAAGGTTTGACTCATTCGTGTTTGATATGGAACTTTTTGATAAGCCTCATGATGTCTTACAAACTACGTTAAACTTAATATTTATTTTCCCTGTAGACATTTGTATGGATTGGTCCAGTGATGGTTTTAAGCTTAATGGTACTGGTGTTTGTTATTCTAGGAACTTCCTTCCTTTTGGTAAATATGTTACTGTCTTTTAGCTGCTGAGGTCTTTGCTATCTACATGTGATGTAGGACTTGCATAGACAAGGGTTTTTCATAAGCAAATCATTTGTACCTGTTCTGGCACTCAAGCTGTCCTTCCAGATTTATTGAGGTGCAATGCCACCTCTGCTCTTGTTTGGGAGTGCTTTGAGGCTCTTCCTGACCTTGATTCATGTAAAATGTGCAGTCTGAAATTGGTCCTTGGTCATATGGATATTTAGGAAAAAAGCTAGCTGATAAATCAGCTAGTAAGGATCCAGTATTTACTTTACTGGCCCTGAGTCCATGCTTTGTATTGCTCCTGAGTCTATCAGGAATTCTGTTTTTTAATTTTTCAAGATTATTCAATAAGCTAACTGGTGCAATGAGGTCATAGACAAACCAAATAGCTCAATCGTGACTGCCACAGTATAAGAAATAAAGAGCTTTTGATACTTCATAGGAATAAACTGAGGAAGGCAGTTGCATTTCTCACTGGTCACTATGCCCTCAGAAGACATCTTAACATGATGGAAATCAGTCTTGATCCCTTGTGTTGGGGCTATCGTCTTTAGGAGGAAACCTCTCATATTTTGTGTGATTGCAAATTTTTCTCAGCTCTTCGGTTGAACACTTGGTTGCCACATTTTTTAGTCTTGGAAGCTGCAAGATAGTCCTTTCAGCTGTCTTCTGCAGTTTAATCCAGCCACTATCCTCATTTCTTAAGTGCTCCTGGTATTTGTTTTTGAGTTTGAGTACAATAGACCTCTGGTCGCAGTGCCCTGCTCTAGGGGAATCATAAGAAGCTGCCCTAATGGTGATTTCATTCATTCAACTTAAACAGAAATTTGTATCCGTTTTGAAATTTTCAACACGAGAGCATTTCTTTAAAGAAATGTGATCGAAAACTAGCCCACAAATAAGTAAGTGTACATTAACTTATTGATGTACCTTTCTATTCCTTTATTACATCCTGCGGAGACAAATTTGTATGAATTTTTTATTACTTTTAAACAATTTAAAATTTGAATAAAAATAATGATCTCTAAGATTTCATATTATTTATTCCTCTGAAAGTATGTTTAGCGTGATAACATCAGATAAATTTTTCTTCAACACCAACATGTACGTAATTTCAAGAGGCACGTAAAAGTAATTCTAAGAAATAAAGATCCGCTGCTGCTTGAATAAAAAAATTACTCCTCTGAATGTGTCATTGAATTTTTTCCTAGATGAAAGGGCGAATTTATTCTATCAAATCGCCAGAGTAACATAACGACAAAAGATTTCTATCTAGATATATTTTCTTGGTGATTAGAAACAGAATTTTTTTCTGTTACTTCAAAAGAAGTAGTAAAAAGTAAATTTTATAGGACCATATATTTTCTCGTATTGATTAATTCATCACAAATTTCTTGATACTGGATTTACTTTGATTCATTTTCTCACTGATTGTACCGATGTATTTTCCCACTATGGTCAACATATTTGGGATTATAAGCTAGCTGATAAATACGCTAGTAAGTATCTACTATTTACTTTACTGGTCGTGAATCCATGCTTGGTATTGGTCCTGAGTCTATCAGGAATTCTGTTTTTTTAATTTTTCAAGCTTATTCAATACGCTAACTGGTGCAGTGAGGTCATAGACAAGACAAACAGTTCAATCGGGACTGCCACGGTATAAGAAATAGAGCTTTAAATACGTCATAGGAATGGACTGAAGAAGGCAGTTACACTTCTTACTGGTCATTATGCCCTCATAGAGCATCTTAACGTGATGTGAATCAGTCTTGATCCTCTGTGTTGGGGCTGTCGGCTTTAGGAAGAGACCTCTCATATTTTGTGTGATTGCAAATAATCTACCTAATCTTGCTATCATGTAATCTAATAACTACTGTGCATACAGAGCTGTAGACTAAATTTCTAAGAAGAATATAGACTCAGCTGTTGACTTGGATTTTTAATGGGAACCTCTGCGGAGGAGTTGTAGCTGATGGAGTGGCACAAGTGTAACGGTCAAGCCTAGGCAAGGATGCAGCCGTGAGATATGATGGCAAAGGATAGACAATAATGTCAATTTTCACAAAAGGGGTCATTTTAATTAGCCCACCTGCACACCCTTCTTTCCTGTAATTATTGGAGGTAAACCGATTTAATATTCATGATTATTACCTGGGTATCATAACATTTTGATAAGAAATACCATTTTAAAAATATTGATGAATGTCAAAACCAAATAGTGAAGGCCATGTCATATATTAATCAAGTCAATATATTAATCTGTAGATAATGTACATAATAAGTGTTTTACTTTAAATATAAGGCATTTACCTTTAATTCCATAGCGTATATTTTACTGTGTTTCCCCTTTGAGAACGAACACTGTGTACGTTGTAAGTACATTACAACGGTACAGATGCATTATAGCCGTTTTTTTCTCGCCAAACTTGGCGATTTTTGGGGCGATGACTAGGTTGCTGTATATGTAACTTTGAGAGGGAATATGGAAGCTATTGGTGCACGTGATTTTTGACGTCATTACCCGGCTATCTATGCAAATTTTCTGTTCTAAATATTCTTTTCGTCAGACTATTATCGAAAAAAACATGACAAGTATAATGCATCTGTTCCATTACAACACTGATATTAGAAGTATTGGTCAATGTTCGATTTCTAATTGAAAGTAATGGAGGCAGCAGTTACCTTCTAATGTCCCAACAGTAAGATATATTCTTTGCATGACAAATACATATAGTTGTTTTATTTTTCAGTGGGTTTTAAGATTTCCTTTTTTTTATCCCAGACTTATAAAACTTATAAAATTTTCACTTTTAAGAGTTTTTTTAGAATAATATGCAATGATATAAAAATATACCACATGTAGGCCCGTCGTCTTAATCTGTCACTATACCATTGTTGTAAAATATAGCTATGAATATGCGTAATTGTTATATTATTAAACAGTTTATAACCTGGATAAAAATAATCATCACTTTAACAGTTATATTTATTAGTTCAGGGCAAATGTCTTTCACGTGACTACATTAGAGAAAGTTACCTTCCACACGAGCATCTACACAATTTCTTGAAGCACGTAAAAGTAATTCTGTGTGGAAAAGATCCACATTTGGTTGAATGAAAAAAAATATTTTATTGCCCTTAGAGCGTCAGGGAATATCCTGTAGACGAGAGAATGAATTTATCCTATCTAATCATCAAAATAACAGATTGGTAAACGATTTTAACTTAGATGTGTCGTCTTGAGAATTATAAATAGAAAAATTTCCTTTTCCGTTAAATGTACTACTATAAAATAAACTACTCAGCACATTAATATTTTTAGTATTAAATCATTATTTTGAAAATTTTGCTGATTTCAACCTACATATTTTCGATGTATATTTTAAGGGTGATTTCGACAAAAGTAATGAAATTTTCAATGTGTATATGTAAGAAATAATATGTAAGATGGTTAAAATAAAAATGATGTTGTTATACAGAAATATAAATGATATGCATTACAAAGAAGTACGACATAATTTTTTACCCTATAAAAATAAAATTGTAATGAAATTGTAAAAAAGAATAGGGTGTAGAACTCATAAACATGAATCTATTTAATTTTTAAATTCTTATAATAATCAGCGATTAGTTATACTTTTTCTTAAAAAATATATAAATTAAAAGATATGAATTTATATTAAAGATCATTAATATAGCGTTTATTGATCTGTTATAAAGAAATATAAATATTAGGCATTATAATGAAGTTCGATAAGATATTTCTAAGCTGCAAAATTAAAATTTGAATGAAAGAGTGAAGAAGAGCAAGGTGTAGAACTCATAAACAGGAATCTATCTAAAATTCGTACAATAATCGATTAGTTAATCTTTTTTCTAAAAAAAAAATAAAAAAATAAGAATTAAAACGTATGAATTTATATGAAAGAGCATTAAGATAGCGCTTATTTATCTGTTATAAAGACTATTTATCTGTTATATAAATTTTATGCATTATAATGAAGTACGACAAGATATTTCTACGCTGCAAAAATAAAATTTTAATGAAAGAGTAAAGAAGAGCAGGGTGTAGAACTCATAAACAGGAATCTATCTAATTTTTAAATTCGTATAATAATCAGCGATTAGTTATACTTTTTTCTCATAAAATACCAATTAACAAATATGAATCAATATGAAAGATCATTAATATAGCGTTTATTGATCTATTATAAATAAATATGTTATGCATTATAATGTAGTACGACAAGATATTTCTAAGCTGCAAAAATAAAATTTTAATGAAAGAGTGAAGAAGAGCAGGGTGTAGAACTCATAAACATGAATCTATCTAATTTTTAAATTCGTATAATAATCAGCGATTAGTTATACTTTTTTCTAAAAAATATAATAATTAAAAGGTATGGATTTATATTAAAGATCATTAATATAGCGTTTATTGATCTGTTATAAAGAAATATAAATGTTATGCATTATAATGAAGTACGACAAGATATTTCTACGCTGCAAAAATAAAATTTTAATGAAAGAGTAAAGAAGAGCAGGGTGTAGAACTCATAAACATGAATCTATCTAATTTTTAAATTCGTATAATAATCAGCAATTAGTTATACTTTTTTCTAAAAAAAAATAAAAAGATATTAATTTATATTAAAGATCATTAATATAGCTTTTATTGATCTGTTATAAAGAAACATTAATGTTATGCATTATAACGAAGTACGACAAAATATTTTTACGCTGTAAAAACGAAAATTTTAATAAAATTATGAAAAAGAACGTGATGAAAAACTCATAAACATGAATCTCTCTAATTTTTAAATTCGTATAATAATCAGCGATAAGTTATATTTTTTCTAAAAAAAGTAAAAATTAAAAGATATGAATTTACTTAATTAATTTATTTATTTAATAAAATTGTGAAAAAGAACGTGATGTAGAACTCATAAACATGAATCTCTCTCATTTTGAAATTCGTATAATAATTAGCGATTAGTTATAATTTTTTCTAAAAAACGTAAAAATTAAAAGATATGAATTTACTTAATTAATTTATTTATTTAATAAAATTGTGAAAAAGACGTGGAACGGGGATTTGTAGAACTCATAAACATGAATCTCTCTAATTTTTAAATTCGTATAATAATCAGCGATTAGTTATACTTTTTTCTAAAAAAATAAAAATTAAAAGATATGAATTTATATGAAAGATCATTAATATAGCGTTTATTGATCTGTTATAAAGAAATATAAATGTTATGCATTATAATGAAGTACGACAAGATATTTCTAAGCTGCAAAAATAAAATTTTAATGAAAGAGTGAAGAAGAGCAGGGTGTAGAACTCATAAACATGAATCTATCTAATTTTTAAATTCGTATAATAATCAGCGATTAGTTATACTTTTTTCTCATAAAATAAAAATTAACAGATATGAATTAATATGAAAGATCATTAATATATAACTTTAATTGACTACTGAATTTTTAGTTGAGCAACTGAATTTTGCACAGGATTTCCTATCTCCTACAAATGTAATATCAATTTGGATGAAGTCATGTTGCTCTTAGATTCTAAGATAAGAATATAAAAGTTATCTGAAGAATTTCATTCAGTGTGAATTTATACACTGTGTACTGATGATTTCTCAATATACTTCAACTGATTTCTAAAAGATAACGGAATAGACCGATAAACCAGTCTGCCAATTTAAGAATCATACTGATAAAGCACTCACCTTTCTCTCAATATCTCGGAAAGTGTAATTCTTTTACGTTAAAATGAAAATCGATTGAACAGCCTTTTCCAAACTGTGGTACTCGTACCACAGGTGGTACTCGAAAAATAATTCTTAATGATGAATATAAACAACCTAAATCAAAAAATAATGTAGAAACTTATTTTTTCTATAATTAAAAAAATTATTTTAGTTAATAGTATTATGCAGTTAAGTTGTTAATATTCAATGATCAAAAATCCGGCAATTAATATCTTTTTTTAGTTCACTCTTAAATTTAGCCCCGTTAGCCATCGGTACTTGGTTTTTTATAATTTTGTGTTTTTATTAAAGCCATTTATTAGTAAACGAAATATGACAAAAGAGTAGATAAATAGGAAATGTTGAACACACACACACACACACACACACACACATATACATATATAGTATATCATATATATACTATATATATATTTATATATATTATATATATATATATACGTATGTAATATATCAAAATTATTATATTTAAACTATCTCTTTAAAAATCTCCTCTCCCATTTTAATTCCTAAATATCTTTTTATTTATCAGTCACAAAATATCTTAATTAAAGGAGTGTCCTTGACTTAAAATTCTTCCAACATTAATTAGCCTATATATATATATATATATATATATATATATATATATATATATATATATATATATATATGTATGTGTGTGTGTGTGTGTGTGTGTGTGTGTGTTACAATGAGTTTATAATCCGGCATGACGTGTAAGCCTATTTCAGAGTAATTTGTTTCATGCTCTGATGGGAATACATAATCATCCTATAAAACGCTTAATAAAATCATTTTTACAAAGTGGTACAACTTATCTTGATGTACAACCAAGTGTTACATTAGCCAAAAAAAGAACCTGCTGTAAAATATGGATAGTTCTATTTTGAGTAAGATAAGGAATTTTAAGGTGGTATGAAATCTTCAGTAATCTGTAATAATCCTAAAATTTAAGAAACCAACTTTTGTGTCCAAACAATCAAACATAGTGGAAAGTTTTACTTACAAATTATACTTTTTGCTCGCATAATTATGAACCATTTTATGTCTTTTAAAAAGTAAAATAATTCACTTACTGTTAGTAAAATATAACTACCTTTCCATTTTAAAAGTGTGTGTGTGTGTTTTTGCCAATTTTTAATTATAGAAATATTATTTATACACCTTTTTTCATCCGTATCCACGTTTTCTTTCTTTTAATTTACCCTATCTATTTATGATACTATTAATGATTTATAAAGAGAAATAATCAATTTAAAAATATACATGCCGATAATTTTGTTATTTTTATAAATGAATGATAAAAGTTTTTTTCCTAACGCAGTTGGCAATACAGGAACGATATTTCTTTATCCCAATGCAATGCTGCGAAGCTGTTATCTACTTTGCACCACCCGAAGAACGCCTGTAGCTTAAGGTATGTATGCTACGGACGTGAGTGACATTATCTCCGCCGGGTCCACATAATTTAGAAGTAGGGACCAAGCAGAAGACCCCAAGGCTTGGCCTGCCACCCATAGAGGTGGAGGACATGGTGACCACGAACATATCTTATGTGCACCAGTCTCCTTTAACGAACAAGGTGGATTTTAAGCCAGTTTGAGCTCGGAACCCGCAACCTTACAGCTACGAAACCGCTGCCTTTGTCAACTGATCTACCACGGCTATGAATGATAAAAGTTACATAGATATATTTTACATAGATATTTTCCCAACTTTTAAATAAAGATAGGTATTATCCTATCTTACTTAATTCATGATACAAAAAAATATTCTTCAATTATTACCAAAATTCTTAAAGACATTTTCAAAAATATTCGGGATTGAAGCATTTAAAATACCCCAAAAATATTTAAACTTGAAAACATTTAAACAAACAATGGAGAGGAAATCCCAAAATCATGAGGAAAATTAAGGAAATCTATGAAGCAATTTATTTTTAGCAACTTCTACAGTCTTAAATGATTTATGTATTAAACCCAGAATTTCTTTTTCTTCGCTGTTGCACGAGGTTCCATCACAGGTATTTTATGTTCCCTTATATGACACATTATACGCCTACTAAAGTAATTTCAGGAGAAAGATTTAGAGAAATCTAAACTTAAATGCATACGTAATACGTTTCTTTCTACTTGGCTAAAAGCTTTCAAATAGAATTACAAATTTTTCTTACCTAATCACTTGGATAAAACATCGATGAAAGAGTTAAACCTGACTTTTTCGTTTCGAAGATTAGAGGGAAAGTTTATCGACAAACGTAATAGCTATGTAAATGCGTTTTATGGTCTTGCATAAAAATTCAACCAAGTAGTTTTCAGTTTAATAGTTTGCTTTATTTTTCACGTAGTTTGTATATCAGATTTAACGGGAATTTGTTGGGGGAAAAGATTTAATGTAAGTAGGTGCTTGCTGTAAAATTATAGTGACGCATTGTAGTCATGGGGAAAAAGGGAGGAACATTCTATCGCTTAATATTTTCGAGGATAAAGTAAATTTTATTTGTCGTTTACTTTTCGTTAGAAAGATAAAGAAGTAAAAAACTTTATTTCCTTCTTGAAATATAAAATTGCTGACATTTATTATTATAAATTTATTTGAGTTTTAACAAGGAATGTAAAACAGGATGACAACTAGCAATAAATGAGCTAATTAAAAAATAGATAATAGAAAAAAGGAGTGAGTACACTAAAAGATATTTTAATACCTTCATACTATTTTTTATTAATTTTTGATTTTATAACTTCCTGCACTATATAAGCATATTACTTTTAACTTCATAGTTTTTAATGTTTACTTTTATTATTATTATATTTGCAATTTTAACGCATAAGAAAACTAATGCTGCCTAACGTATTACTTTTAATTATTTAAAACAGAATGACCTTATTCATAAAGATTGAATAAGGTTTGTTTTTACGGCCTTGCTAGGAAAAGTTTTCTTGTGTCGCATCGTAGAGTGATTTACTACATGATTACCATTCCACAGTCAATCAATTATTACAGCTATTTCCTGTGACGGATTCAAAGCCTATATACATGTATACATATGCACATACATACCTATATATGCATATGTGTGTGTATATAAATTAATAAATATTAGTTTTTAAGCCTACCTACATTAAGAAAATGTGTAATGGATTGAATAATGAAAGTCAGCCAAGTCGCCAAGTATGGCGACAAAATTTAGTCACAAATGTGGCTTCCTGTAGATGAATTATAAATGTAAAGTAAAAGGAATAAAAAATTCATATTTATAAAAGAGGATCTTTACTACTTTTTGGTTCAATTCGTTAAATGAGGGTCTAATAAAACAGACTTTTCTATATAGAGTTTGAGGAAAAAAATCTGAAATGTAGATGGCTTGCCTCCTGCTAAGGCACACAGATATATATTATATATATATATATATATATATATATATATATATATATATATATATATATATATATATATATATATATATATATATATATATATATAATATATATATATATATATATATAAATATATATATATATATATATATATATATATACATATATATACATATATATATATATATATATATATATATGTATATATATATATATATATATATATATATATATATATATATATATATGTATATATATATGTATATATATATATATATATATATATATATATATATATGTATATATATATATATGTATATATATATATATATATATATATATATATATATGTATATATATTTGTTTGTATGTATATAGGTATCATTTTCTGAAAAGAAGGAGCTTCCGAAAAGAACATCCTTTGTATTTGTACCAACTTTTCCATTGAAATAACTATAGGATTCTAC
>CM063510.1:138703223-138715723 GCA_032207245.1 Pardosa pseudoannulata
AATACTGTATATAATTTATTTCACTGGTTAAACAGTGATAAAGTGGGATACTCTCCTCAATAAAGGAATAAAATCATATGCCCGCGAAAATCACGAAATGAACAAATTTTGCTACATTTGAGTTGCCAGTGGTAATCGTGGGATTAGCAGCCAGAGGGTTAAGTTTGATACACCATATCCATGAACCTAACATGGCTGTCGTGCATAGTACTTTAACGTCTTTAGTTCTCGTAATACATTCAAAAGCCTCTTCTAAGAATCGAAAAACCAAATGCCCACTATTTTAGTGTTACAGGTAAAAATTCATCAAAGTCCTTATCGTATTCAGCAACGAACTTGTTCTTCAATATTTCCTACTTCAAAAATTTTCTGTTTGTGAGTGATATCCAGTGAAATGCTCTCACGGTAGACTTGATCGTTTATTAGAAAAACTTTCCTCTCGTTGATTGCTAGAAGATCCATCTTCAAATTCACCTCGGATCACTGGCTCTTGAACACTTAATTTTCCCACTGGAGCAATTCACAGGAAATGCAACAAGTTAAGGGTCTTTATAAAGATAGTCTGAGACCTAAGACAGACATGTAGAAGATGGTTAGGTGTCTCTGTGCAAGAACACCAGGCATGACGGTATCTGGGATCATTTGGTAGACAACGAAGATTCATGATCTGCTATGTCAAGGTGTTGATGTCTATTTTTAAGAGATTTAGAAAACCTCATCCATAAAAAAACCGATTTCCATTTAAAATTACTTGAATTATTAAGGAACTGAGGTCATCAAGCTCCGTTATGCAGTTTTTACTACTGGGTCTTAAATACTGGGTCGAATTTAGCATCTGGACATCCATGGTGAGATATTCTTCAGTACCTTTTAGTTCTTATTTTAAACTAGATTAGTAATCAATAGTCGCTGTCAAAGTCAATGTCTTCATCCAAATACAGAAGCCTATCGTATAAGAATCGTAAAATTATACTACATTTGTAAAAATCATGGTAAATATTAGTAAAACTGATCTACTCGCTGGTCAAAGCACTCCTGTTGCTGTTGCTGTTGTCTTATGCCACTTGGTCAACAAGCACGATTGAGCCGGAAGCTGCTACTATTTAAGCACAGGGGTGCGACTTTCGTTTTAACGGGCACCGCTATGGTGAAAGTACGACTTATGCTCAAGTGGGTACTCGTAGTTTTGAAGTGGGGCTAAGAAAAAGACCATAGGTTTGGCCTACCACCCCCAGAGGTATTGATTGAGAACTTGGAAGACATTGTGACCACCAACATATTTTATGTACCCCAGTTTCCTTTAACGAACACTGCGAATCTTAGGCCGGCTTCAGGCTCCGAATCCGCAATCCTCCACTTACGAGAGCATTGCCTTTGCCGACTGAGCTAAGCTTATGATCGCCTGTAAACTACCCAGGTTACCTTTGCACCTTCTCCAGAGCCGGCACAAAGTATATACAAAAATGAATTACTAATTTAATATGGATATTCTCTGTGCACTTACTTGAATAATGAATACGTGACTGACTGAGATTCATATTTTCTTTTCTTAAAACGTATATATTAGATCATCAAATTTAATCAACATCTGAATGAAAAAATTTTAAATGTTGATTAAAGTAGATATGTTATTTTTCATGCATGGAACAAATAATTATATTCTCAAAATGAAGAAGGGTCGCCAAACATAAGTAAACAATGAAGAACACGTCTACTCATTTAGAAAACGCTATTAAAGCTTTTCTAAATAAAACTGTCTTCTGTTTTTTAAGTGTATGTAAATCTCTAAGTCATAGGAATTAAATTCCATCTTTATTTGATCAGCTTATTTCAAACTTAAATTTAATTTTATAACTAAATCTTTATTATAAGAGTAAAAATTATATTTTTTAAATGCTATAAAAATTCCTTTAGAATTCATTTTTAAACTACTTATAAAAATATACTAAATTTTTTGTTTCTCCTTCTTAACTTTAAGTAAATATTTTCCTAACTTTTAATTCCCTTATCAATCCTAACTTTTTACTAATAATTAGCTTGTTATTATGTTCCTATATAAATAATTTATTTAAGTACATAATTAAATATCCTTGGGTGTTACATTTTCTAATCTTGAGAGCAGAAAAAAATTTACTTTCTTTTAATGCCCAAACATTTTACTTATACCAAGATCTTTTTTTTATTATTTATTCTGCAGCTTAATAAGTAAGATATTGGCCGCTGTACCTGGAAAAAACTTTCTATGAAACTCTTGTAGCTGTATTTTTAATTTTATAAAAAAAAAGTTGCATAAAGGCGAATAAACAAGATATTCTTCTAAAAGGATTAAAAAAACTTATAATTAAAGTATTTTAACATGAATTAGAAAATTGAAGGGGGCGGAAAGATTGAGCGTTCAGTTACAAAAAAAAAGTTATAAAGTTTCACTCTATATGTAAATAGTTGTGACGCTTGAAGGGTTAAATGTCTGCCCCATATGAGCGTTGTACCACGAGAACTAACTTCATCTCTAAACAAGATTTTGCACTCCACAATTTTTTTCTGCATATTCATGAGAAGCAACGCAAGAGAAAAAAAAGCTTAAATGTCAGAACCGATAATTAAATGGACTTTCTTACATGTCATCTTGTGTTAAGCTCGCTACTAAAGAGAAATTCTTTGCTTCAATAAAACTGAGTACTTAGTTTAATGTCACGAGAAGTGAAACAAACTATTCTTCTTTTATAGAATAAGAGCTTATTAGTTAATACTCTATTTTAAGTTTGAAGAAACGTATAATTTGTGTAAGAATTTTTGCTTTTGAGTTTGTAAATGTTCGTCATTTGAAGCTGTAATTTCAGTGCATCAAAGGACAGATTTAATAATCTTTCGTATTTTCTTTGAATATTTTATCGGGAAATGACTTCATCAGTATATTTTCTTCCTAATAGAATTAAAACTTTTTATTTTTGTTTAACGCTCCACTGGCTAGAAAAACGAGAGAAAACTGAGTTAATGATATCTTTTGTTTATCTCTTCCTATTAATTATACATAAACATCTACATAACTAATCTGCATACAAGAGCATTTCGTGTTATTATCTCCCTTTCACTCATATAGTTATAGGAAATGTAGACTTCGCATTTTCCCCTTCAAATGGAGATTTAATGGGAAATGGCGTGCACAAATATTTCTCTCTGATGAATGCTGCTAATGATAGAAAGATAATACTGAACTCTGGTTTGAGATACTTGCGACGAGTAGAGAGAGATATATTAACAGAATATTCCTGGTGTTCCGGAGCAGAAAGATAACAAAGCCAGAAAATTTAATAATTTCGCCTTCATTTATTGTATTATGAAATAATTATGTATGTAATATATAAGAAAAGAGAGAGATGGTTGAAAAATGAGACTTTTATAATGACGTCTAACAGAAATTGATTTTCTTTTTATGAATATATCAATGTAGAAATAACAAAATACTCATCTGTATACACATAAAAGGATAAACGAACTAAGACATCAACATGGAGCCAAACTTACTAAAAGCAGAAATGTGAAACTAAGAATATACGTTTCCACACAAGCCAACCTTCAGAAACTTGTGTCCAGAGCAACATCGTGGTTTGAAATTTTAACGTGCTAATTACAGATTATACATTTTGAGACATATCTTTTGGTTTCTAAATTAAATTTAAAATATTTATACAGTAGTCAATTCAATTATAAAAGTTAAATTAAAATTTTCTTATTTAAAAATTTATAAGTAGATTTTTAGTTTTAACAACTTATTTTTCAGAATAGTGTTTCTTATAGCAACATTGACCCTAATTAAAGTATTTCCATTTTTCTATCCTCAGAGATTCTAGAGTTTGTCTGCTCAAATTGGAACCAAATTCAGTTTGGGTTTTTCGAACAGTACTGAAAGCTTTTAACATGTAGCATTACTGCGCGTAAAGAGTAATATTCAGCCTTATTTTTGGCAACACTTTGTGTTTAATTAATATAACAATTCCTTTAGAATTCATTTTTAAATTACTTATAAAAATATACTAATTTTATTGTTTCTTCTCCTTAATTTAATTTAAATATTTTCCTAACTTTTAATTCCCTTATTCATCCTAAATTTTTACTAATAATTAGCTTGTTATTATGTTCCAATATAAATAATTTATTTAAGTACATAATTAAATATTCTTGTGTTACATTTTCTAATCTTGAGAGCAGAAAAAAATTTACTTTCTTCTATAATGCTTAAACATTTTACTTATACCAAGATCTTTTTTTATTATTTATTCTGTAGCTTAATAAGTGAGAGATTGGCCGCTGTACCTGGAAAAAACTTTCTAGGAAACTCTTGTAGCTGTATTTTTAATTTTCCCAAAAAAAAATTTTGCATAAAGACGAATAAACAAGATATTCTTCTAAAAGGATTAAAAAACTTATAATTAAAGTATTTTAACATGAATTAGAAAATTGAAGGGGGCGGAAAGATTGAGTGTTCAGTTACAGAAAAAAATTATAAAGTTTTACTATATATGTAAATAGTTGTGACGCTTGAAGGGTTAAATGTCTGCCCCACCACGAGAACTAACTTCATCTCTAAACAAGATTTTGCGCTCCACAATTTTTTTCTGCATATTCATGAGAAGCAACGCAAGAGAAAAAAAAGCTTAAATGTCAGAACTGATAATTAAATGGACTTTCTACGTGTCATCTTGTGTTAAGCTCGCTACTAAAGAGAAATTCTTTGCTTCAATAAAACTGAGTGCTTAGTTTAATGTCACGAGAAGTGAAACAAACTAATCTTCTTTATAGAATAAGAGCTTATTAGTTAATACTCTATTGTAAGGTTGAAGAAAAGTATAATTTTTGAAAGAATTTTTGCTTTTGAGTTTGGAAATGTTCATCATTTGAAGCTGTAATTTCAGTGCATCAAAGGAGAGATTTAATTTTGTTTCGTATTGTCTTTTAATATTTTATCGGGAAATGGCTTCATCAGTATATTTTCTTCCTAATAGAATTAAAACTTTTTCATTTTTGTTTTACGCTCCACTGGCTAGAAAAACGAGAGAAGTGAGTTAATGGTGTCTTTTGTTTATCTTTCCCTATTAATTATACATAAACATCTACATAACTAATCTGCATACAAGAGCATTCCGTGTTATTATCTCCCTTTCACTCATATAGTTATAGGAAATGTAGACTTCGCATTTTCCTCTTCAAATGGAGATTTAATGGGAAATGGAGTGCACAAATATTTCTCTCTGATGAATGCTGCTAATGATAGAAAGATAATACTGAACTCTGGTTTGAGATACTTGGGACGAGTAGAGAGAGATATTTAACAGAATATTCCTGGTGTTCCGGAGCAGAAAGATAACAAAGCCAGAAAATTTAATAATTTTGCCTTCATTTATTCTATTATGAAATAATTATGCTATGTAATATATAAGAAAAGAGAGAGATGGTTGAAAAATGAGACTTTTATAATGACGTTTAACAGAAATTGATTTTTGTTTTATAAATATATCAGTGTAGAAATAATAAAATACTCATCTGTATACACATAAAAGGATAAACTACCTGACTTAATAAGACATCAACATAATGCCAAAATTACTAAAAACAGAAATGTGAAACTAAGAATATACGTTTCCACACAAGCCAACCTTCAGAAACTTGTGTCCAGAGCAACATCGTGGTTTGAAATTTTAACGTGCTAATTACAGATTATACATAAGGACATATCTTTTGGTTTCTAAATTAAATTTAAAATATTTATACAGTAGTCAATTCAATTATAAAAGTTAAATTAAAATTTTCTTATTTAAAAATTTATAAGTAGATTTTTAGTTTTAACAACTTATTTTTCAGAATAGTGTTTCTTATAGCAACATTAACTAATTAAAATATTTCCATTTTTCTATCATCAGAGATTCTAGCAATTGTTAACTTGACCGACGCAGAACGGGGTCTTGTGAATATAACCCCAGAGGAATTTGCGGTCAGCCAGGACAATTGCTCTGAGACTAGGGAAGTGAGAGAACTGTTAGTTAATGTAACATATAACAGTAATGCGCATAAAAGTTTCGTACAAAAACATGAATTGTTATGCAAAATTCAGGTAAACCATTTAGGAGAGGAAAATTGTGATTTGGTTCTTCCGAAAGGTTTACGGGAGGAAATTTTGGATCTCTGTTCCGGAGATGCGGGAGCTCAAGCAGGCGTAACTAAATCGAAACAACGCCTCGCTAAATTGTTTTATTGGCCGAAGTGTTATCAAGATATGGAAACGCATGTTAAGTCGTGCCATCCTTGTCAACTAGTAGGGAATGCTATTGATACAAAGAAGGCGCCTATGCGATTAACTCCGATAATTAGTGAACCTTTCACTAAAATTAATATAGATGCTTGTGGGCCGTTACCCGAATCTGAAAATGGGAACCGGTATATAATTACCGCGATAGGTCTGGTTTTTAAATACTCGGAAGCGGTGCCAGTGCTAAATATAGGATCTGTAGCGGTCACTGATGCGTTTTTACAGATTTTCAGGCATCTAGGTTTTCCGCGCGAAGTTCAATGTGATAATGGCTTTTCGTTTACAAGCCACCTCACAACGGAATTTTTCAAACGGTTTGAAATGACAGCTGGTGCTGCAACTGATAGCTACTGTGTGGTTCACAAACCCGGCACAGATAATACTAATGCAGATGCATTAAGCCGCTGCATCATGTAAAATGTGGTAAGAATGTAACCTGTACATACTTGCATATTGTCTTTTGTGTTGTAATTATTTAATATTATAATTTAGATATAGTTAGTGTTATTTTTTAGTATAATGTATTTTAAGTATCTGAGTGGCTGTTGGTTCCTTACGATGAAGATCAGAGTTGCAGTTCTCCACGAGAATTGTCGGCATAATCGAGATCCACCCTGTGGAAAATTCTTATGCGAGGTGTGTAACGATCCGTTACATGACCCCAAAACGAACAAGGAGCCCAAAAGGTGACCTTTCGTCGGGGACTCACGAGTAGCCGATATTAGGACCAGGTGGTCTAAAACCCGTAATTGAAAAACGGTGCGTCAACGGCTTTGAACTGGTTGAACATTGTTACCTGTTGAATGGACCTTTACTGTGTACATAATTGAGTGCACCTTGCCGCCCATTAGCGGTTACAAAAAGAGACCATTAGGTTGATTAAGTCGCTGGAGATGCCTTCCACATCTGGAACCTGGACAGCTGATCTAAGACTTGGGAGTGACCGCAAGATTGCGTCACCCTGGCTCGGGAAGTTTCTCGAAGAACCGAGAATCGGAAGGAGTGCTTTGTATAAATGGAACAGGACCGGACTAGAAGGGGGCTTTTGCTTTGTTACTTCTCTCGAGGCTTCTACCTGCTAGAGCCTGGTCGATCGAGGACCGCTTTTATCTCCGTGTCTGGAGTTTGTTTTTTTGATTGAGACCGCCAGCGTCTCCGTTGCTTGATAGTCGAACATTCGACTTGGGATTTCCTTCCCCGTTATTGCTGATTGATAGTTAACTTCTAGCATAGAAGTAGTCAGCCTAGAGTGACTTTGCACTCTAATTTTGGATCGACTTGCATCCTGTGTTTTCGTCACGAATCCCAGCGTGATACGCACTCGGAACCTCCGAACCTGCTGTGAAAGCCAACTGCGTTAATCGACAGAGAGTGGTGAACAGTGTCAAATTAGTCCCAGCACTAATCAAGTTCCAGCTTTTGTGTGTCTTTACGTATGTGCCTATACGATCATGTGTAGGTATACTCTGTACGAATTATGTTTCTTGATATTTGTTTGCTGTGTATATGTCGATACCTACTTGTTTCCCTGGTATAATAAAATATAGGTAAGTAAGATATTTGTTTGATTTGGTGATTGCGTATGTATATATTTATATTATATACTATATATATATATATATATATTTATATATATATATGTATATATATGTATTGGTGTTATGCATTTATTTTACTATATATATATATATATATATATATATATATATATATATATACTGCTGTATATATATATATATATATGTATATATATATATAATATATATATATATATATATTATATATTATATATTTATATATATATATTATATATATATAATATTATAATCTATTGTATATATATATATATATTATTATATATATATATATATATATATATATATATATATATATATATATATATTATATATATATATATATATATATATATATATATATTATATATATATTATATATATATATGTGTATATATATCTCATATATATGTTATATATATTATATATATATATATATATATATATATATATATATATATATGTATATATATAATATATTATTATATGTATATATATATATTATATTATATTATGTATGTATATGTATATATGCTAATATATATATAATATATATATATATATATATATATATGTATATATATATATATATATATATATATATATATATATACATATATTATTGTTTATATATTATATATATATATATATATATATATATTATATATATATATATATATATATATATGTATATATACAGATATATTTTTGTATTATACATTATATATATATATTTATATGTATATATTTTACTATTGTATATTGTATATGCATATATATATATATATAATATATATATGTAATTTTATACAAATTATTTAACTTTAATATCGCCTTAAAAAAACCCCTCTCTCCCATTCTAATTCCTGAAAATCTTTTTCCCAGCCTTTAAATGTCTTAATCAAAGGAGTGTCTGAGACTTAAAATTCTTTCGTTACAATTCCCAAGGCTTTCTGTCCTATAGATGTAAATTTTATGTCTACTCAACACTTCTTGCCGCTGTCACCTGCAAATGGCTCTGCGTTTTTTCCTGATCTTACACTTAAATTCGCAGAGTAATTGGGGAAATTCTTTCTGTCGTCGCTCTTGGGTGCACCTCTGTTCGAGCAGAGTGATTTTTGTGTCTTTTCTCTTGTCTGTTGTTGACTATTAAAGATGTCCGTTTTAGCGACTGTGAAATAAAGTTTGAATTAGACTTGTGCGGTTCTCTTCAATGTGGACCGACTACATCATTATTACTTTTAGCTGATTAGTCTGTCTCTTTTCCCAATAGCTCGTTCAAGTAAAAACAATAGGGTCTACATAATTATTGTGACTAGAAAAAATAAATTAATACATATATGTATTATATATATATATATATATATATATATATATATATATATATATATATATATATATATATATATTTATATTTATATTTATTTATTTATTTATATATATATAATAAGTATATGTATAGTATATGTATATTTAGTAAGTATTCGTATATACAGTGGACTCTGCTTAATGTGATCAGTTTGGGACACCGTGATTTTGATATCAATAACAAATTGATAACAGTAAACGATATGCAAAATTAAATAAACTTACCCCCCCCTTTAATTCACAAGGATTAAATTTTAAAATAAAATGAAAAACTCATCTTATATTTATGTACTGTATATTACCCTTTAAAACTTAATTGTATACATAATAAAAAAATTGATCAATTTTTGACTGCCTACAAATTTTCCTAAGAAGCTCATTGAGAAATTGTTCGTAATCATAATGTTTTTTAAAGTCATCGGAGCGGTGTTGTACTCCACGTTTCAACACTTTCAATTCGTTTCACATTTCAGCACTTGTAGGAGGTGACTCAATATCAAGAGTTCTTACTCATTAGTTCCATAAACCTGTCACAGTGATTTAAAATTTCGATCTTTCTTTTAATGTTAAATCATTTCGCTTTCTGGCTTCCATGTCAACAAGCTGCATGTAAGCGAGCAAGACATAAAATGTGGATACGCTCCTTCTCAGTTCCGATAAGAATGTGTTGCCTTCTGCTTATCTGACAGCCATTGACCACTAGCAAGGTGTGTGTATTTCTGAAAAATTCCAGGAACGTGTAATTTCCCACTCCTTTGTTCATTCCCCATTTCTCTAGGTGGAAGAGGTAGAATTATCGTAAATTCAGATAACAACGAAGGGAAAGAAAAGGATAGGTTCCTTCTGAAATATATTGTGAATATTCCTTTGCCAGTTAATATGAGGTTCGAAAACTGATAACATTAACCGATGTAACAATCACATAAAGCGATAATTTTAACATACAAATGAATCGAGAAAATCGGGACCAAGTGATTTCGATAACAATAAGCGATTGATAACATTAACCGTGATCACATTACACGGAGTCCACTGTATATATGCATCCTAATTCTAATAATCTGGAATTAACCACAGATATTTCAAGTATAACAAATTTCAGTCATCTGAAATTTTGAGTGAGGATTGCTATGATTCAAAAGCACATTATGAAAAATTATTTAAGTTAGAAACATGTAAAAACACTGTTTACAATAAGCATACCAAGATAGTGTTACAAGCTTTCATAGATTTCTTTTTTCAATAACAACCAAAACGATAGACTGCATGAGGAAGCCGAAAAAGAGGCGGAGAAAGTTTCGTATTTTACCGACTAATAACTAAGTTATTTAAGCTAAAACATATAAAGACACTCTTTACAATAAGTATACCATGATAATATTACAAGCTTTACTAGATTTCTTTTTTCATTGAATAACAACCAAAACGATAGACTGCATGAGGAAGCCGAAAAAGAGGCGGAGAAATTTTCGTATTTTACCGACTAATAACTAAATTATTTAAGCTAAAACATGTAAAAACAGTCTTTACAATAAGCACCCCAAGATAGTATTACAAGCTTTCATAGATTTCTTTTTTTAATAACAACCAAAATGATAGACTGCACGAGGAAGCCGAAAAAGAGGCGGAGAAAGTTTCGTATTTTAACGACTAATAACTAAATTATTTAAGCTAAAACATGTAAAAACACTCTTTACAATAAGCACCCCAAGATATTATTATAAGCTTTACTAGATTTCTTTTTTCAATAACAACCAAAACGATAGACTGCACGAGGAAGCCGAAAAAGAGGCGGAGAAAGTTTCGTATTTTAACGACTAATAACTAAATTATTTAAGCTAAAACATGTAAAAACACTCTTTACAATAAGCATACCAAGATAGTATTACAAGCTTTTATAGATTTCTTTTTCAATAACAACTAAAATGATAGACTGCATGAGGAAGCCGAAAAAGAGGCGGAGAAAGTTTCGTATTTTACCGACTAATAACTAATTATTTAAACTAAAACATGTAAAAACACTCTTTACAATAAGCATACCAAGATAGTATTACAAGCTTTCATACATTTCTTTTTTCAATAACAACCAAAACGATAGACTGCATGAGGAAGCCGAAAAAGAGGCGGAGAAAGTTTCGTATTTTACCGACTAATAACTGAATTATTTAAGCTAAAACATGTAAAAACACTCTTTACAATAAGCATACCAAGATAGTATTACAAGATTTCATAGATTTCTTTTTTCAATAACAACCAAAACGATAGACTGCATGAGAAAGCCGAAAAAGAGGCGGAGAAAGTTTCGTATTTTACCGACTAATAACTAAATTATTTAAGCTAAAACATGTAAAAACACTCTTTACAATAAGCACCCCAAGATATTATTATAAGCTTTACTAGATTTCTTTTTTCAATAACAACCAAAACGATAGACTGCATGAGAAAGCCGAAAAAGAGGCGGAGACAGTTTCGTATTTTACCGACTAATAACCCCTGGAAGAATTCATCTGGAATAATGCTAGTACTGACTCTGAAAAGATCTGGGTCAGAATTCCTGTTTTGTCATACAATTGATTCATTAGCTGCAGTTGTCAGATAGAAATTTAATGAACTGTACGAAAATACTTGACACCTAGTGATTATAATCACACTGAATAATAGGAAAATAAAAATAAAGGAAAACAAAAGCAGTCATGCTGTGTCGTAGAACAAACAAAAATTTTGAATCAGCGGAAATATTTTGTCTTCAATAGTCTGTGGAATGTAATTTAAGTGTGTCCTAAGCTAAAAACTAATCATATTTTAAACTTAAATTCTATATCAAATATTCTTTGCAAAGAGTAGAAGAAAAAGACGTATATACATATATTTAAGATATATGTATATATATATATATATATATATATATATATATATATATATATATATATATATATATATATATATATATATATATATATATATATATATATATATATATATATATATACATATATAAATAAATATATGTATATATATATATGTGTGTGTGTGTGTGTGTGTGTCAGGATTTAAATTGTAGATTAATTTTAAAAGATTTTAAGTAGGGATTCATTACTGGGAGTGAAGCGGCGTGATGAGCTAGCCACATAAATACGGCTCACGTGCAGTGATCTAGAGCAGAAAGCAGTGTGCACATTCCGCAGACAGAGCTGTGGCTACCCGAAACAGCTAAGCCTGCCTTTGTTAAAAGTTAGGCGCTAATGTGCATCGCC
>CM063510.1:138720723-138730723 GCA_032207245.1 Pardosa pseudoannulata
AACTAAACTAAACTCCTCGGGGCAACAGCCCCTAGGGGGCCAGGGCCTACCTACCTTGTTGTCAAAACTAGACAAAATAAGCTCAGAGATAGTCAAAATGGGTATGTAAAGTTAATATTTCCTTTAACGTACGTACAGATGTAACACTAAAACTTGTTAAAATGGATTCAAACTAAACTAAACTCCTCGGCGCAACAGCTCCTAGGGGGCCAGGCCTACCGTGCAAATCTCCGTTTACGTGACCATGGGCCCTGGGGTGCGAAGCATATGTTCTGGTTAGGTGGTCAATCTTAGACGGAACCCCCAGTTTTTAGTTCCCAAGCACGCTTGATCCTCAGTTCATCTACCCACTGAAGGGATGAAAGGGTCAGTCCACCTTGCCTAGCCCGGGTATCGAACCTCAGACCTGTATCGTGGGAGTTGCTCAGACCTGTATCACTGGGCTTAAAATGGGTTCAGATATGATCAGAATGATTGTTTCCGTTAAAATCTGAACACTGAAAATTTTTGTGGTTACAAGAACCTTTGCCTCATATATATAAATAAAAATGAACTAAAGCATTTTTTTGAGGAGATCCCACAATTTGTTAGTGCTATTACTGCCAATGTTTGAAAGTTTTGTTACCTCTGGTTTAGGACATAAAAGTGTTTTGTATTCACTAGCATGAAATTGCTTTTTTAAAAGCATCAGCTAGAATATTTATCTCATGACTGAAAGTAGACTGAGATATTATTTTTAAAACGTTACTGCCTTTATTATCTAAGAAATTCAATATCTAGAAATATATTTTCTTCTAAAAAGCTAAATTTGATTTACTCCAAGTTTACAATTTACGACTACATCTTAAAAGTTTTTGGGAAACATAGGCAGCTTTAATTCCCAACAGGGGAAAAATGAACGCACAATAAAACGCGTATGAGCTTATTTAAATATTTCTTGAAATCCCCTCGCAATCAGATCTTTATCTCAAGTAGAGTGGCCTCAAAATATTCCAGCTTGTTACGCAGTATGTGCTTTTTTTTTATCATATCGCTTTAAATAACATTTGATTATGGAAATAAGTTTTGATTTAATCTTAGGCGGGAAAAGTGCTTGAGAAATTTAGTTTATTATAACAAAAAAAAATCCCGTTAATAAAATATCAACAAAAGATATTTAAGATTATCACTAATGACTGAATGTAGTATGGTTTGTTAACTTTTAGGAATTAAGTTATGCTTTCTTTTGAAATTTAAGTATTTATTCGCATTATAAACCCTTTCCTAAGGGCTATACCTGCTTTTGTTTCATAACAAGATTTAAGAGGATAATGGACGCTTTAAAGTATTTTTTGGAAATTATTAACACTAATAACTGAGAGCAGTAAGATTTATTAAACTTTAGGAATTGAGTTAGGCTTTTTTTCTAAAATTTGAGTATTTATCCTCATTATAAACATTTTCTTAGGACTATACTTTCTTTTGTTTCCTAACTAGATTTAGGAAGACGATGAAATTTCAAAGCGATTTTTGGAAATTATTGACTGTGCAAAGTAGGATTATTTAAACTATAGGAGTGATATTATGCTTTTCTCCCAAAATTTGAGTATTAACTTACATTATAAACTATTTCCTAGGGATATATCTGTTTTCATTTTCTAACTAGATTTAGGAAAACGATGGAAGCTACAAAGCGTTTTCTGGAAATTATTGACACTAATAACTGAGCGAAGTAGTTTAAGAGCTATGCTTTTTACAAAATTTGAGTATAAGTTTGAATCTTAGGCAGGAAAAGTATTAAGATTAGCACTAATGACTAAATTTAGTATGGTTTGTTAACTTTTAGGAATTAAGTTATGCTTTCTTTTGAAATTTGAGTATTTATTCGTGTTATAAACCCTTTCCTAGGGCTATACTTGCTTATTTTCCTAACAAGATTTAAGAGGATAATGGACGCTTTAAAGTATTTTTTGGAAATTATTAACACTAACTGAGTACAGTAAGATTTATTAAACTTTAGGAATTGAGTTATGCTTTTTTCTAAAATTTGAGAATTTATCCTCATTATAAACATTTTCTTAGGACTATATCTGTTTTTGCTTCCTAACTAGATTTAGGGGGACGATGAACGTTTCAAAGAGTTGTTTGGAAATTATTGACTGTGCATAGTAGGATTTGTTAAACTTTAGGAGTGATATTATGCTTTTCTCCCAAAATTTGAATATTTATTTACATTATAAACTCTTTCCTAGGGCTATATCTGTTTTTGTTTTCTAACTAGATTTAGGAAGACGATGAACGTTTCAAAACGTTTTTTGGAAATTATTGACTGAGTGTAGTAGGATTTGTTAAACTTTAGGAGTGATATTATGCTTTTCTCTCAAAATTTGAGTATTTATTTATATTATAAACCGTTTCCTAGGGCTATATCTGTTTTTGTTTCCTAACTAGATTTAGGAAGACGACGAACGTTTCAAAGCGTTTTTGGAAAATTATTGACACTAATAACTGAGCGAAGTACGATTTGTTAAAGTTTAAAAGCTATGTTTTCTTTCAAAATTGGATTATAAATTTTTAATCTTAGGAGGAAAAAGTATCTAAGATTAGCACTAATGACTAAACGTAGTGTGGTTTTTTTTAACCTTTAAGAATTAAATTATGCTTTCTTTTGAAATTTGAGTATTTATTCACATTATAAATCCTTTCCTGAGACTATATCTGCTTTCATTTCCTAAATAGATGTAAGGGGAAATGAATGTTTCAGAGCATATTTTGGAAATTATTGATACTGACTGGATGACGGTTTGCTAAACTTTAAATATAAATTCATATTTTTATTCTGAAATTTGAGAAGTTATTCACATTAGGAACCTTATCCTAAGATTATACCCTGGATAAGTCTTCCTACTCCTTTTACGATGGCTTTTATACCATCTTCCCAGAATGTTATGATCAATACAGCTTGTTCTACAAACCTCTACAGCAGGTATGCCCAACCTGCGGCCCATGGATCGCATGCAGCCCATTTAAAAACTTTTTTGGCCCAATTGGAGTTTTCAACTATCTATATAGTTTTAGTCCTTTTGACTATATACAGTTGAAACATAGAATTAGAATAGAACATATTAACAGAGAATAGTAAAAACAAAGTGTCGCAGCAGGTTGCTTGATAAAAACATGACCAATCAGCTACGATACGCTTCGACTACAATATCCGTTGATATAAACAAAATCTCTAGTAAAATACAAAATCAAATCTCACATTAATTTTAAAATAATACATGTGGAAGTGCTTGTGAATAAACTACAATATATATTTAAAGTATAAATATAATAATAATATTTTAACCCTCATGATTAGGAAGGAAGGTGAGATGTTGGGGGTGATTATCAATACAGTATAGTTAATGTTTATTGTCGTTGTAGTTATGACATATGTATAACATAACTTTTATGTACAGTCGCAGCTGGCACTGTAAAAATGCATATTTTGGATATTGCACAATTTTATTTTTATATGTGAGGCCCACCTCAATTCAGTAAATTGTTTTTTGGTCCACCAATCTATTTGGGTTGAGCACCCCTGCTCTACAGTTTCCTTTTATTTTTT
This sequence comes from Pardosa pseudoannulata, assembly GCA_032207245.1. Lineage (NCBI taxonomy): Eukaryota > Metazoa > Arthropoda > Arachnida > Araneae > Lycosidae > Pardosa > Pardosa pseudoannulata. The sequence goes on from CM063510.1 coordinate 138,724,313, forward strand.
TCAACTTGCTTTTCTTTTGCTTGAAGTAATCTTACCATTGCTCACTCCTCCTCTACACAGTTGACGAAGTTGCAAACTCTATTTTTTCGGTAACATATTTATGCTATCGGTGCGTAGAATGGCCGAGATCTCTACAACATTGATTGTAGGCAGTTATGCTCTCCACTTGGTCCATCCACAGTTTTACTAAATAATTTTGTGCTGCAAAGAACATTTACAGTGCGTTAAGAAATGATACACTCTCGTACCTTAAAGTTTCACAACTCGAAGTTAATAACTTAAAAAAACGCTATGTAACGTCTACTGTTCCCTTAACAGAATTAAAGATTTTCGTAACAGAATTGAAAATTTCCATTCCCTGTCATTTAGTATAAATATCTAATTTCAATGTTTTTTTAACTATTATTTTATATAGATACTTTTCACACAGTAGACAAAATCAACATGAATTACAACACAGTCTCTCCTTCCTTTCCTAAAACTGTCAACTATTACTCTAATATATATTAATCTCTAATATAACTCTAATATCTATTAACTCATAATATCTATCAACTAAAATCTATTAACTCATAATATCTATCAACTCTAATATATATTAACATATATTAATTAAAAATTTCCATTCCCTGTCATTTAGTATAAATATCTAATTTCAATGTTTTTTTAACTATTATTTTATATAGATACTTTTCACACTGTAGACAAAATCAACATGAAGTACAGCACAGTCTCTCCTTCCTTTCCTAAAATTGTCAACTATTATTCTAATATATATTAATCTCTAATATAACTCTAATATCTATTAACTCATAATATCTATGAACTAAAATCTATTAACTCATAATATCTATCAACTCTAATATATATTAACATATATTGATTAAAAATTTCCATTCTCTGTCATTTAGTATAAATATTCACACAGTAGACAAAATCAACATGAATTACAGCACAGTCTCTCTTTCCTTTCCTAAAATTGTTAGCTATTCCTCTATCCAAACAGCAATCCCCGATGCAAGCAAAATAACATGATTTAAATCTCCAAATCCTATCAGTATAATATCAAGATATTTTGAGATGACCTCCATTACTAAGACCTCGTTTTTGGCTCTACCTACCTGTATGAATCCGCATTTTAAACGATGAATATAATTAAGACAACAAATCGTTCCTGTCTTACAGACGTCCACTTAGAATCCATTTCAACGTTGCCAGTTAGTAATTACATACCGAGATATTCAAGACTGGCTTACTAACAAGTCTTCTATTAACTATGGCTACAAGAACTAACTTTAGATAAAAATGATTTATTTTTTAATTAATTCTGATTTCTTTGATAACAAATTCGTTATTTGATATTATTATATTTGAGACTATTATTATGTGTTATCTTTTTTTTCTGCTTTACACTCAATTTTAAGAGTAAGTATTTTTACTGCGGTTATGTAGGTAAGTAGTACACATTCCCTATTTAATATTAAGTAGACTTTTTTTATCTCACTACATCTACACGACTGGATAGATTGTAACACCTTGAGAAAATAAGAAGTAGCCCGTACCCTATATAAGTCTGCCTATCCCTGCTTTTATACCATTTTTTCCAGATTGTTACGGTCAGTACAGTCTATTCTACAAACCTCTACAGTTGTCTTTTTTTCAACGTCCTTTTCTTTTCCTTGAAGAAATCTTACCATTGCTCACTCCTCTTCTACACAGTTGATGAAGTAACAAATTCTATTTTTTCGGTAACATATTATACGCTATCGGTACGTAGAATGACCGAGATCTCTGCAACATTAATTGTAGGCAGTTATGTCCTCCACTTGATCCATCCACAGTTTTATTAAATAATTTCGTACTGCAAAGAACATTTACATTTGCTATAAGAACTGATATACCCTCTTACCTCAATGTATATGCGTACAAAGTTTCATAACTCTAAGTTAATAATTTACAAAAATACTTTGTAACGTCTACTGTTCCCTTAACAAAATTAAAGATTTTCATAGCAGAATTAAAAATTTCCATTTCCTGCCATTTCGTATAAATATCTAATTTCAATGTTTTTGTTTTTTTAACCATTATTTTAGATAGATGATTTTCACACAGTAGACGAAATCAACAAGAATTACAGCACAGTCTCTCCTTTCTTTCCTAAAATTGTCAACTATTACTCTACCGAAACAGAAATCCCCGATGCAAGCAAAATAACATGATTTAAATCTCCAAATCGTATCAGTGTTCTACTATTTGCAGCAAGTTTACGTACGATAAAAGAATTTATTCGAAGTTTAGTTCAGAATAATGTTATTTTTAAACCTTCCACCTGAACAGGATGTGCTCAAGGGAAATAAATACTTTACGTGGACAGTATTGGACTAGACGGGAATCTTAAATATCAAGATTAATGGAGTTTTCTCCTCTGCGCTTAGCAAAGGATAAATAAAGAGAATGAAAATTGAAAGTCGAACTAGAAAATTAAACGTTAATATTCATTTGATGTTCAGTTATCTGATTAAATTGGCGTTAAATGACGGAAAAATAGAAGTTTTCAACAAATGTGGTTGTCTAAATTTCATTTACAATTTGTGTAAAAAAAATCTTTTACTTTCAATTTTGAAGTTGATAGGATTTTAAAATTTTTCCTTAATTCTCAGTAACAAATTAATATGAAAGGAATTAATAATTAATTTAATTAATATTAATTACAAAGTGTTACCAAGAGCCAGACAAATAGGCTTTTCCTTTCCGTTAATCTTACTTCAGCACTTAGATCAGATCTGTATTGCAGAGATAGTATTTCTTCAGGAATGTATCATTTCTAAATTCATCCAAAAATGTATAGTTATTGTTGTGCAATATACAGCATAATTTCTTTATTACTGGCAAATAAAACCTTTATACAACCAAGATTTGTGAGTCAAAGTGCACTACAGCTCTTTTAAATATTCTATATTCCCAATCAATAAATACCCTTCCTTAATTCTCCGTAACAAATTAATATGAAAGGAATTAATAATTAATTTAATTAATATTAATTACAAAGTGTTACCAAAAGCCAGACAAATAGGCTTTTCCTTCCCGTTAATCTTACTCCAGCACTTAGATCAGATCTGTATTGCAGAGACGGTATTTCTTCAGGAATGTATCGTTTCTAAATTCATCCAAAAATGTATAGTTATTGTTGTGCAATATACAGCATAATTTCTTTATTACTGGTAAATACAACCTTTACACAACCAAGATTTGTGCATCATAGTGCACTACAGCTCTTTTAAATATTCTATATTCCTAATCAATAAATACCCTTCCTTAATTCTCCGTAACAAATTAATATGAAAGGAATTAATAATTAATTTAATTAATATTAATTATAAACTGTTACCAAGAGCCAGACAAGTAGTCTTTTCCTGTCCCTTAATCTTACGTCAGCACTTGATCAGATCTGTGTTACAAAGACAGTATTTCTTCAGGAACGTATCGTTTTTAAATTCATCCAAAAATGTATAGTTATTGTTGTGCAATATACAGCATAATTTCTTTATTACTGGCAAATACAACCTTTACACAACCAAGATTTGTGCGTCATAGTGCACTACAGATCTTTTAAGTATTCTATATTCCCAATCAATAAATACCCTTCCTTAATTCTCCGTAACAAATTAATATGAAAGGAATAAATAATTAATTTAATTAATATTAATTACAAAGTGTTACCAAGAGCCAGAAAAATAGGCTTTTCCTTTCCGTTAATCTTACGCCAGCACTTAGATCAGATCTGTATTGCAGAGATAGTATTTCTTCAGGAATGTATCGTTTCTAAATTCATCCAAAAATGTATAGTTCTTGTTGTGCAATATACAGCATAATTTCTTTATTACTGGCAAATACAACCTTTACACAACCAAGATTTGTGCGTCATAATGCACTACAGCTCTTTTAAATATTCTATATTCCCAATCAATAAATACCCTTCCTTAATTCTCCGTAACAAATTAATACGAAAGGAATTAATAATTAATTTAATTAATATTAATTATAAAGTGTTACCAATAGCCAAACCTATAGGCTTTTCCTTTCCCTTAATCTTACGTTAGCACATAGATCTGTATTGCAGAGATAGTATTTCTTCAGAAAGATATCGTTTCTAAATTCATCCAAAAATGTATAGTTATTGTTGTATATACAGCATGTTGCATATACAGCAATATACAGCATAATTTCTTCATTACTGGCAAATATGGGTCTACATAATAACTGGCTTTCCCTTGGCAAATTTGGCGAAAATATTGGCGATATTTACTAAAACACAAAGGTAATCCATCCAAGCATTGTATTTCTTGCTTTTTCTGGCGAATTTAATTAATGCACAGTGTACTATCATAATAGAATTATATACTCTTACTTAACACTAGATTGCCCAAGGCAGTCATTTTGACTGTTTTTTAATTTCAATTAGAAAAACAATTATGAAATATAATGACACAATTTCGTAGAATTTGGTGACTTTTTCTATAACATATAAATGGGTTTATGAATAATTGTAGTTACTTCCGCCCACCTTTATTATATAATATTAAAAATTAATTTTAAACAAATTTCTTTACATATTTGTTATTTTTTCACAATGCAGTCATTTTGACTGTTTTTGGACAATATAGGTATATAAGAAATTTCGGGCAATCTAGTGTTAATTAAAGAAAACGTCTTGAAAACCGGAAATTTTTATTTATGGGCAATTAATCCCTTAACAGTATACAAACGCAACAGCTCCAAATTATTAAAAATCAGCCATAGTGAATCATTAATGGTTTTTTATATCTAATTGTTTTAAGCATTGAACACTTTTAATATATAAGAAAAGAGTTATACAAGGAGAGTTGTATGCAAATATCATATAAATTATAATATAGATACAGATTGTTTGGACACGGTGAGACCAGGAGAAAATGTTAGGCGACCATTAAAAATCGCCTAGTTAATTAGTCAAAATCATCTCTATGTCGAAAGTTCTCAAAATAAATTTAAAAAGTTCATTTTATTTTAACAAACACGAACACCACACAAAACATTAATAACTAAATTCTATTTTCATCAAATCGAAATCAAAAGGTGGAATGTTTAGATGCGTTTTTAATTTCTCGCATCCTTCCACACACATCAAAGGGTTTATTCTAAAAAAGACAAAACTCTTTCGCCGTTGCCAAACGGCAAATCTAAACTTCGAGGTCGTGACAATAATCTTTACACAACCAAGACTTGTGCGTCAAGCTGCACTGTAGCTCTTTTAAATATCCTATATTCCGAATCAATAAATATCCTTCAGTATAATTAAATTTACCTTTATTCTTACATTTTGGTAGATATACATGTCAACAAACTATCCACTAAATCTTCACTTCAATGCCATTCAATTTTTCTTTTTTTTTTTTTTTGGTAGAAATTAAGCAGCAGGGAATTATTTGTAACCGTGTGGTTAGAATTTTAAAATATATCAATTGGAACAAAAAATCGTCAAACTCAATTACTTTCTCTATAAAAACGAAATTTTAGAATTTGTGAGCAATTTTTACACATTAAAACTTTATATAAAAAGGAAATCAATAACTTTAAGCAGACTGTGGAAAAATGTAACAAGGGCAAATTGGGAAAATAAATTTTAGGCTTAAATTTTTGTAACGAATCATTTTATAAGTTAAATAGCTTTTACATTTGTTTTATTACAATCTAAACGACTGCCATAAATTACTTTAATATTTTAAAAAGGTAATTAAAGGTAATTTTCATATTTTTCCGTTCTTTTTTTAAATTAAATATTAAATTATCTATTGTTTTGGGAATAAAGAATATTGATAACAATTTTTACACGAGAAGTAAAAAGTTCGGATATTATCTTATAAAAACTTATTTTTTACAAAGTTTTATGCCTTTACTTCATAAAATATAAAATCCGATATTGAAGAGCAGAATAGATTCTTATAATTAGATAATATTTAAAGCCTTTAGGGTGCTTTAAACAGTAAAACTAAAAAGATCTCCGATTAGGATTTAATTATAAAATTTTCTTGCTTCGTGCAGAAAACGATTTAAAATACTGTTTTCACTGCATGCAGATTTTCAAATAACAGTACAGGGTAAACAAAATATTTTATAAATATTCAAAGCTCTAAGGCATGATCATTAGCTTTCACACTACACAGAAAATATTTCTATATTTATTTTAAAAGGAAAAAAAATATCAGTGCTCATGGGTATATCTAGGATTAATTTTATTGAACGAGAAGATACATAAGTTAAAAGAACAGAGTTAAACAGAAAGGGACATGGTATTAGTTTACATAGATCCGTAAATTATTTCTGTAAGATTAAATCGAATTTCTTGTACTAATCTTTAATATTTAATCGAAT
>CM063510.1:138735723-138748223 GCA_032207245.1 Pardosa pseudoannulata
ATATGTATATATATATTATATATATATATATATTATATATATAATATGTATATATATATAATATGTATATATATATATATATGTATATATATATATATATATGTATATATATACATATATATATATGTATATATATATATATATGTATATATATACTATATATATATATATATATATATATATATATATATATATATATATGTATAGATATATATATATATATATGTATACATATATATATATAGATATATATATATTCCATAAGAATTTAGTGAATCGTTGTTTCTTTTATGTAACAAAATAAAGTAGAAATTGATAAATTAAAAAGTGAAACCTTAATTCAGGTTACGACTTTTTTTTAAATTTCCAAAATAGTTAATTTTATAATATATTTCCGGACTTTTATCTTCACAGCTAAACTGAATTATGTTGCTCTTAATTAAAAAAGAGAGTGTTAATTTTACGCTCCATCCATTTTAGTGCTATTAGCAAAGAGACATGGCAATTAAATATAATTGGATTATAAGCCTCCATATTTTAAATCTGTTAACGCGAGAGCAAAAAAAAAACTGATATCATGTCTTGGAAAAAAACGTGGGGAAAATTTTGAATAACGGATGTTAAAACATTGATTGAAATGTGAATTTATCACATTTGATTGTTAAAGAATAATTTGCTTTGGTTTTTAGCGTTACGGTCTAATTTTGCTACACAAGATTAATAAGACCATGACTTACTACTTAAAGCCGATTACGAATGGTTATGAGCATCCATGCCAGTAGCGAGATTCTGAATAATCTGCACATTACTACGTTTAAACGACGGTTAAGCAGAATTCTAAAGGATGGGTCATAATAAATTGAGAATGCATTATATACATGAAAATACTATTTTAACCCTATTACAGTGTTATATTATTGAATAACATTACAATTATTTCTAGAATTATTATAGAAGTGGATATCTTTATCAGGAATCATGTAAATTATACAAAACTTAATTCAAATCACATTTATTAAATTTTAAAAATGACTTTTGAGCACTGAAAATCTGTTTGGTCAATTTATTACCATCCTTCATGTATGTATTCAATAGAAAGAATGTTACTTCGAATAACCCTGAATCTTGAATTTCGGTTTTCTTTTAAATCAATTAATTATTTTAAATGTTCAACAGGAAGGATTAATCGATAATTGAATCGGGTAGTTGCTAAACTTTACTTTTTTATCCTTTTAAATTGAATTTGATATGCAGAATCTGTAGAAACCGAAATGATGAGCCAAAACAGAAGTCTATTATCGAATGAATCTGTGTTTAATGATGAAAGACATGACAATGAATTGAAGGTACAAAAAATTAATTTAGAATTTAGAATTAGGTTTTAAAACACATGCTTAGCACTGAATATGGATTATACGAAAAAAAATGAATAGAATTATACACACGCCGAATTACAAGCTAACAGCCATTTTTTCTTAGCCTTAAATACCAAAAACAGAACAATAAAAACCGTTACATGATGATGCCATCTGGTGAAATACAAATAATCGTTAGAACAGAAACTATACAAAATAAAAATAAAACGACTGATATGAATTATTAAACAATTAAAATTAAATAGTAAGTCATTTAAAAAGACTGGACAATGTATATAATTCTTTTTACATTATAGTTCTATGTTTTTCCATATGCAATCCGAAATGTTTGAACCTATCTTGACGATATTTTGCATGGTGATTCACGTCTACCCTCCGAAGGTTTTGGCCAGGTCAACTTGTTCCAAAGTCAAGGGCGTATGGAGATAAAACGGTTTTTTTAATACTGGATTTAATCTATACTACTTTGACGCCAATTAATGCATTTTTTTAATTATACATTAAAATAATTATAATCTTTTATTAACTTCTAAGGGAAAATCAATACTTGTGAAAGACTAACGAAAACTTACAAACTTTTAAAAGGAGAAATTAAATTTTTAGAGTTAAGTGGTTATACTTCTGTTTTAAAACTTTGGGCATTTCTGTTAATTGCTAAATTAATTAAAATCTTATAAATAATTTAATTAATGAAGCAATGTTTAAAATGTGCCTTAAGGTAATACAAGTCTTAGATATTTGAAGGGTTTTTATTTGATGAATTATTTAATTTTAACAGTTTTTATTTGGCTTATTCCTTTCTTTTGAATTTAATTACCATTTTATCAAATGAAAATCTATTCAATTGTTGTAAAGTAATGACCATTTACAAAATTAAATTCCTTTTATAATGTTTAAAATATGCTTTAAAGTACATATTTTTAGCCTTTTATATCAGGATTAGTTTAGTGTTTTAATTATTTTTGATTTCTATCTGACTTATTTTATTCCTTTTAACTTTATATTTTGAATTCCGTTGCTATGGGTAACAGAGTAAATTTATCAAAAATATTTTCTTTTTATTTAAGTGAATAATATTTTAATTTTTCATTAGGTACTTAGATCTCTTTAAATTATTTCGCCAATAATGTAATTTTATGTTAGCGGAGTGCAAGGATTAATCGCGAATTAGAACACTTTTATTTTCTATTTAATTTATAATTCTTAAGTTTATGAAGAATGTTTAATTTAAATAAGATGTGCTATTCCTTATAAGAAAATAAGTTTCGTTTCGAAATATTTATGATGCTGGTATGTAACATAATCTAAAACCTATTTTAAATTTTGAAATACATGTAATCCTGCGGAATAATACAACTGCCAGACACAATAATTATGTATCCCCAAATTGTTTTTACTTTCCCAGGCTATTGGGCAAGAAGAAGCCTATGCAGCCAGACTGATGATGAATAATGCTGCAGTCGGGCCACATTGAAGAGAAGCACAATTTTGAGAACAACTTAAATCTATATTGAGAAGCTGCTAAAAAGACATCTTTTCCAGTCAACGGCAGACAAGAGAATGATACGAAAAAGGCAAGAACAGAGGTGTACCCCAGAGCGAGAGAGAAAGAATTTTCCCAAGGAACAAGAGACTTAGTCAGCGAATTTAACTGTTGGATCAGGAAAAAACACCAAGCCATTTGGCGGCTACAGCTGGAAAATGTGTTGAATGACCAGAAATTTACATCTATTGCACAGAAAGTTTTGGGAAATGTGTTGGAAGAATTTTAAGTCAAGGACACTCCTTTGATTAAGACATTTTGAGGCAGGGAAAATAGATTTTAAGCAACTGGAATGGGAGGGAGGAGGTTTTTAAGGAGATATTAAAATGAAATAATTTTGATAGATTGCATATATATATATATATATATATATATATATATATATATATATATATATATATATATTGCCGCATGAAGAAGCTTAGCCAGCTAGCTCAGTGGCCGAATGTTCAAAGCACGCGATCCGGACCCGGAGATTGTTGATTCGATGCTTGACATGGCAGTTTATCCAAAGTACGGATTTTTAAGTTAAAAATGTCATTTATTGTTTCCTTATGTTCTTCAATGTTCTAGATCTTTCTTTAATATGTAAATTAGTTATTTCTCGAATATTCTCTTCGGGTATAAAAGCTGATACCCACTAGTTGTAGGCAACTTCTCGATCCTGTAAAGTTGCGAGTTGCTACTTAGCTTCAATAAATTGTTCTATTAAGTTAAACGGTGTGTTCATTCGAATATTCGTGACATTATATATATATATATATATACATATATATATATATATATATATATATATATATATATATATATATATATATATATATATATATATATATATATATATATATATATAACACGGTGATTTAGTCGGCCGATCCCATCGAATTATAGCCCCTATTCTTTTTACTTGCTCGGTATACTGGGCAAGGAGAAGCCTAAGCAATTAGCTTATAATGAATAAAACAGTCCTGGCTCCATTAAAAAGAACACGCAATTCTGAGAAATACTTAAATCTTTATTGACGAGCTGCTAAAAAAGATATCTTATGTATATATTACATATATTGCACAGAAAGCTTTGGGAAATGTGTTGGAAGAAATTTCGAGGAAGTCAAGGACACTCCTTTTATTAAGACATTTTGTGGTTGAGAAAATAGATTTTTAGGAATTAGTATGCGAGAGAGGATGTTTTTAAAGAGATATTAAAGTTAAACAATTTTGATATATTACATACATATAATCTTAATTTGGTAATCCAAACTACCCATACTGCAGGCTGGGCATAATTATCTATAATATAAAAACAAAATTTCCGAAAATGTTTTTTCTTCTCTACAAATCTACATAACTCAACCCATCAGATTCTAATTTGATACATGTTTGCGTCATGTCGTAGAGAAAGTCGTGGTATTTGACGAAATTATACCTTGGTGGTTATGTAAATTATTTCCTTAAATTTATGAAACTTTGTACATATATGAATTAAAGTATGATTATATAATCAAACATATTTAAAACAAATTAAACCATATTTTTTATTCTGACATTTTAAGTTCTTTACTGTTCTAAAATGCTTCTACTTACATTAATTTTCAATTTTTCTTTCAATTTTGCTTTACTATAGCCTAAATTATACATTAAATATATTTTGGTGTTATTTTATATAGAGCTTGAATAGTTAAATTACATGAATTGTTTCAAATTCTGCTCTTTCAATTTCACTAAAAACTTGAACATTTATAAAGTTAAATTAAGTTTTAAAAAAACTTATTTCTTTGAATTTTAAAACGATTTTAAAGATTCATTTTAATGCATAATAGAACTGTTTTGATAAAAATTTAAAACGATTCTGTGGAAAGTTAATTCACAGGGAGTATTTAAAAAATTAACAAAAAATTTCAAGGAATTAAATTAAAATATTTAATGGATATTTAAAAAAAATAATATTTGTATCATCAAATGTCTCCTCTGTAAATCTGACAAAATATGTTAATGAAGTATTTAGAAAAATAAATCATTCTAAACGCAGAATACATACTTTTTAACACTAGACTGCCCAAGGAAGTCATTTTGACTGCTTTTTAATTTCAATTAAAAAACAATTATGTATACAATGACAAAATTTCTTACAATTTTGTGGCTTTTTTGTACAACATATTAATAAACACATATTGTATAAAAAGTCACAAAATTCTAAGAAATTCTGTCATTATATGCATAATTGCTTTTCAAATTGAAATAAAAAAGCAGTCAAAATGACTTCCTTGTGCAATCTAGTGTTAAAGAAATGCTATGTTAAAAAGAAAGATACGATAAAATTTCTGAATTATAAAAATATTAAGCTCACTAAATCATAAGCTTCTTTTCCAAAGTATATCTTACATTAGAAAGCTTATTATTAAGTGCGAATCTTTTTTATTAAAATTACGAATAACCAGTTTAAATGACTCGCATATATATAAAGATAATATTATATGATGAGGTTAAAGTAACCAAAACTATAATTTACAAAATGTAAAAAAATATTCCAAAATGGGAATAAAAATTATCCTAAAATCAATGCATGATTTTTTTTTTTACAAAAGTATATCTTTCTTGCATTCATGATGGCTAAAAAATAACTTTTGCCAAGAAACAACTCTTGCTGGATTTTTTATGCTGAACTATTTACGGCATCTTAAATTTTTTTTTTCTTCTCTTTCCTTTTACAAGAACACCTGGATTTGACCTCAGGGGAAAAAAACTGTTGTTGTTATGTTATGCAAGAAACGAGGTCTTTTTCGGACCTGAATAAGAAATGAGACAAAGAGTGTTTCATGTAACTCTGCTCAAAGTATGCTCTGGGGTCTCTTTTTACTTAGCATAAAACATAATGCTTTTTAGAAAAGATGAAAATTTTAATCCAGGTAACTGTGAAGTCTTCAGCATATTGTGCTAAGTTTTAAGTTCATTGTTCTGTAACTTGTATCTAAAAACTGACAGATTTGCATGAGAATGATATATGAACCAGAAGTAATAACATTTATTTTTTCAAGAAATAAGATTAAAAAGTGTATCTGTACAGAGTATGCTCTAGTATCTCTTTTTACTTAGCATAAAATATTACGCTTTATAGAAAAGATAAAAAATTTTAATCCAGCTTGCCTAGAATACTTTAGTAAGTTGAGCTAAATTTTTAATTCATTCAGCTATAACTTGCATCTAAAAAGCTAACACATTTACAAGAGGCTTTAATGTATTATTAGGTCTTTTTAGACCTGAATCAGAAATGAGAAAGAGCCCCATGTAAATCTATACAAAGTATGCTCTACCGTCTCTCTTTACTTAGCATAAAAACATAGCCTCAGAAAATATGTCAGTCTTTTTACAATATTGTGTAACTTTTGTCAATGGCAAGTTGCTAACAATAGAAATATTTGGTCACCACATTTAGAGTCTTAAAGCTGGCATTTAGTTGCTAACTGTCCAATTTAATATCAACAAAATGTATGATTAAATTTACTATCGGGAGGAAGGTACAGCAAGGTTCAGACGAAGAGGCGACAGGATAATAATCAAGGGAAAATAGAGAGGAGCAGTCAGAGAGAAAAAAAATTCTAGTGTTGTACATCAGACGTGAGAGTCTACAAAGTCCGAGAGTCTACAAGAAGGGAGAGTCTACAAAGTGGGATCTACAAAGGATTTCACCTCCTCTGCTACAAGTCTTTCCTAAGAAACTAATAGAATTGATGACTTCTTCGCATTTAATAAATCCACAGTGGAGAGTCAAGCCCTATATTATGCTATACTTGAATACTATATAAAAATATATTATACTCTTCACGGTTCTCCTTCACATTCATGTTCACCTCCACTTAAATTTTTATAATATATTGAATGTCTTGTTGTACTGGACTACGTATCATTTTAAATACATATTAATGACATGTATATTATTTGTACGCATTGAAAATGCTAAAAGATAATAACATTAATTTCAAATAAATATTCTATAAATCCAATCTCCGGCCGAATGTTGATTATTTTCTGTAATTAATTAATTCCTAAATTTAACAAAATTTAAAATCATTATACGATCTAATCATAGTTAGAATATGATTTTGATATTTAGCAATATCATACTCCAACACCTTTTACTATTAAAACAACATATTCAGAAAATTTTAGATAATGTAAAAATTCAAAGAAAATTATTATTTATTTTACAAATGCCGAATAATTAGCGTCTAAGCTATTAGTTCACAGGCTCTCCAATACTTTTTAACAATGTCTTCATGCTGAGAAAGTACAACACAATTATTTAAATGTTCAAAAGTCATTGGATGACTAGAGTCACACAAAACACAGTCCGGTGAATCCACCACTTCAATTCTGTAGAGATGGTCTTGTAAACAGAAAAAGAAAATGAATGCTAGAAGATGAAATGAAAGAAAATTAGATAAAATTTAAAATAATGAAATAAATGAAAAGATAAAGATTTAAATGAAAATTTTAATCGAAAGAAAATGAATGCTAACAAATCATTAAAAGTTTTAAATTTATTGAAAAGGGGTTTTTCATGCCTAATCTATTTTATCTGTATGATATTGAAGATCATATTCCGAATAAAATTTTGTTGCGCTATTTTCTTTTCCTTCGGATTAATGTGGCTTTTTGTATGATCTTTCATACAAAGCAGACATTCATTGTGTGTATCCCTATAGAATAATACGAATCGAGCTTTTAACTAAAATCAGATTAACTAGCAGGTTTCTCAAAGGATCGATTTTGACTAATCTACTGATGCTGCTTCATTAGCAAATGAAAGAATCAAGTCATTTGCATTACTAATCGAGGTTTACATTTTCCTATTAGTTATATTCAGTTTATAATAGAAATCGTCCGCGGTCACATCTGGAGAAAGTGAATACACAATAACTGAATGGACTGGGAGATAATAATTATCTTCTGGAGAAAGTAAAAAAAAAAGGACAAAGTGGAAGTTGCAGTGAATTTATTCAAAAGTTACTTATTGCATGTAAATAGACACTATTCACACAGGGCTAAAAATTTAAATCTGAACATGAAGTACTCTTTCCTTGTAAATTGCGTAGGATAGAGTAGGGAATAGAAGTTGTTTTGTCAGATAAAAAGGATCAGTTTTGTTATTTTGCATTTAAAGTAGAGAATTCACAAAACTTTCAAAATTTTTCTTTTGGTTATAAATCGTTTCGTGCTAAAAACTATTTGATGTAGTCTATATAAATAAAAAGTAAATGTTTGTCCGTAACCCAAAATCTCTAATAATATTGCACTGATTATTAGCTTGAAATTTTGGTTTAACGTTGTACTAGAGTCCGGGTATGTTTTTATTTCCACAGTTTATATATAAAGTAGGCACTCGGCCACTTCTGATTTAAAATTCTGATTTTCAGAAGTCGAAAAGTGGCAATAAAAACAAATTAGAAGACTAGACGAATGCATTAGGTCAATGTACGGGAAGTACACTAGGGTCCCCGACCAGTTTCGGGACTCTCCACTCTTCAGCTCAAACGCGGCAGCCGCCCGAAAATGAAACAGAATAAGCGTTTTCGGGTCATAAAATGGCTAAAAATCAAAATAAAGTGATATATTGTAGAAACTGCTTTTTAAAGATCTATCGAAAAATATAGATTCTGTAATAATCGGACAGTAATTTCGAAAAATGAATTGTTTTAGCTTTACTTAATGCTACGTTTTTATTTTTTTAATATTTTATTGAGAGCATAGAAAGCGCGTTACATAGTGGAATCTAGATCGAATAGAACTGACATACAAAGGAAGTAACAGAACAAAGTGGAGTTGAGTTGTACCAACAGAAGGTAGAAAATACACAACACTTAAAAAAATGGGAAAATTTCGATTTTGACCGCAATGTTTTTCGAAAGAGTCCAAAAGAGGCTTTCGAACGGAGCAATAAATAAGTATTAAACTTATTTTTAAATACGAAAAATTTCGAAAACTGACGAAAGTTTGCAAGATAGGGAAGAGGGAAAAGGGGGGCCAAATTTGCGTCCTAGGTGAGGAATGACAGTCACTTTAGTCCACCCAGACGACAAGACAAAGTGATTTTTTTTCTGACAAAAATAAAAAATAAAAATTCGATTTCGTTAAAATAATTCCAAGTCCTAAAATCTATATAAATAAAAATGCAAATGTTTTTTCGTAACCCAAAATCTCTGAAAATATTGCACCGATTGGCTTGAAATTTTGGCATAACGTTGTACTAGAGTCCGGGTATGTTTTTATTCACACCTTTTATATATGAAGTTAAAAATCTCTGTGTATCTCCACGCAATTTGATTGGCTGTTGTGTTTTTGGCTCGGTGGTAAAGTTCATAGCTCCGAGGAATAAAAGCAGTGGTTTGAATCCCACCAGACGCAGTGTTATTAAACATGTTAAAGACGTGCGCTTTTTTTTTCATTTCCGTTTAACTACACTGAGCCACAGCAACGCATGGCCGAGCAAAGCTAGTTATTTATACATGTGGTACTCGCTTTTCGCTTCAATTATTCTAATAAATATCCACTAAAAAGCAAAACAGTGAAAAGCATTATTTAAACTAGATAAGTAAATAAAGTAAATCCATGCTGATTTTCATCGCTATGTACTTCCACAGCAGTTTGTATATCAAAGAAGTACTTCAAACTTATTCATTGAAAATTAATTTTACTCTGTTAGTTTTTCAAAATGTGTCAAAACTTCAAAAGAAGCAAAGAAGGTAGTTCTGATATCAGGTCTATAACCTCTAGTGTCCGCATATCAGTATAATAATATTAACAACTAAGTAGTCAAAACTTTCTACTGTGTTTCTTACGAATGCTACAACTGAGATATTTCAACGAAGCAAACTGACTAACAAAATTCTACTGCAATAGTAAACCAACCTCGAGTTTCAGTAGAAATGTCAACTTATCTTTTGACTGTAATATATCAGATCAGAGGAAGGACGGATATATTTTTAAATCTCTGTTCTCAGTAGGGACCGTGTTTCCTGTTTCCAAATGAGTTTTTTATACTAGTGGTTTGACTAATGCATACTCCCGTGGGAATGAAAAGTTCAAAGTGAAAAGTTCAAATAGCGGGTCTTGAGATCAAATGATAAATGTATTCGTTGAAACCTCGAATGTTAAGCTCTTTGTTCCACTCTCTGCATTTTAGACACTAATTACGAAAGTGAAACTTTACATTTTAAAAGTATATCATAAAGACCAGCTATGTGGAAACTCGAGAAATGATCGGATGTAAAGTAAAATTGTTTCTTTTCAAAATTGATCATGTTACCGGTTGATTTGCAAATTCAAAGTTTCTACATTAATAGAGCTGCGGTAGCTCAGTCGGCAAATGCAGCACTCTCGTAACAGAAAGGTTATGGGTTCGGGGTTGTAGCCGGCCTAAGATACGTCATGTTCTTTAAAGATGGCTGGGGCACTTAAAATATGTTCTTGGTCACAAAGTCCTCACAGTTCTCAAACAATACCTCTGGGAGTGTCAGGTTAAGCCTGGGGGTCATCTGCTTAGTTCCTGCTTCTAAATTACGAGAACCCAGCGGGGGTAATATTACTTGCTTCAGTAGCATACCTTTAGCTACACATGCTGTATGGGTGGGGCTAAATGAGTAACAGGTTCGCAGCCTTGTTAAGGCTTTAGGATAATGTCTGTAATAGCATGCTGCATTGGAAAAAAAGTTTCTACATTAATAATTTTGCTTGAATACTAAAAGTTGTCTCTCTGTCCTCAGCTGTTTATGAAGCTGCACAATAATTTTTTAAAGCTTTCAAATTTTTTTCTGTATTACCTTTCCTATTAATCTTCATACTTTTTAAAATTCTGTTAGCAGTGACATCTATTGTCGCCACTCTAAAAGTTGTTTTGGCTTATAAATCATTAAGTTACATCTCAAGTTGCAAACATTTTTTACTGTCTCTGCATCCATTATAAATAGCTCGAGGATCATTTTCTCGTAATGTTATAATTGTTATGTTTCTCATCCAATTAACATGCATCCTTTATCTTGTTTGCATGAGGTGTTATATTATTTAGTCTACCCTCCACTACTTAAAATTATTTCTTTTACGTGACATGCATACGGGAATTATACATCTCGTATGAAAATTAAATCAGCCTCTTAAAATAAATGCTACAAAAATATTAATTATGAAACTGATGTTCATATAGTGTTCAAAAAAATGACAAATAGTGTTCAAAATATTACTCGAGATCCATGCAGTTTTCTATGTTTTGTTTTATGCTAAACTTCAAGTAAATGAATTAATTCTAATCAAATATTAATCTATAATATCTTACTTTTATTGCAATCAACTGTTTGTTGATAACATTAAAAAATAAAAACAGCAATTAATTCTTTTAAACTGAAAATTGCAAGACAAAAAATGTATTTGACAATTAACTTTAAAGTGATACAGTGCCAATCAACTATTCATTCTAATCCTTTATAATTTTTAATAAAGATCGTGATGTGGCATTAATTTGACTAACCGCAAAATAAAATATTCGTCGATTTTATTTTCTGGTCAATTTATCAGTATTCCTTCCTCTTCATTTAAGAAGGATTTGAGGTGACTTTGATCTTTATTCCAAATAACTCCACGGGTACTCTGTGAGGTTATTATATTTTGGTAATTATGTAAAACCATTAGTCGATTATTCAGAACAGAATGTTTGGACCAATATCCTGGTAAGACTGGTCTCTTACACAAAACTTTGTTAAAGACATTAATTCTCATATACTGCATCTTTATTCCAAATAACTTCACAAGTACTCAATGAGACTATTACATTTTTGTAATTATGCAAGACCATTAGTCGATTATTCAGAACAGAATGTTTGGACCAATATCCTGGTAAGACTGATCTTTTACACAAAATTTTGTTAAAGACATTAATTCTCATATACTGCCTCATGATATCACCTACTGTAACAAAATTTTCGAAATCTAATTTTACAGTCCGTCTCTCCAACATCATGGACGAATGAAGACCACACAGGTAGATCATTGTCTTTCTTACCGCAGTTAGTAGATTGTAATCCCACTTTTGGCATAGATGTTCATAGCCATTTTGAATAGACTTTAAACAGAATGCAACCCTAATAATCCCTCATGCATCAGAAATTGACCGTAGCACACCAAACTAAGCTTACACCATAACTCCTCCAAAACCATGATTTACTGTGAGTACCGTATTTCTTTCATCAAGCTTTACAATTGGATTTTTATACACCAAAGCTTTACCACTACATCCAAAAATATTAACTCTTCTGTGATTATCTGTATCCTTTCAAAAACTCTACAGGTTTGTTAATATCTGCTATAGAAAGTTCTACCCTAGCAATGTAACTTCTTTACAGCATATCTCCACAAAACTATATTTTTGTAAAGGTTTCCGATTATTTGAAGAATGACACTAACCAAATTTTTTAGACATTCTATTGAACGGACAGTTCTAGAATAATTTTTCCCTTTTCTATCTGATTTACGCTATTTGATCATACATTTAATGGATGTTCTATGTTTGAGAATATATTTCGGTTATAGTATTTT
>CM063510.1:138758223-138760723 GCA_032207245.1 Pardosa pseudoannulata
AAAATAAAGTTTTTTAAAATCACGTACGCTGAAAAGAAAAATTTTTATTCAAATGTCACGTTATATTCTCAGTAATTAATTCTTTATTTGCATTTGTTAAATCTATTTTATTACAACAAATATTTCTAGCGTGACTTTTGGATAATTTATTTTTTCGCAGAATCTTTTTTGTTTAATCTTCCTACAAGTGGCGTCATTCTTCAAATAGATCACGCTACAGAACACTGTGAGCACTGTCATTAATAGAGGTACATCAATTGCTGTTTCTTAATGCATTAACGTCTTTTGATGACAAAATGGTTTTGGGAAAAATAACTGACGGCATTTTTGCTGTACACACTTGTTTCTAGAAACTGTCACACAAAATTCAAAGTGAGAGCCAGAGTAAGAGATAATGTCATGAAAGTGAATTTTTATGACTTAAAAGATTAACTAACTAGTGAAACTTTTAATTTAAATTTAGCCATCAAACTGCAGTGTTTATAGCAAACAGTAAGCAAATACATTCAAAAGATTAACTAACTAGTGAAACTTACCTTTATAATAAAATTTTAATTTTAATTAAAAATTGAAATTTTTTATTAAAATTAAATTTTGATTAAGTACACAATTTTAAAAAATTATATTTGAAACTTTACTTTGGTTTTAATGTATCAATGCAATATGGTCTATATATTTCAGATTTTGAAATGAATATGCATCAACTGCTGCATTCTTGATGTTCTTATTAAAGTCTTTTGATGACAAAATGGTTTTGGGACAAATAACTGACGTCATTTTTGCTGTACACATTGTTTCAAGAAACTGTAACACTAAATTCAAAGTGAAAGCTAGAGTAAGAGTTAATGCCATGAAAGGGAATTTTTATGACTTAAATATTAACTAACTAGTGAAACTTTTAATTAAAATTTAGCCATCGAACTGCAATGTTTTCACCAAATATTAAGCAAATATATTCAAAAGTTTAACTAACTAGTTAAACTCACCTTTAGAACAGCCTTCAAACTGCAATGTTTTCAGCAAACAGTAAGCACATTCAAAAGATTAACTAACTAGTGAAACTTTTCTTAATAATAGCCTTCAAACTGCAATGTTTTCAGCAAACGTTAACCAAATACATTCAAAAGATTAACTAACTAGTGAAACTTTTCTTAAAAATAGCCTTCAAACTACAATGTGTTCAGCCAAAAGTAAGCACATTCAAAAGGTTAACTAACTAGTGAAACTTACCTTTATAATAAAATTTTAATTTTAATTAAAAATTAAAATTTTTAATTAAAATTAAATTTTGATTAAGCACACAATTTTTAAAAAATGTATTTGAAATTTTACTTTGGTTTCAATGTATCAATGCAATATGGTCTGTATATTTCAGATTTTGAAATAAATATGCATCAATTCCTGATTCTTAATGTTCTTATATTAACCTGTTTTGATGACAAAATGATTTTTGGAAAAATAACAGGCGTCATTTTTGCTATACACTCTTGTTTCTAGAAACTTTAATACTAAATTCAAAGTGAGAGCCAGAGTAAGAGATAATGTCATGAAAGTGAATTTTTATGACTTAAAAGATTAACTAACTAGTGAAACTTTTAATTAAAATTTAGCCATCGAACTGCAATGTTTTCACCAAATATTAAGCAAATACATTCAAAAGATTAACTAACTACTGAAACTTACATTTATAATAGCCTTCAAACTGCAATGTGTTCAGCAAACAGTAAGAACATTCAAAAGATTAACTAACTAGTGAAACTTACCTTTATAATAAAATTTTAATTTTAATTAAAATTAAATTTTGATTAAGTACACAATTTTAAAAAATTATATTTGAAATTTTACTTTGGTTTCAATGTATCAATGCAATATAGTCTGTATATTTCAGATTTTGAAATAAATATGCATCAATTGCTGATTCTTAATGTTCTTATTAACATCTTTTAATGACAAAAGGATTTTTGGAAAAATAACGAATGTCATTTTTGCTCTACAAGCTTGTTTCTAGGAACTGTAATAATAAATTCAAAGTGAGAGCTAGAGTAAGAGTTAATGCCATGGAAGTGAATTTTTATGACTTAAAAGATTAACTAACTAGTGAAACTTTTAATTAAAATTTACCTTCAAACTTCAATGTTTTCAGCAAACATTAAGCAAATATATTCAAAAGATTAACTGACTACTGAAACTTACCTTTATAATAGCCTTCAAACTGCACTGTGTTCAGCCAACAGTAAGCACATTCAAAATATTAACTAACTAGTGAAACTTGCCTTAATAAAAGCCTTCAAATTGCAATGTTTTCAGTCAACAGTAAGCATAGTCAAAAGATTAACTAGTAAAACTTACCTTTATAATAGACTTCAAACTGCAATGTTTACAGCAAACAATAAGCAAATACATTCAAAAGATTTACTAACTAGTGAAACTTACCTTTATAATAGACTTCAAACTGCAATGTTTTCAGCAAACAGTAAGCACATTCAGCAGATTAACTAAC
>CM063510.1:138765723-138935723 GCA_032207245.1 Pardosa pseudoannulata
TTTCAGCCTCTGGGACTTCTAAATTTAAAAGCAAGGAGCAAAAGCAGGACTCCCAGGCTTGTCACCTCCATAGGTATCGTTTGGAAAACTGAAGGACACTACGACCAATTTTACGAACCTATTTTACGTATAGCTTAAGGGATGCTACGGACGAGAGTAACATTGCCTCAGCTAGGTCCTTGTAATTTAGAAGCAGGGACCAAGGAGAAGACCCCCGGGCTTAACTTGTCATCTCCAGAGGTATTGTTTAGAAACCTGGAGGACATAAAGACCACGGACTTAGTTTGCGTGTAGCTTAAGGGATACTGCGTTAGAATGGTTCGGTCCATCAACTGAGACGCACAGATACAAACGTCATTTACGAAAATAACTCGAAAATGTGAGGTTAAAGTTCTTTAAGGCGCTCATACACTGGGTTGAAGACGGTAGCATAGCATAATGGAAGCTCCAAAAGATTAACAGCGTGGTGTGGTCAGGTTTTTGATAGCCGAAGATGTTTCCCAACAAGAAATTAGTCGCCCTATGTCTGCCGTATACTGTAAACTTTGCATCTCATTAGCCACTGTGAAGCGTTGGAGCAAACGTATCACAGAAGGACGTGAATGTTGCAAAGACTTTCCAAGATCGGACCAAAGCCACCGTGCAATCACAACCGACACAATTGCACAGGTTGATAAGCTGATTAGACAAGATCGGAGAATTAGCATCAATAAACATCTTTCACATTTTCGGAAAATAGAAAAAACATCTGAAGTGTACCAGATTCGTGTCGGACGACGCCGTGAAAAAATCAGTTACAGACTAATTGAATCAGCAGCCCAAGGAGTTTTATGAGACAGAAATCACGAGGCTCGTTTGACAATGGGACAAATGTCTCAATGTTCATGGAAGCTATTTTGCTACTTTTAAATAAAGTACTCTGTCATATATTCGCATTGGCTCACTTTCATTTGACTCGCCTTCGTAGTTTAACACATTGTCTGCGGGTACATTTCGCAGCGGAATTGTACCGGGAGCGAACGTTTTTCGTATAAATTTAGTTATTCAGTTAAATCTCAATAGATAAAAAATTATTTAATTTTTCAACCAACTTTTCGTATTTTATATTGAAATATATAAACAAATATATAAATAGACAAATAAACAAACATATATATAATAATACAAATATATATATATAATATATAAATATACACATATATAATATTTTCGCAAGGATAAATAAAAAGTTAATTATAAATCTAAATCGATTTTTTTAATCAACCTTCCCGTTCTGTGGTTCCGCATCGACTAATGTAAAAACTAGTTTTTATTTGTCTAAATTTATCCAGAATATATGTAGTAGACAAGAACATTCCGCTTCGTTTTCCTGTATATACCGTTATTTGTGAACCCACAAACAAACCATGTTGTTACACTAACCCTTACTAGTACAAGATCCACGCTCAAGTATCAATCGTCGGAAAACGTGTCCCACATACAATGTGTTAAAAAGTATTTGTGTGCGTTATGGACAGCAGAGATTTTAATATTAACAGTGATTATTTGGCGAAATAAATTAATAATGTCCAACATTTAGTGAATGTATTGCAAACCGTGTGGTTATGTATAAAAAACAAACACACAAACGAACAAACTTCTTAATCTTCAAAGATATATAACTTAAAAGCTAGATATTTATTAGTCCGTGAAATAAATTCCTAGACTTTTATGAAAAGAATTTGTTGTTATTACTGGTGATAAAATTTTCATTGCAATAAGAATTAATCGATGATTAAATTTAAAATTATCACATATGTACCTAATCTATTACTTAAGCCAAATATAAAAGAAAAGTATTGACGTTATATCTAAGTTCAGTGATAAAACGTATGAAAATAATGCTGACGATATTTAAATAATTTAAAATAAGAAATGATTAAATGAGATGGTTATAGGAATGACGTAATAATGCTAGAAAAAAATGTCATTTTTACCTATCATGTGATAAATTGATAAATTTAATCTCCTAATCTTAACCGGGGATTGGATTGGATTGGAGTGCTACGGTCTACTTTATGCAACACGAGGGCTAATGAGACCGGGATCTACGGCTTAAAGCCGATTCCGAACTGCTACGAATATCCATGCCTCTGTGGGATTCGAACCCACGAACTCCGGTACCGAAGGCCAGCACCCTAACCAATCTTAACCGGGGAAAATAGGGCTTTAAATAATGGCATTAAACGCTCGAAAAGGGGGGAAGGGGGAATTTGAACGCTTTAAAGACGAAAGTATTTTTCCCTGTGATAGGAAGCATATTTATACAAATTTATTTTAGAATCAGATGGATGGTTTAGGAGAAGATAAACTGTACTCACTTTGAATTTTGCTAACCCTAACTTGGAACTCATCAAGAATCCAATATGAATGCCTCTATCCATTCCAGGTCCAACTGATTCATAAATTTCAGGACAGATGGATAGATAAATTAGGCTATAGAGAAAGTGCATGATACAAATACAAGTGCAAACAAATACGAGTGTTGACTACAACTCAACTTTTCGTTGACAAAACATTGCTTGTTTTCATTGTATCTTATGAGCTTCGATATGGATCACGTATACAGTAAAACTAAATTTTATTTAAGGGAAGGGGAAGGAAACATCAGAAACTGGCCAAGTATTCAAAATAGTTTTTTTAGCTCTTATAAAATTATATATTTTTTTAAAAATTAAACACTTTACACTGTACAATTAAGTATCATAATCAAAGTATAACTACGTTGATTATGTTAACAGGCACAATAAAGTATTACATAAATAAGAATCTAATAAAAATGCACAAAACCTGAGCATTTTAAGGACAAAAAATAGTTACATTTACAGGTACAGTACTTCTCACAAAAACATAGAAAATACATTAGAAATATGAAAAAAAACTTAGTAATAATAAAAAAAAATTTTAGAGCATAATAATTTTGTATAATCTATTACATTACAGTAAGTTCAGCTTTTTATTACCATTCTGAAAATGTTTGATGCAAATTTTCGAAGAACTTGGAGTTCAGTCTTGCCTTTTCAAAGCTTTTATCCAAAGCATTCGCAATGTAGAATCTTAAGGAAAGCAATAAAATCAAATGTTCTATTCTCTAAAAAATAGTATTTGGAAGAGCAAATTAGTATTCAAAAATGAAACATTCGACATCAGCAACAACTTTATTTTCTTTTCCATCACTTTCCGCGTTGTCACGGCGGGAAAGCAAAAACAGCCGAGCTCGCAACATCCAATATTTTCACCTTTTTTGAAACGCTTAGTACAGCCATACGTACGGCAGCTTGTTACCATTTTCAGATATTTGACAAAAGTAAAACCCAAATAACAAGCGCAATCCGTAGGAAATTCAAATGTTTTGCCAACGAGGAAGTTGAACTGCAATTTTTTCTGCACCTGACGTCATGCGCACATTCTCTATTATTATGTAGGGGATACTAAAACTGCTATATAGTGAAGTTGCTATCACATACTGAAACTGCTATGATGGAATATTTATTTACGGATGTTTCATAATAAGGCAATTTCACGCCGTAGGGTAAATTCTCAAATTATGACAATTCTGGCTTTAATTTCAAACGGAAGGGCAGTTTACTGTTTGTCTATTGGCTGTTGTAAACATGAAGTGAATGGGAAGGGCATTATAGTAGATCGTGACGTTGCGACAAATTGCCTTATTGGTTTCAAGATATCATAATTTTTTAACCGTTTTTAGAATCATACAATTGCAGCCTCATTGTAAATCAATATTTTCGGTTTACTTAAAAAGGAATTCTTAATGCGACATAAGTGTAGAGATTATATAAAAATTTTAAAACCACTCAAAGTAGGGTTTAATTCCAATTAAATTAATGGACTAAAAAAAACAAAATGCGTGTTTTGATGTAAAGAATAATTTTTAATAACGCAAGATACTTTTATTGTATTTAATATCAGGCACGTCCTTCAAAATATTTTTGTAAAGCTTCCTCTATTAATTCTATATTAAGCTGTAATACTTTCGACTGTTCAGTGTTTACACGAAACTTATGACGCTGAGTATATCACCAGTCTTTGCTCATTATATATTTGCCGTTCATAGGTTTCTTGCTATTCAACTTGTTTTGAAGAGAATCCTTTTAATGGAGAAATGACAAAAGACGATATATTCGACATATATGAAATTATCAGTTTCTGAAAGAGATATTTTTAATTTTTTAAACAAATATTTATCAAGACAGTCGTCTGAGTTTGAGTTTAGATTTTTGGCGAGACAGACAACAATATCTTACTCTAGTCCTCTGCCTTATAATGATATTAAAAAAGTAATCTCTGGTATCATACATGACCGCTGTGTCGTGTAGTCCACGTTTATATTTGAGTATCAACCTGTGATCAAATGTATAGTGGGGATTTATTTTTAATTGCGTTGTGTTAAGTATTTTTGTACTAAATTTAACCACAGGTTCTGAGGAACTACAGCCATAAAAATGAAAATAAACTAACAGCTAAATTGACAGCAACCGAGACTAGCTTAATATTAAAAAAAAGTAAATTTATTATATATATTATATACATCTATTTACATACAAAACGGATGCTAATTTTCATAAAATAAGCTTTGTCAACATCTTCTAAATTAGTTCTGACAAATTTATTATATACTTAAGTAATTTTGTAAATAGATAGAGGACCTAATCTCAATTTCAAAAATGTATGTAAATTTGGGGTACCTTTGTGGGTCTAAAATGTTGGGTCCGGAACACTTCTGGTTGAAGGGCATCTATGGCTGATCAGGAGAGGGAATCTATATATCATCCGTTGGTCTCGTCAGGGGTTTCCTCCTGAGTCTTTGGGGTGTGGCCGTACTATTTGGTGCAGGAACACTTCCTGTCGGACTTGGCTGGACTCTCCTAGTCTGGACTATCGAGCACCTTCTCCTCTGGATCCACGACCAACTTCCGTCGGACCCGACTGGACTCTCGACTTTCGAACACCTTCTTTTGGGACCTCCGAACCTCGTCTCTTAGGACCTCCGAATCCTCTTCTCTTGGGACCTCCGAATCATCTCATCTTTTAGATTTTTCATATTTAATTTATTTCAACCTTGTCCCCTCCTCCTTCTTGTCGTCCAATCGGGATAGTTGTAAGGATTTCATTGGCCTGCTTCAACCCCGCCTTGAGACCGCCAACGTGCAAAACCTTATCCCTTCTAATTGGGCACTGTCCCTTAGGGACTCATAAATACTCCACAAAGGCACATTCTTATTTAGTGTCAAGTACGGAGAAGGGATTCTAATCTGGGACTATGATCAGAACCCGAGACCACCGTACAAGACAAACATATCCGTTGAATAGAAATTTATGGTCCTCCATCTCTTTACAAAGATGTGATGAGGTCAGATTTAGATCCCGAACATTTTACTTCTTGTATGAATGAATCAATTATATAACAGGTCTAAATCGCCTCATCACACGCTGGAATGCAGAATGGATCCCAGAAACTCTAAATAAACTTCACTTCATTAGGTCATCCATCTCATTTTGGCCACCTCTCAGAAATCGTAAAATGGACGTCCTTTTAACAAGCCTTCGTACTGGCCATAGCCGACTCACTCATAAACATTTACTATGTGTTGAGCCTACTCCGCAATGTTCAACTTGCCATTCTCAAGTCACTATTCATCATATTTTAACTTCATATACTGCTTTAAAACGTTTTTATAATATATATTTTAAAACTTTTCATCCTAATTTGAATGAACTTTTGGGTGAAACTCCTCATCCCAAATTATTTGAATTTCTCTTTCGCATTGATGTTTTAAATCTCGTCTAATTTTTTTAAATGTTTTAATGTGAGTCTTTACCTCGTTTTTGATATATTTTTCTAAAATATTTTAGTATTATTTTTCTCTTCTTTTAAATTATACAACTTTGTCTGATTATGCTCTCTTTTGTTTGGCGGAGCATATCCAAACTTGTATCATGCGCCAATAAACCCAAACCATATTTTTAATTTTTTAAACAAATATTTATCAAGACAGTCGTCTGAGTTTGAGTTTAGATTTTTGGCGAGACAGACAACAATATCTTACTCTAGTCCTCTGCCTTATAATGATATTAAAAAAGTAATCTCTGGTATCATACATGACCGCTGTGTCGTGTAGTCCACGTTTATATTTGAGTATCAACCTGTGATCAAATGTATAGTGGGGATTTATTTTTAATTGCGTTGTGTTAAGTATTTTTGTACTAAATTTAACCACAGGTTCTGAGGAACTACAGCCATAAAAATGAAAATAAACTAACAGCTAAATTGACAGCAACCGAGACTAGCTTAATATTAAAAAAAAGTAAATTTATTATATATATTATATACATCTATTTACATACAAAACGGATGCTAATTTTCATAAAATAAGCTTTGTCAACATCTTCTAAATTAGTTCTGACAAATTTATTATATACTTAAGTAATTTTGTAAATAGATAGAGGACCTAATCTCAATTTCAAAAATGTATGTAAATTTGGGGTACCTTTGTGGGTCTAAAATGTTGGGTCCGGAACACTTCTGGTTGAAGGGCATCTATGGCTGATCAGGAGAGGGAATCTATATATCATCCGTTGGTCTCGTCAGGGGCTTCCTCCTGAGTCTTTGGGGTGTGGCCGTACTATTTGGTGCAGGAACACTTCCTGTCGGACTTGGCTGGACTCTCCTAGTCTGGACTATCGAGCACCTTCTCCTCTGGATCCACGACCAACTTCCGTCGGACCCGACTGGACTCTCGACTTTCGAACACCTTCTTTTGGGACCTCCGAACCTCGTCTCTTAGGACCTCCGAATCCTCATCTCATCTTTTAGATTTTTCATATTTAATTTATTTCAACCTTGTCCCCTCCTCCTTCTTGTCGTCCAATCGGGATAGTTGTAAGGATTTCATTGGCCTGCTTCAACCCCGCCTTGAGACCGCCAACGTGCAAAACCTTATCCCTTCTAATTGGGCACTGTCCCTTAGGGACTCATAAATACTCCACAAAGGCACATTCTTATTTAGTGTCAAGTACGGAGAAGGGATTCTAATCTGGGACTATGATCAGAACCCGAGACCACCGTACAAGACAAACATATCCGTTGAATAGAAATTTATGGTCCTCCATCTCTTTACAAAGATGTGATGAGGTCAGATTTAGATCCCGAACATTTTACTTCTTGTATGAATGAATCAATTATATAACAGATCTAAATCGCCTCATCACACGATGGAATGCAGAATGGATCCCAGAAACTCTAAATAAACTTCACTTCATTAGGTCATCCATCTCATTTTGGCCACCTCTCAGAAATCGTAAAATGGTCGTCATTTTAACAAGCCTTCGTACTCGCCGTAGCCGACTCACTCATAAACATTTGCTATGTGCTGAGCCTACTCCGCAATGTTCAACTTGCCATTCTCAAGTCACTATTCATCATATTTTAACTTCATGTACTGCTTCAAAACGTTTTTATAATATATATTTTAAAACTTTTCATCCTAATTTGAATGAACTTTTGGGCGAAACTCCTCATCCCCAATTATTTGAATTTCTCTTTCGCATTGATGTTTTAAATCTCGTCTAATTTTTTTTAAATGTTTTCATGTGAGTCTTTACCTTGTTTTTGCTATATTTTTCTAAAATATTTTAGTATTATTTTTCTCTTCTTTTAAATTATACAACTTTGTCTGATTATGCTCTCTTTTGTTTGGCGGAGCATATCCAAACTTGTATCATGCGCCAATAAACCCAAGCCAACCAAACTGAGTTTAGATTTTAAAATATTTGTTATCAAATAATTAAATTCGTGGGGAAAATATTACTATCCTGAGTGTTTTTTGTTTTCTAACAGTGACTAGACGTAGATTCTAAACTTACACATAGACATAGACAAGAAGTAGCATCATAGCACCAAAGAGCAGCAACTCCACATGTATGGTAGCAATTACACTGGTGTGTGCAAAACTTAAGCAACGGGTGAGTTTTTTGCCATAACTGCACCGCAAATCATTTGAGAGACATGAAATTCAGAAATGAAGGAGAATGTAATGTACGTAAAGGATGACGAAAGTATCGGCGCTTAAAAAGGAATGCAATGCAAACGGTATGGAATCAAACAAAAACAAGCTTTATTTAACGCATAGTATCGTGACTCATGATTGTCTATCCAAAAGGATGAACAACAAGCAGATGTTCCTTAATACGGAATATGTCCTCCCCTAACTGCAATGGTTGCTTCTCACCGTGTCCGAATACTCAGAACCAGCTGGTCCAACATTTCTTGCGGTAGGTTTGCCCATTCCGCAATCAGCATCTGTTTGATTTGTTGGGTGTTCTCCGGAGGATGTAAGCAATGCGTCTCCCCAAAGCATCACACACATGTTCGATCGGATTTAAATCACGGGATTAAACTGGTCAATTCATTCGAGTGATATCTTCACTTCCCAGTAGCTCCTCAACAGCATATTAAGGAACATCTGCTTGTTTTTTTCCTCTTGGATAGACAATCATGAGTCACGATACGTTCAATAAAGCTTGCTTTTGGTTGATTCCATACCGTATGTATTGTATTCTTTTTTAACACCGATGCTTCCGTCATCCTTTACGTATATAATACTCTCCCTCATTTCTGAATTTCACGTCTCTCAGATGATTTCTCGTGGAGTTATGGCAGAAAACCCACCTGTTGCTTAAGTTTTGCACACCAGTGTAGTTAGACATATAGGTCACATACGGACATTGATTTTAGTTGACTAATGGGATAATAATTTCATAAAAATGTAGTAAAAATTTATTATTGTTATTATTATTATTTGTTTAAAAAGTTTATAAAGCTTAAAGTTGTGTTTAAAATAAATCAAACTCAAATAAATTAGTGTTCAGAATTAAGAACGAGGCAATAACGTCGGGGAAACTATTTTGGAGTTGTTTAATAAAGGGAGGTAAGACTTTTGTAACTCTCAGTCTTATGAAAAATTTTCACAGATCATAGCTATTTCTTCGTTTCTTACTTTGTACAAGTTTCCAAATCATTAGGAGCAACCAAAGATTGAATTCATCTATGGATATTTAACTGGATGTTATAAAGTACAACTTTTTTTGATAGAATTAGCAATAAATATAAAACTAACGTAAGGGACAAACAAAGTTTTCACAAATTCGTTTAAATAAGTTTATAAAGCTTAAAGTTGTGTTTGAAATAAATCACACTCAAATAAATTAGTGTTCAGAATTCAGAACGAGGCAATAACGTCGGGGAAACTATCTTGGAGTAGTTTAATAAAGGGAGGTACAACTTTTGTAACTCTCAGTCTTATGAAAAATTTTCATGGATCATAGCTATTTCTTCGTTTCTCACTTTGTTCAAGTTTCCAAATTATTAGGTAACCAAATTTTTAATTCAGTTATGGATATTTAACTGGATGCTATAAAGTACAACCTTTTTTGACAGAATTAGCAATAAACATAAAGCTAACTTAAGGGACAAATAAAGTTTTCACAAAATTGGTTAAATAAGTTTATAAAGCTTAAAGTTGTGTTTGAAATAAATCACACTCAAATAAATTAGTGTTCAGAATTAAGAACGAGGCATAAACGTCGGGGAAACTATAGTTTAATAAAGGGAGGTAAGACTTTTGTAACTCTCAGTCTTATGAAAAATTTTCACAGATCATAGCTATTTCTTCGTTTCTTACTTTGTACAAGTTTCCAAATCATTAGCGGTAACCAAATATTGAATTCAGCTATGAATATTTAACTGGTTGCTATAAAATAAAACCTTTTTTGACAGAATTAGCAATAAATATAAAGCTAACGTAAGGGACAAATTGAATTTTCACAAATAAACGCAGACAGCTGTTACTATGATTAATTCCGTCCAAAAGTATTTGGTACCCGTAAACTGCTAATAATAATACGTAAAAATAATTCGCGAGCTTACTAACAATAATTTTTTGCCTGTGTGCCTTCTGTTGTTTTTGCATTTATTGCTTTTTATTTACTTATAGTGAGCTGTGAAGTTCAGAATTATTTAATCCCATCACCTGAGGTTTGTGTGTTCGAGGCTCAAGACGGCTAAAACTCCCCTGTGTTAATTAATGGCGACTGTGACACTTAAAATAGATACGTGTTCGCGATGTCCTCGAAATTTAAAAGATACTTCTAGAGGTCACAGGCCAAACTTTCGGAGGGAGAATTCTTCTACTTAATCCGTGCTTCTAAATTGCTAGAGCTATGGTAGCTCAGTCGGCAAAGGCAATGATCTCGTAATTGAAAGTTTGCGGGTTCAGAACCCGAGCCGGCCTAAAATCCGCCGTGTTCGTTAAAGGTGACTGGGGCACGTAAAATAGGTCCGTGGTCACAATGTCCTCCAAGTTCTCAATCAATACCTCTGGGGGTGGCAGGCCAAGTCTGTCTGCTTAGTCCTTGCTTCAAAATTACGAGGACTCACTTGAGCGAAGTCGTTCTTTCATCTTAATGGTGCTCATTAAAACGAAAGGTTCAGCCCTTGGCCTTAATACGAGCAGCCTGCGGACTCAATCGTGCTTGGTTTGTCCAAGTGGCATGAGAAACAATAACAACAAATTTGCGAGGACCTAGAGGCAAGAATTATACACACATCCGTAGAATTCCTTAAGTTACACGTGCTCCTAGGGTTGAGCTAAATGAGTAACAGCTTCGCAGCCGTGTTTGGCATAAAAATATCTACCTGTGTTGCCAGTTGCATTGGAAAGAAGGTTTTCACACTGCTTTTTCAATAATTATTATTTCACAAATTGCAAATCTATCTAAAATAATATCGCTAATGGATGAATTTACAATATAAACATGATAGCCGCACTAAACTTGAGAGAGAGCCGCATTTGTCCACCGTTGTTCTGTAAGGTTTAGTTTGGTTTGGTTTTGGAGAGCTACGATCTACTGTTTTGCACACGAGGGCTAATGAGACCGGAACCTACTGCTTAAAGTCGATTCTGAAAGGGCTACGAACATCCATGCCATAGTGGAATTCGAACCTACGAAATCTGGTACCGACTATCAGCGCCCTAACCAATCGGCCAGCGTTCGCGTTGTTCTGTAAAATTTCTTGAGATACTTCATTACTTTCAAACTGAATAATTTTAAACTCTAAAATTGAATCTTTCCTTCTGCCAACAGGAGATAAATGTTTATTCGAATATAACAGTGCATCATACAAAATGATTGATGCACATTACTGAATTTATTAATAATAATTTTGATACACTATATTGTTCCTTAAAAATGACGTTATGAAAATGCTCTAACGGTAAAAAGACTTTAAAAAAATTATTTAAGAATAAAAGCTTTGAAAATATCAGTTAATTATACAAAATGGTTAACACACATTATTGAATTTTTTAATAATATTTTTGATGCATTAAAGTGATATGACTCTTTAAAAAATGTTCAAACAGTAGAGAGATTTAACCCGTTTTCTGACGATTGATACTTGAGCGCGGGTCACGTACTAGTAAGGGTTAGTGTAACAACATGGTTTGTTTGTGGGTACAAAAATAACGGTATATACAGAAAAACGAAGCCGGATGTTCTTGTCTACTACATAGATTCCATTGATCTGATCTTCCAATGAGAACCTCAAGAAGAAATTTCGAATCGTTTTCTTAAAACCTTCAATTTTTATTTCAAAATCCTCTTCGGAATATAATTATGGAAGATATGACATTATTACTGGAAAATATTTCATTGTTTGATTTTACTGACAAAATCAATAAAGTATGCTCTGGTTGAGAAACGAATTCCAATATTTAGGATTACATATTATTGACTAGACGACCCGACAGAATTACTGGACATTATTACTGGAAAATATTTCATTGTTTGATTTTACTGACAAAATCAATAAAGTATGCTCTGGTTGAGAAACGAATTACAATATTTAGGATTATATATTATTGACTTGACAACCCGACAGACGTTATCCTATTGTAACACTGTAAATCCCAAAATTGTCAATTGTTTTTAAATAAATTATAAATTGGACCGTTTTGATGGAAAAGTAAGGAAAAAAATTATTTTAAAAATACTTGACGCCACTATGCGTACAGTCATCACAAACGTAATTAGGTTAAATTAAAATTTCCACATCGCCTGTACGGGGATTCGATCCCGGTGCTTCTCATACTGTAGCCTGTTGCACTGCGCCACAGATTTATCGGTAGTGAATGGTTTCAAGTGGCATTATAATAATCTTAATAAGCGCGCAATTCTGAATTTTTAACACATGGTATGCTGGACATGTACTAGTATGTTTACTGACGATTGATACTTGAGCGCGGGTCATGTAAGTTTTCTGACGATTGATACTCAAGCACGGGACACTTACTAGTACGTTTTCTGATGATTGATACTTGAGGGCGGGTCATGTAAGTTTTCTGACGATTGATACTCAAGCACGGGACACTTACTAGTACGTTTTCTGATGATTGATACTTGAGGGCGGGTCATGTAAGTTTTCTGACGATTGATACTCAAGCACGGGACACTTACTAGTACGTTTTCTGATGATTGATACTTGAGGGCGGGTCATGTAAGTTTTCTGATGATTAATACTCAAGCTCGAGACACTTACTAGTACGCTTTCTGACGATTGATACTTGAGCGAGGGTCACTTACTAGTACGGATTAGTGAAAAGACATGGTTTGTTTGTGGGTACAAAAATAACTCTATATACAGGAAAACGTATCCGAATGTTCTTGTCTACTACATAGATTCTGGAAAAATTTAGACAAATAAAAACTAGTTTTTACATCAGTCGATGCGGAACCACAGAACGGGGAAAAAATTAAAACTATATACTACTATTTCTATTTAATTTTTCATGTTTACGATACTATTATAATTTTATCCACTAAAAAATATATTTTTTGTTTACAAAAAACTTATGGATGTTATTTATATATTTCTATTTATATATTTGTTTATATATTTCAATATAAAATACAAAAAGTTGGTTAAAAAATTAAATAATTTTCGATCTATTGAGATTTAACTGAATAACTAAATTTACGCTCAAAACGCCGCTCCCGGTACAATTCCGCTGCGAAATGTACCCGCACACAGTGTTTTAAAAAAATAATTGAAGAATGAAACTTTCGAAGATACCAGAAAATTATATAAAATTGTTAACACACATTACTGAATTTATAAATTATATTTTTGATACGCTAGAATATATTGTTCG
This sequence comes from Pardosa pseudoannulata, assembly GCA_032207245.1. Classification (NCBI taxonomy): domain Eukaryota; kingdom Metazoa; phylum Arthropoda; class Arachnida; order Araneae; family Lycosidae; genus Pardosa; species Pardosa pseudoannulata. Next base: position 138,778,992 of record CM063510.1, read on the forward strand.
TTAAAAATGACTTTATCAAAAAGGCTAAAACCGTGGAGGGATTTTTAAAGAATTTTATTGAAGAATGAAACTTTCGAAGATACCAGAAAATTATATAAAATTGTTAACACACATTACTGAATTTATAAATTATATTTTTGATACGCTAGAATATATTGTTCGTTAAAAATGACTTTATCAAAAAGGCTAAAACCGTAGAGGGATTTTTAAAGAATTTTATTGAAGAATGAAACCTTCGAAGATACCAGAAAGTTATATAAAATTGTTAACATACATTATTGAATTTATAAATTATATTTTTGATACGCTAAAATATATTGTTCGTTAAAAATGACTTTATCAAAAAGGCTAAAACAGTGGAGGGATTTTTAAAGAATTTTATTGAAGAATGAAACCTTCGAAGATACCAGAAAGTTTTATAAAATTGTTAACACATTACTGAATTTATAAATTATATTTTAGATAAGCTAAAATATATTGTTCGTTAAAAATGACTTTATGAAAAAAGCTAAAACAGTAGAGGGATTTTTAAAGAATTTTATTGAAGAATGAAACCTTCGAAGATACCAGAAAGTTTTATAAAATTGTTAACACATTACTGAATTTATAAATTATATTTTAGATAAGCTAAAATATATTGTTCGTTAAAAATGACTTTATCAAAAAGGCTAAAACAGTGGAGGGATTTTTAAAGAATTTTATTGAAGAATGAAACCTTCGAAGGTACCAGAAAGTTACATAAAATTGTTAACATACATTATTGAATTTATAAATTATATTTTTGATATGCTAAAATATATTGTTCGTTAAAAATGACTTTATCAAAAAGGCTAAAACAGTAGAGGGATTTTTAAAGAATTTTATTGAAGAATGAAACCTTCGAAGATACCAGAAAGTTATATAAAATTGTTAACACATTACTGAATTTATAAATTATATTTTAGATAAGCTAAAATATATTGTTCGTTAAAAATGACTTTATGAAAAAGGCTAAAACAGTAGAGGGATTTTTAAAGAATTTTATTGAAGAATGAAACCTTCCCAAAGTAAACAAAAATTATTCAGCAAGAAGAAATTGATATGTGTCAGCTGAATTTTTTTCCCTTTCTTACCATGAATAGGGAATAAAAGCTGGGATAAGTTTCTTTAACTTAGGATTTTATCCTTATCAGCTTTTCGCATTATTCTCTTACAAAGATGAAATTAGAATCTCCGAATTCAATATGTGCGTAGGATAATATGCAAAAGTAAGCATTATATTACTGAGCTTAATCTAACGCTGAGCGGAAAGGGAACACCAATGTAATATAAAAGCTCGTCTAATCAAAAAGGATTTTCGGAAGTTATGAAAAATATAAGAAGTAATGTATTAACAGCGGAAAATAATTTGTTGGAGATTTTATTAAATGAAACTGGGGTATACAAAATTTTATTAAATCGTTAGCAGCTCATTGTAAAAAACAATGAATATTTCGCATTAAGAAAAATGAAAAGAGTAGCAGAAGTTGCTCATAGATCATCACCTTTCTATGAAATTCAAATTGTTCTTATTTAGAACGTATTTATAGCCGAACGATGGCCGAATTGTAGAGCGCTGCTCTTCAGAACCGGAGTTCGTGGGTTCGAATCCCGCTGCGGGCATGGTTATTTGTAGCCGTTCGAAATCGGCTTTAAGCTGTAGGTCCCTGTCTCATTAACCCTCGAGTGCAAAACAGTAGACCGTAGCGCTCCAAACCAAACCAAACCTGGAACGTATTTATAGGGGTGCCCGGAGGTGTATAGCTCTCATTAAATTTAGGTTATTTCCCTGTGATCAATTTATAGTGGTTATTATTCTGTTAGTCAAAGACTAAATTTTGTTTGGCTTGCGTTGTGTAGATTATTTAAGCTTTAAATTTAACCACAGATTCTGAGAGACTAGAGACTTATTTTTTAAAAACTATTAAGCTAATTAAGAGTTACTAAAATCAAATATTACACACTTAAAATAAACATATACAAGGTTGGTAACTTAAAATAAAAATAAGAAAATTTATTGTTATACTATTTATTTTTTATGTACATAAAATTGACTCAAATTTTAAAACAAAATTGCTCTTCCAAATTTTCTACTAGGTGCCACATTATTCAAGATTCAAATTTAATGAGAAACTAAACATTTAAAAAATAAGAGAGAGGACCTAATTCCAAATTCAAATATTTATAACAAGTACCTTTGTGGCTCTACAAAGGGATGTGCATCTGCAGGGATGTACCAGGGCGGTACTCCGGTCTGGAGCTCTTCAGACTTGAATGGGATGACAATGCTGACTTCAGTCTCACCACTGGTCTGGGGTCTTCTAAATAATTGGGGGGATTCTAAAAGGCGGATGCACTGGAACACTTCTGGTCGTTGAAAGATGTCGTCCTCTTTAGTTTTTTTTTTTTTTTTTTTTTTTTTTTTTAGTCTCTTTTGAACTCAACTCTTCCTTTGGTCCCCGAAACTCTCTTCTTAACTTTTCTTTTCTCATATTATTTCCATCTCTGTCCTTTCTTACTTCTCTTTGTCCAATCAGCAGAGCTGTATATTTCCATTGGTCTCCCTTTCCCCGCCTTTAAACCGCAAACATGCGGAAAACCTCACCCCTTCAAATTGGGCACTGTCCCTTAGGGACTCATAAATAACTCCACAAAGATACATTCTTATTTAGTGTCATAAACGGAGACAGGATTCTAATATGGGACTTTGATCAAAACCCCGCCTGAGAATCCCGCAAACGACAAAACGGTTCTATTAATTTTTATAGGTCCTCTCTCCTTTACAAAAGATATGATGAGGTCAGATTTAGATCCCAAACATTTCACTTCTAGTTTTATTTATATCAATTATATTAATTAATATCAATTATATTAATTATCAATTATATTAATGATCTAAATCGTCTCACCACAGGAGGGTCTGAACCCTCTTGGAAAGTTTTCAGTGTATATGTTACAAGATTTTTTAAACTAATAAATGTGTGCACCACTAATTAATACTGCAAATGTTTAAAATAGTTTTCAACAATGAAAAGAGTTAAAATACTTCTTCACATTAGAATTTATCACAGAAGGTTGACAAATTTAGCATTAGTTTTACTGTACATGACTAGAAATACTATACATGACTAGAACTTAGTTTTACTATACATGACTAGAAATGCATATGAAGGTTTGATCAAGTTAGCCTTAAAAGCTGGAATTAATTTGTTACCATAGCTGGATTGATCAAGTTAGCCTTAAGAGCTAGAATTAATTTGCTACCATAGATGGTTTGATCAAGTTAGCCTTAAAAGCTAGAATTAATTTGCTACCATAAATGGTTTGATCAAGTTAGCCTTAAAAGTAGAATTAATTTATTACCATAGATGGATTTATCAAGTTAGCCTTAAAAGCTAGATTTAATTTTCCACTATAGATGGTTTGATCAAGTTAGCTTTAAAAGCTAGAATTAATTTGCTACCATAAAACAGTAGTTTATAAATTACTGATTATGTCATACTGTTGTCGAATTTTGTTATCAAATAAAGGGATGCAATTTTGTAAAAGAAGAACAAAAAGATGTGTCAAAATTTCTTTCTCCATATTTTTTTATTTTTCTAGTTATTCGTAAAATTACTTTACTTTAAATTAGACAGGTAAATAATGGAGTGTAAATTAAATGTGCTCCAGTATTTACCAGGCAAATTTAAACTTGGCAAAAACTGAGAGCGTAAAATAGAATAAGCAATGTGGTTTCAAATATATGTTTCAAGATACAATGAAATTACTTTAACATTACTCAGCTGTCTTATGACATATTTATATTTACCTGCAAAACTATGGATGTATGAGAGTTATTTATGCATAGATATATGAACTTGTATGTATGAGATGGAACTTTTTTTATAAAATTGAAAGTGAACTTAATTTGGATTAAGATTTAATACTCACCTCAAAAAAAGTCAGGTTACATCACTGGATCTTCTAATGCTTTACACTGAAAACAAAATAATAGAACGAAATTTTGCTATATTTTTATATATAAAATTCTTTTGTCTATTGTTTGTATAACAGAACTCCTCCTAAACGGCTGGGCTGATTTTGAGGAAATTTTGTTTAAGTAATTAAATTGATTGGATAATGGTTTAGATTCAATTTGATCCAATATAAAATGTTTTTTATCAGACAATCGTAACAATTGCCTACCACGCCGTGGGAGTCACCAGTGACTCCCACTGCTTCAAACACAATTTTAGAACTCATTTTATCTGCTGCAAATAAAATTTCAGCATATGCATCGCATAAGGAAAAGTTCACGTCGGCGTCTTGGGAAAACCATCGAAAATGCATCTGGCAGTCAACGTGTTAGGTAAAATAATCCTAGATTTGTTGAAGTTAAGGTAAGTCAGTACCTTCAATATTATAGATTCCTCTCGAATAATATTAACAAAAATAAAAAAGAAAATTCTCTATGGCCTGCTCGCATTTTAAGAAATCTCTACAGAAAATTACACCACATAACAGCACATTAAGATGTTATCTTTTCTTTTTTCTGAATTTATTTATTAAAATTGTATTATTTGCGTTTGAATATGGGTATACTTAAATTTCTCAGAAATATTTTGAAATTAAATATATTTTTCTAGTTATTTTCTTTAAAAAAAATAGGGAAAGATAGCATCATAGAAAACTTGTTGTTCTGCATCTTGATATAGTTTGTTTATAGAATTCCTAAAAAGGGAGGGATTTTTATTTTACCCATAAGCTAACAGGGAACGACTGTAAACCAATATAGCAGGTACAGACCCACCTTAAGCTAATGCCCGGTCAGATAAACCACCATGCTTAACAAAGGCAGAAGAAAGGAAAAAAAGTAAATAAAAGCAATTTGACTAGAAGTAGAAAATTTTACTGAAATGGATTGATTTTTTTCCGTTCTAATCTTCATTGGAATATCAGACTAGGGGTTTTAATTTGGCATCATCTATTAGATGTTACGTTTGTCAGTTATTTTTCTGTTTTATTTCCTTCTAAAGCCCATATTTTGCGACCATTTTGGTCTAAATCCTGTTGGTTAAAGAAAAGAACTTTAGATTCGTTGGCATTAAGCTTATGCGAATGTAGAGAAACCATCGCGCGTTCACAAAGAGAGGTGGAAGAAGAAAAAAGAGGCTGATCGAGATTTTGAGTTAACTTTAGAGATAAGAGCTTTAAAACGAGTTGATGCTATAGAAATGTAGAATAAAGAAAAGAATGAGGTGCATTGACTTTGTGTTGAGTTCAATTTTTTAGATTAACAGCAGTAGAGGTCACAAGGCGTCTATCTGAAAAAGTGTTGCCCACTAAAAATATGCAGATCTAAACACTTGCTAACTGTTGAAGGCAGATTATATTAGTAAGAAGCTATCAAAGAAATTATGCGATAAGGATATAGTCTGTGTAATCCGGAAATTTCTTAAATAAACATATTGAAGTTACGAGTAGGCAATATGGGAGTTTAGGTTAACTCTTGGGTGTGGCATTTTAGTGGAATGTTTACAATATATTCCCAGCTACACTTCTTTGTATAAGAATATTTTTATATCTTTTAAGGTCAGATTTAGTTGACGTTGTCGGTTTGATCATTATACTGTAAATCTGTGAAACGTGTTTGTGATTTTTATTAATCCCAGTTGGGTATTTTAATGAAATCGGGAGTCTGGTATATGAAACCAATTATTTACTATATCTTTTATAAGTGTCATTTGGTGAGACTAGCTAATATTAATAAAATTATAATAGAATGCTATTAGGAAAAACAAGCAACATTGGTACATGTTGTGGCATCGCATATGCTACTGCAATAGTGTTTTATTGTATTATGACTATGTTCTTACTGTGTCAAGTTTAGATTATATTTTTATGCCAAAGCTTGTTTTTTTCTGTACTTGTTGAAGTCACCAAAAAAGAGAGGAGAGGGTGTTATGTAGTTGCACTTTGAGAATACGGGAGCTTTCTCCACAACTGAGAGATGCAAATCTTCAGTTTTATGAACTATGAATGATGTTGGCTGTAGATGAGCTTTTTTATCAGGATCTCTGGAGATTATCATTTGTAGTTGGTGGGCACACCGAAGTCCCAACTTTTCCGGGATGGAATTGAAATCATTCCAGGTATGGCCTAACACTAGTGTTTCACATGAGGCAAAAACGTTCATTTTGTGTCATTCGTCACGCCCTAGTTTAGCAAAGTAGATTTAGCTTCTCCGCATCCCTTCGAGATCCCATTAAGTTGGGATCCCCGTCCTTCAAGTGAAATGGTCTTAACACTTTGACTGCCATGGCTATCATATGTGATATCCAGTGATATTTCCGTTGAGACACTGGCTATCCGATATGATAGCCATGGTGTTTTAACACTTCAGGCCATGGCTATCAAAGATGTTATCAGTTACATGAAAATCGTATTGGAGTTTGATTGTTGGGCTCCCTACGATGTGTTAGGTATACGTGGTTTGCGCAAATTGGTATATGTGACGATTTTATGAGCTAAGTTTTATGAAAAATTAAATATTTGGAACATGCAACAAAAAAGGGAATATATATAAATAGAGAGAGTTTGTTTTGAAATATTGTTTTTATATATAGTTTTATGTTGAAAAAATACAAATTACACACAAAAAAAGTTTGGCCCCGTTGTGAACATTTGCAATTTTGGCTTGGCAGTCAAAGTGTTAACCAGCCCGTTTGCATTGGCATACAAACCTATAGAACTAGGAACCTATACCTAGTTCTTTTTTAGCTGGAGTTGGGTTTTCCCCTTCTTTCTCCACCAAATGTTTCTTTCCTGAGAAATCAGAGAAGGAGTAAGAATGGTATCGACTTCCAGGAGGACAGAGGTTATTTGGGAGAGACGATTGTATGTTATGGTGAAGCGAGGATGTACTCGTTAGCTGTACAAATATGTATAAGAGATAAGCTCTCCCCACAACTGCGATATGCAAACCTTCAGTTTTATGCACTGTGGATGACGTTGGTCGAGGCCGTACTTTTTATGAGGATCTCTGGCGACTGTCCTTTGTAATTGGGGGACACCCCTGAAGTCCTGACTTTTCTGAGATGGAATTGAAATCATTCCGGTTATAGCCTACCATTAGCGTTACAGCTGGGACAAAGAAGTTCATTTTGTACCATTCGTCATGCCCTGGGTTTGCAAAGTATATTTGGCTTCGCTGCTATCCTTCGAGGAACCATTAAGTTGGGATCCCTGTCCTATATACGTTATGGTCTTAAACGGCCGAGCCAAGTGTTGGTACAACCAACACCTCCTACAGAGGTCTCTAGGAGGTGTTGGTACGAACTTGTTTCTGTCCCTTTTCAGCTAGGGTTGTGTTTTCCCCTTCTCTCTCTACCAAATGTTTCTCTCCTAAAAAGTCAGCGAAGGATTAGGAATGGTATCGACTTCCAGGTGGACAGAGGTTATTTGTGAGAGACGATTGTATGCTATAGTGAAGCGAGGATATACTCGCTAGTTGTATAAATGTATAAGTGTATTTTACGCTGACCCATCCGAAGACATACAGCAGCAATTAATGATGACCGTGCCTCAACAGTGACCCCTAAATGGCTACCAAGCCACTGCTGATCCACGAGAGGCCCGTCATGGTCCGATTTTGATGTGGTCCAACCCGGTAAGGAGCAAACACTACAGAGGTAAGCTCGTGACTACCTGGAAGAACGCTAGAGAAAAATCACTCAGGTACTCCAGGATCGTGAACCCCGTACACACCTAAAAGAGGCGTGCCCTTGGGGGCTGTATAAATGTGTAAATAATATAAATAAAAATAAAACTCCCTCTTTTTTAAAAAGAGTCTTCTTTGAGGATTGTAGTAATCATCGAGTCTTTTAAATAACACCAGTCGACCGCTACCAAACTATTTACTACTCTACATTTATAACATTACAATCCCCTATATTATAAAAGCCGAAGTTATCTGTCCGTCTATCCTCAAATTGATGAAGCGGTTGGACCTGGAGTGGATAGAGGCATCCATATTGGATTCTTGATGAGTTAGGATTAGCCAAATCCAAAGCGAGTAAAGTTTATCTTCTCCTAAACTATCGATCCAATTCCAAAATAAATTTATATAAATATACTTCATATCACAGAGAAAAATACTGTCGTCTTTAAAACGTTCGAAATCCACCCCTTCCCTTCTTTTCGATAGTTTAATGTCATTATTTCAAGCCCTATTTTCCCCGGTGAAGAGCCGGCGATTAAATGTTTCAATTTATCCCATAATAAATAGGTAAAAATAAAATTTTTAGCATTATGACGTCAATCCTTTAACAATCTCATTTAATCATTTCTTATTTTAACTTATTTAAATATCATCTGCATTATTTTCATACGCTTTATCACTGAACTTAGATATTACTTAAATAATTTTCTTTTATATTTGGCTTAAATAATAGATTAGGTACATATGTAATAATTTTAAATTTAATCATCGATTACCTTTTGTTGCAAGATAATTCTCAGCCAAGAAACAAACCATTTTTTTTACCTGCCTCATAGGGTACATTACAATTCTGGAAATTTAAAAATTTTATTAATAACGTCATATGACGGGCTTCATGCTAGCGTATCTATGCTTATTCTCTTGTTGTCGTAAAATCGAAATCATAGTCTTTTGGTTCGGTTTGAATTGTTATTAACTGAATGGGCACATGATGCAGAAAAAGTCCTAAAGTATTAAAAATTCTAATTCTTTTTTTCGACCTGAACATTCGTTTCACAAACAAGAAGATAATTTTAATTTTCAAATAATTCATAGCTTACAAAAATACTTGAGTGAATATTTTATCATGTAGTATTCTTTAGGGAACAGGGATCTTGAATTTAGAAGTGAAAATATTTTCGCTTCTCATTGAAGTATTAGCAACATTCCATCCAGTGCTGAACCAGAACATTTTTCAAAGAAATGCTTTAAGAATCCCATGTTATGGTACGTATAAATTTAAGTAGTTATTATCAGTTCACTTTAGAATAATATTTCTAATGCGACTCAAAAGAATTATAGAGCACTAGACCAAAACTTCTAACAAAAATTTATAAAATCCTACAATGTAGTATTTATGCCATTTAAATAAATCAAATAAATAAACAAAATTCGAGTTTAAATTATTTCTCTTTTCAGTTTGTAAATTTTAAAAGCTAATAATGGTATGTTAATGTCATTTGTAATTACATTTAATAAAATATCTCTAAAAGTGCAAAATGGCAATATATACATTTTTTTTGTAAATTTCTTAACTTGTTTCTTAACCAATTAACGTGTACGCTCGAGTTAACTCGAGCGCGATAAACTGGCCAAACTGTGCACACTCGAGATAATTCGAGCGGCGTTGTACTTTATGTTGGTATAATATTTCACACTCGAATGCAATCGAAAATTGAAAATAACAATGTGAAAGCAAAAAACAATCGTTTTATTGATATTTATCATTTACATGGGATTGTAAGCTATACTCGACTATTTTCTGCAATGTTATCAAAATCTAAAATTCCAATAAAAATTTTGATTTTTGTATTTTTGTAATTTATTTGGCAAAACAACGTTCTAAATTGTATTTTTTACAAAAAAAAATTTTTTTTTTGGCCGGCCTTTTTCAAAAAAACTGTATATTAAGGGGTTAATATGAATTAAGATATTTCAAACACACTACTATACAATATTTAAAACACCTTTAAACATCGGTAGTACACAGAAATAAACTTCAGCTAAAATAAAAATTATCTAAGTATATAACTAGATTTCTTTTATGAGGATTTTATTATTGATTAATATGCTTTGATATTATTGTCTGTGAAGAGAATAGATTAATCTTATTATTATCAAATAGGCCGACTCCTGAAATATTCTCTATGATATTTTTCTAAAAGAATATCAAAATATTATGTATGCTTTCATACCTCATGTTTTATTTAAACATTCCTAGTTTAACGGAATATACCCTTCAGCGTAAAAGCATTCCTGTGTACTGAAACAAAATTTTGCATATCTTTCCCAAGTATTATATAAAAGGAGTTCTAAAAAATAAAATTCTAAGAAAAGGACACTAGGAATCAGTTTTGACATTTAAATTAACTTAAATATGCTTGTCACCTGGGGTCCAAAAAGAAATAATAATAGCTATTTCTGCTACCTCTGCAACAAACAAAAGTAAGGATGAAGAGAAATTTATTTTGGTGCCTTAAAAAGCTTTTTCAAATAAATGAAACAAAAAAAGATCCCTTAGAGTATAGAAAAGTTATTGAATAACTTAACCTAAATACATAAAATAGAAAAAATAGAAAGTAATAGACAATAAACAGTTGTCACTGGTAGAAATCACACTTCTAGAACCTTGAGGGACCGCATAAGCAGCAAAACTAAACATTTAATGGACCGCACTTTGAAAACTTGTATCATACCGAGAAAATTTACCAGACTGTCCTTCAAACTGCATCTGAGTATCATCGCAATTTTCTCTATCTTCTACACAATACAATGTTTTTTCCTAATACCAATAAGAATGCGGATCAAATTCAACTATACAATTTACCACTCTTGCTGCAAAGCAGAAGTTCAGGAGGGTCTTAAGGTGGAATTTGGTGAGATACAACCTTTGAAGAATACCTGCTTAAGCTCAATTGAATATGCCTGTTATGTGATGTGCATGAAATGCGTTGAGTACTTTTGATTTGATTTTTAAAAAATTTTCACCAACAAAGATGACACAATCATACGCCGATTCCATGAATAACAATTGTAAACTCATACCCTCCAGAACAATGAACCTATGGTCTCAAAATTTATCTCTGTTAACTAGTCCATTCAAAACATCTCTTAAAATGTGAAGGGCTGCATAATCATTAAACATCATCATCTCAAGCATCGCAATATTCGCCTTCTTCCAAAATGAAAACCGTATGATACCATGATCAATGTTGTCTTTAGATAATGCTGTCATAGGAGCCCTTGTGCAAACTGAATTGTGATTTATTTAAAAATACCACATCACTCTATTGACTTTATGTACAATTTGAGGTTCTTCAATACATCAATAAAGGGTATTCCTTCTAAATCCAAATCAAAGACGTGACAACCGATGAACCTCTAGCGTAAATTTTTAGTAAAGTATATTTCCAGAATCATAGTTGCCAGGGCTGTAACGACGCCAAGAACAACACTGTACTATTACGTCTAATGAATGTCATTCTTTTAGGTGTATTGTTACTTTCTTTAAACCTGTGCTGCTTGCTTTCTTCAAACGCTAGAAGTGGTATGGTGGTATTCTCTGTATAAATTATACATTGGATAATTTACAAACAGTGAAAAATGTTCACTCCCGATGCTCTCTCTCTCTCTCTTTCTCCCTCTCTCTCTCTCTATCTATCTATCTATCTATCTATTTATCTATCTATCTACCTATCTATTTATCTATCTATCTATCTATCTCTCTCTCTCTCTCTCTCTCTCTCTCTCTCTCTCTATATATATATATATATATATATATATATATATATATATATATATATATATATATATATATATATATATATATATATATATATATATATATATATATATATATATATATATCTGTCTGTCTGTCTATCTCCTTCTCTCTCTCTCTCTTTCTCGCTGTCTCTTAATTTTTTTACGTCACGTGGCTTATAAGGTCACCACCATATTCCTCCCCATCTCCACCTGTCCAGTGCAACAGTACTGGATTTTCCCCAGCTTAGCCATCCAACAGTATTCTGTTCTTTGATGATCATCTGCCACTAGATGTATTTAGAGGACCTCTTTACCTTTTCTCCTCAAGAGCCCAAGTTAGGGCTATGAGTGCTGGTCCAGATAGAGGCCTTCACTCAGTACCTACTTATGTTCTTCTCACTACTATCTGCTTAAAATACCACATCACTCTATTGACTTTCTATTCAATTTGAGGTTGTTCAATACATCAATCCAAATTAAAGACTTGACAACCGATGAACCTCTGGCTTAGACTTTTAGTAAAGTATATTTCCAGAATCATAGTTTCCAGGGCTATAAAGACGCCAAGAACAACATTGTACTGTTACGTCTGATGGATGTCATTATTTTAGATGTATTGTTACTTTTGTTTAACCTGTGCTGTTTGCTTTCTTCAAACGCTAGAAATGGTATAGTTGTATTATTCTCTGTTTATAAATTATGCATTGGATAATTTATATACAGTGAAAAATATTCACTCTCGCTGTTCTATCTCTCTCTCTCTCTCTCTCTCTCTCTCTCTCTCTCTCTCTCTTCTCTCTATCCATCACTCTATCTATCTATCTATATATATATATATATATATATATATATATATATATATATATATATATATATATATATATATATATATATATATGAATCTATCTATCTATCTGTCTGTCTGTCTATTTCCCTCCCTTTCTTTCTCGTTGTCTCTTAATTTTCTTACGCCACGTGGTGCATAAGGTCACTACCATATTCCTCCACATCTGTGCTGCTTGCTTTCTTCAAACGCTAGAAGTAGTATGGTTTTATTTTCCTCTGTTTATAAATTATATATTGGATAATTTATAAACAGTGAAAAATATTCCCTCTCGCTTTTCTCACTTTCTCCCTCTCTCTCTCTATCTATCTATCTGTCTGTCTGTCTATCTCCCTCTTTCTCGCTCTCTCCCTTTCTTTCTCACTGTCTCTTAATTTTTCTTACGCCATGTGGCTCATAAGGTCACCACCATATTCCTCACCATCTCCGCTGGTCCAGTACAACAGAACTTGCTTTCCTCCAGCTCGGCCATCCAACAGCATTCCGTTCTTTTATGATCATCTACCACCAGGTGCATTTAAGTGGACCTCTTTTCTTTTTCTCCTCAAGAGCCCAAGTTAGGCTCTTTGCATGCTAGTCCAGATAGAGACCTTCACTCAGTACCTACTCATATCCTTTTTACTACCATCTGCGTTTTCGTATTATAGCTGTTATAGGTTTACAATTAAATTGTACGCTCAAGAGGCAAAACATTATGACCACCCCTACATTTTGCAATGAACTCGCCTGTCTCCGGCCATCTACCAAGGACTTGTGATATCCATGACAAGGAGGGTTGAAGCTGTGTTGAGCCCCAAAGGTGGGCCAACTCGTTATTGACAGGTGGTCATAATGTTTTGGCTCTTGAGTGTATGTATATTTCAGCATTTAATATTTTATTAGGACAGTAGATTTTAAGAATTTTCCTAAGATATCTAGTCTGGGAAGTATCTAGTTTTCTAGCTGTTTAGTTGGTTTCTAGGTTTCATATCTACACAGCAGGTCTACTCTAACTGTTGCCCAAAAATCTGACATTACAGTTTTATTTGGATACTACTCGACCTCCATATTTCACGTAGCATTTTATAGGCATATAGAGCAATTTGTCGCAACGTCACGAACTACTATAACGCCCTTCCCATTCATTTTCATGTTTACAACAGCCAATAGACAAACAATAAACTGCCCTTCAAATTAAAACTAAAGCCAGAATTGTCATAAGTTGAGATGTGCACTGCTGTGTGAAATCGCCTTATTGTGCTTTTTAGTTCTTGCATCAATATCTTTATCAATATTTTATATTTCTGCCATTATCTACTCCGTTTTTAATGAGAAATGTCTCGTGCTTAACATTTACATAAAAATCTGGAATCATATTAATTTGTTTCACTAACTCTTTTGATTTTCATTCCTTTACCGAAATAAAATCTGCAAGTACAAGAACTACTGATTAACATCGGTAAAATTACTTATTCTCCATATCAGGCTTTTCTGTTTCATTAAATATTTCATTTCTTCGTTTTTATGACTAATCTTAACTCTTCGACTCACATGTATTATCGATACAAAATAAATTTATGAAGAAAAAGTCTCAAGACACTTGCATATTAATAAGGTTTTGAAACTACTCCGTTTCAAATTAATATTTATAAAAGGAATATTTTCATAATTTCGTCTTAAGTCGTCAGTTTAATAAACTGTATCTATGCATAATATAAAAATATTCAAGGTTATTCCCAGAAGTAATTAACTAAAATGTTAAGATTTAAAGTTTATTCATCGTTTAATATTATAAATTAGAAAGAATAAAACTTTAAATTTAGTCTTGTTTTTGAAATCCCAAATCAGAATCGGTTATTAAATATCCATTTGGCAAAAAGTTGGACTCTTTATGTTAATTCTTTCCTATTAATAAAAATTGTGCATTATTTTTTGTTTTAAATTATGTAATTAATATAGAATAAATAAACATAAAAATTTCTATTAGTCTTTGAAGCATAGGTTTTTTATTGAAATTAATATAATAAAACTCATTGGTTTAGATGTTGTTATGAAAATTGTAAATATACCTATTTTGGCTTGCTGGTGAAGGTTTTAACAACCATATTTTAGGCGTCAAATGTGGTGACTTGGCGACATTTTTGGTGATATGAAGACCATTTGAGACATATTTGGCTTAACCAGTAGATACTTGTAGAACTTTCAGAGTCCGGAAATATCTCTAAGTGTCTGTGAACTTATAAATATAGCTCAGTTTGTCACTTCTTGGCATTTTGTTAGCAGACTTCAGAGTCGGAAGATGGTGTTACCTCATCACGCTGTAGTGAATTAGCGCTTGCTGAGTATTAGTGATTTTGTGTGAGCTGGGAATTCTTTTGTACCAGAGCGTACTGGATCAAGCTATCTGTTCTGAATTAGATTGTTTTTTGGTTGATCTTTGTGGCTGTATTGAGTTGTGGACTTTTTGGTAATAATTCACTGGATCTTGTGTCGTCTTTTCCAAAGTTCATTCAACTCACGAGAGAAGTACACAACAAAATTTATTACCAAATTTAAATGCCTTTTAGCATACAGGTTTTGGTTTTTGGGAGTCTTGCATCAATTTCAGAACCACTAAACTTCATACATGAAATCCTTTTCTAATATTACCTATATTTTTTTTAAAAATGCATAATAATTGCTGTGAAAGATTTTGATAAATTGAAAATATTCATTTTCTTCTACGTCAAACTTTTTTTTATTTAGCCATGGAATATATTCATCAACAACAGTATTCCAGCATCTCAGTATAAAATAACTAATATAGATGATAATTTTTGTGAATAAATTCAAAATTGAAAACCGTAAGTTTCTAACATCTCATTGTATCTTCTTCCATATCCATATATCTGAATAGTGTTGTTTTTCAATTTTCTCCAGTATTGTATAGATACAGATAGCTTTTTACGAGTTTAAAATGAAAATAAACTCCACAAAAACAAAACTACATTTTGAAAAATCATTAAAAATATTAACTGGTATGATTTTTACAAAAAATATTAGTAATTAAAAAATATTAGTAATTATTTTTTAAATCACTTACTAAAAAATAAAATCTAATATATATTACATTCATGTATAATTAAACTTTAGTTTATGATATAACTAAATAAAATAATTTATAAATAAAAGACATATACGCAAAAATGTTTTATAAAATATTACAACAAATATATAAGCAATAATATTTTTATATATTTCTTATTTAAATTTTTATAATGTATATTTTTCTTATACGTATAAGATATATTTTGTTCATGTTATTTTTTTCTACATTTAAATGAATATGTACAATATGTAATTTAAAATCTAATTTTAAGGAATATAGACCTACGAATAGAAAGACACTGAACGCAAACAGCTGTTTCGCAGCTACGGACGAACTACTTACCAGAGCGAAGAACTCAGTGGTTGATAAGCAGACTGAGCATAATGCGTTTTCCAATCACTGAGTTCTTCGCATTGTTAAAGCAGCTAGCCGGGGCCACGCGAGAGTACACGAGAGTGTACGTGAGATAGTCTTATCTCGCGTGGCCCCGAGCTAGCCTGTAGCTGCAAGATAGGTATCTTTGTTCACTGTCTTCTCATTTGTGCCTTATTTACATTAAATTTGCAATTTATTGCTACATATATGTATATTTAAAATTTTCTGAGATTTCAAACGGATTACTATAGAGCCATGGAGGCAGGAATACTCTTCAAGAGCAGCTGCTTAAACAGCTGTTTCGCCGCTACGGACGAACTACTTACTAGAGGGAAGAACTTTGGTTGATACGCAGACTGGACATAATGGTCTTTCCAGTCACTGAGTTCTTTGCATTGTTAATGCAGTTAGCCGGGGCCACGCTAGAGTACACGAGAGTGTACGCGAGATAGTCTTACCTCGCGCGGCCCCGAGCTAGCCTGTAGCTGCGTAGCTGTCAGCGTTCAGTGTCTTCTCATTTATGCCTTATTTAAATCAACTTTGCAATTTATTTCTACATATATGTATATTTAAAATTTTCTGAGACTTCAAACGGATTACTGTAGAGCCATGGAGGCAGGAATACTCAAGATCTTCAAGAGCAGCTGCTTAAAGAGCGGAGAGAGATCGCTCTGTCCAAATAGAGCGATTTCATGCAACATCATAAACGGCTTTAATGCCCTTCCTATTCATTTTTTACATTTACGATAGCCAATAGGCAACTCATAAGTAGCCCTTGCGCTTGAAATTAAAACCAGAATTACCATAAGTTGAGATGTGCACTGTGTGAAATTACCCTATAGTTCATTCAATATACAACCTATATTTATAATACAGTACAGTTATCTTCTAGAAAAAAAGGAGAATTTAGTAGTATATGACAGTTGAACTATCCAAACTTTCCTCGAAGCAGTATCTAGAAATATCGAAGTTGTCAAAACGGTAATTGTTCCTTGCATTGCATCAGATTCCAATTCAAATATCTTTGACCATTCAACCCTTTTGGACTATATTATTCACTGTATTGGGAATGAAAAGTGAAGACTAACTGCTTGCAATCTATTCCTGGATGCCGATGACGTGATTTCACGTCACTTCAAATCATATTCCTAATTTTTTCTTAACGTCAATTCACTCCATCAATGTCTGTTTCTGAATGCGATAGCCTTATCCCATGCATGTGTAATCATAAGAAAATAGGAATAGGAGAGGGAAATATAAATTGCATAATTCTGTTTTGTTTTTTATTCTTTATTTATTTAGGCTGTACTTGATATTTCAGTGATTTAATATGTGAACTTGGGAGCCGCAATAACTTAGTCGGCTAAGGCAGCATCTCGTAACTGAAAGGTTGCGGGTTCGGGACTCGAGCCGGCCTAAGATCAGCCGTGTTCGTTAAAGGTGACTGGGACACTTAAAATATGTTCGTGGTCACAATGTCCTTCAAGTTTTTAATCAGTAACTCTGGGGGTGGCAGACCAAGCCTGGAGATCTTCTACTTGGTCCCTGCTTCTAAATTACGAAAACCCAGCGCAGGTAATGTTACCCGTGTTCGTAGCAATTTTAAAATATACGTGCTCCTTGGATGGTGCTAAATGGGTAGCAGCTTCTCAGCCTTGTATTGGCATAAAGGTATATGTGCCTGAATCGAAAAAATATATTTGAACTTGGTACATATATTTTTATCCTTCACGATATAAGTTTGCTGCAACCAACTTCAGAATTCTACTATTTCCTCCAGTACTAAGTATTAGAAACGCGACATATTTACTTATCTCAAATGTGATAAATTAAATATAAATTTATGAAATACAACAAAACTAGGTTGCGGCTATTTTACTGCTCCATGAAAAACCGCAATGCTGCTCACTTGAACCACATAGTTCTTCGTTCTGGCTATATAAACACCCCTACCATCCATTTCGGGCCTCACTTGATCCATTACTTGCTGACGTCAGAATGTAATGATTTACTTTATTTTCCTTTTTGTCTCTCAAAATTTAATATACGACCCGCTAAAAGAGTAAAAAATTCGTGAAAGAAATTCCGTTTCAATAAACCGATAAAAATTTAATGGTGGATGAAACCGGGATCTTAGATACGACCAAAAATTTTTAAATCTACGAAAAAGAATCTTTGAGGCGTAAGCTTTTATCTATAAATTTAATTTCCGTGAGCGAATAGTTTTTAAGTTAATTATATCAATTTATAACTGAAATGTAACCACTTAATACTCTAAAAAAATTACTGTCTCCGTTTAAAAATTTGTAGTTTCTGTTGCTTTAAAATTCTTTATAAGTATTGTTTTTTTTTCCTCTTGATCTCACCTACTTTTGCCTTAGTATTTATTGCACATTATATGTTCTACTCACTATTCTGAAATTTTTAAAGTACAGTTTCGTGTATTTTATGTGTATGCAAACGTGCTTTGTCCGCTGGTGAATTGGGGTTGACTTAAGTATAGGGTTCCCCCGCCAACTTTGCGATAATGGTTTGAGTATGGTCACCTAACATTTTCTCCTGATCTCACCGTGTCCAAACAATCTGTATCTATATTATAATTTATATGATATTTGAATCCAACTCTCCTTGTGTAACTCTTTTCTTATATAATAAAAGTGCGCAATGTTTAAGAAAATTAGATATAACAAACCATTAATGGTTCACTATGGCTGATTTCTAATAATTTGGAGCTGTTGCGTTTGTCAACTGTTAAGGGATTAATTGCCCTTAAATATAAATGTCTGGTTTTCAAGTCGTTTTGTCTAATTAAGTAAGAGTATATAATTCTATTACGATGGCGCACTCTGCATTAATTAAAGTAACCAAAAAAAGCAAGAAATACAATGTTTCCATGGATTATCTTTGTGTTTTAGTACATATTGCCAATATTTTCGCTAAATTTGCCAAGGGGAACGCAATTCTTAAGTAGACCCTTGACTAGCAAGTGTAAAACAAAATAAATAAATAAAAATAAAAACAAATATAAAATTTTGAAATGTATGTTAATAACAATATATTATGTGTGTGTATGTGTGTGTGTTTGAAGATAGAACTATCCGCACGGCCGTAACTAGGACTTGGCAAAGGTGACATTTGCCACAGGAGCATCAGTCATAGGGACTCCACACTAGGATGAAAATGGGATCCGAAAGAGGACAATTCGATCCAAGTAAAACTAAGAAAAATTTGAAAAATAATCTTTTTGTTATAAAATCCAATTTTATTTATAAAATCCAAAGAGCTTAGAAATTATTTTTTTTAGGAATTTTCTTATTTTTTAAAATGTTTCTAGAGACTAAATTTGTTATAGATTCTTATAAAATGTTTATCAAAGGGTCCTAAAATGCCTTAATATAAATCCGGGTATTCGGTTTAAATTTCGAATTTATTAAAGTTATTAAAACTAAATTTAAATTTAGAAATTCGTCAATATTTTATTGAAAATTTAACGTACAAATAAAATATATTTCCAACTATTTCGTTTATCAGGAAAATAATACCCCCAGAGTGTTAAAAATTATTTAAAATATTAATCAAATAAAAATAGTTGAAAAATTTAAAATTAATATACTAGAAACATTTTAAGAATTAACAAAATATTTAGGAGTTCATGCTGAATATATGATATAGAAATAAATTTATATATATTTTCTCATTATATTTGGCGGTAGGGGTGCAAGCCAATTTTTTGCCATGGGCGCCAAAGGACCTAGTTACGGGTCTGACTATCCGAGTTGAAATTTTATATGTTGTATGCAATTTAGACTGAATTTTCGCTGTACACTAGTTTCAATTTTTCTTGTAATAAAAATGAATTGTTTTTTAAATACGTAATATAGATGTCATTATTACATTTTTGCACAGTTTTTTTTTATTCATTTACTTTTTTTTTTTTTAATATTTAGTTTTTTTAATCTTATACAATTTCTAAAAGTTGCGAAACATATCGAAATTTATAAAATTATCCTAAATAACACATATTTCTCTCTAATTCCAATTTACAGTAAAGATTACTCTAATTCATATTAGAATTAGAACTCGGATTTTATAATGCATTAAAATTCTCAAAAACAATTACGGAATATAGTCAAGAAGTTGTTTTGCTTCGTAAAAGATTCAAATCATTTCTGCATTAAAACAAATGCGACAAACCTTACATATTTTTTAAGCTTTTTAACGCCTTCCTTAGACATGTTTGAACAGCAAAACAAATATGTCATCAGTATCAGATCAAGGATTTAATTTAAAAAAAGTCTCTCATTTTCTTTATAACGGAAAAACACATCTGTTAAACTCTCGGGAGTTCTAATTCCTTAAAAAAGCGCTAAAGTCTAGAAAAGATAATAAGCACTCGCGACCGAGAATTAATATCGAGAATATAGGAACGCAATTAGATGACTTGTTGCACGGAGAAAAAGTATCTAGGAAGTAAACTTGAATATTGAGAAATTTGATTTAAGTAAAGTTTGCTATCAGAGTGGAGCGTGTAACTGATAAGAGATTATTTTCTAATGAAATCAAAACAAGACTACTTAGCTTTTCGTAAAACAAAGATAATCTTTGATACAAAAATTAAAGATTTTAATTTTCAAGCGCCTCTTTCTTTCTTTAGCGAAATATGTTTCGCACAGATAAGAATTTAATTAAATTGGTTAAAAACAAGTTAACTCATTTCATTTTTAATTTCATCGCTAATACATTACATTTAATGTGGGACTTAATTTTTAGCTTTCTTTCGTGTATTTTTGTAAATAACTTAAGCTCAACTCTGTTTTTGATGTTGCTTAAAATGAACCTAATACATATATTTTATAATTAAGTTAAAAATGCATATAGTAAGAATCTAATAATGAATGTAGGGTGAGATAAGGGAAAGATCGTGGACAGGGGCAGGGATTTGGGGAACTGGTTCCTCCCCTCGAAATTTTGAAAGACCATTTTGTAGATAGACATTGTCAACGTTTGTGTGTGTCTGTACTATCTGCCTAGCTGTTCACGAACATAGAAAGTTATTCTCTTAGAAAAAAAATAAGACTCTTAGACCATAAAAGTTTTGTTGGGTCGCTGGTCGGAAATACAGTGCTTTCCCTTTCATCAATTAAAATATCATTGACAAATAAAGATGTCTTTCTCCCTAGGTCCCCCTCCGAAAATAATTTCTGGCTACGGCCTTGGATAAGAGTGTTTATACCCTATAAATACAATGACCATACATCTTTTTTTTATAGAGAACAGACCTTCATAGCACTGCTATGTCCCCTAACTTTGTTTACTTTCTAAAATTGGAGTTTTGTTCTTTATTTTGTAAAATATACTCAAATTTAAAAAATTTAAATTATTGATATATTAAACAAGTTTGCCTGTAAGACATCCCGACCAGTAAAGTCAACTTGTCATGCATTGCAATTTTTTTTATCTTTGTTTGGTAAATGTCATAATTTTATGATATAGAATCCATAATAGCTTAGGATAGCTCTTCGTACTCTCGAAACACAGGTCCGAGGTTCGATCCTCGAGCTGGGAAGGTTGATTCAGCTTTCCATCAATTCAGTGGGGTGACAAACAGAGGACCAAGCATGCTTGGGAACTAAACACTGGTGGTTCCGCGTAAGGTTGACCACCTAAACGGGGCCGAAGGATAGCCAAATGGTTAGAAAGCTGACGTTCGGTACCGGAGTTCATGCGTTCGAATTCCACTGTGCCATGGATGTTCGTAAAAATCGGCTTTAAGAGTAGGTCCCTGTCTCATTTGCCATCGTGTTGCAAAAAAGTAGATCGTAACACTCTAAACCAAAATCTCAGGGCCCTTGGTCTCGAAAACAGAGACTGGAACCGTCGGCAAAAGCCCAATGTAGGCTAGAGTGACGGGAGTTTAGTTTAGAATCCATAATTGGGTAGGTTGCTAAGTTGCATTACCGGAATTCGTGGATTAGAATCCCACTGTTAGGATGGATGTTTTTAGTCAGAATCGGCTTTAAGAGTAGGTCCCTGTCTCATTTGCCATCGTGTTGCAAAAAAGTAGATCGTAACACTCTAAACCAAAATCTCAGGGCCCTTGGTCTCGAAAACAGAGACTTTCACCGTATGCAAAAGCTCAATGTTGGCTATAGTGACGGGAGTTCAGTTTAGCATCCATAATTGCGTAGGTTGAAAAGTTGCATTACCGGAGTTCGGGCATTAGAATCCCACTGTTAGAATGGATGTTTTTACCCATTCAGAATCGGCTTTAAACAGTAGGTCCCAGTCCCATTAGCCTCATGCAAAATATGAGATTGTATCGCTCCCCAATCAGCCAACCATAATTCAGTCTTTGGAGTGTGTACCCCTCTCAGTGTGAGAGTATGAAAATTTAAACATCCGAAAAATCATTACTATATCTTTAAAAAGAAGAGAAAAATACTTTAATAGGTGGTTTCTCTACGAAACCACTCTTCTTTAAAGGGTTAAGCAATCCCTCCAAAAGCGGTATAATGTGAACATATATCCCTCACGAATCCCTCATTTACCACTTTTAAGTACCTTGAAAACGACTACTTTTTTTTCAGGACTTTTAAGGACTTTTCAAGAAGTGTATGAACTCTGCTGTAGCGCTCTAAACGAGACCAAATCAAACCAATATAATTTCGGTATTCGATCTGCAAGGGTTACTTGCTGTCTCTACAAGAATGTCTCTGGTAAAATCTATTTATATATATATATATATATATATATATATATATATATATATATATATATATATATATATATATATATATATTAGTCACTATGTCTGGTAAAATCTATTTTTTAGGTTAACTTGCATTAGGGGAATAATGTAACGAAATCGTGTAGCAATTTTTTACCACTACTTTTGCTTAAAATAAAAAAATCGATTAAAAAACTTCTTATACTTTAATTCGTCCTTTAACGGTTTAAGCAATCTCTCCAAAAGCGGTATAATGTGAACATATTCCTCACTAATCCCTCATTTACATTTAAGTACCTTGAAAATGGCTACTTTTTTTCAGGACTTTTCAAGAAATGTATGAAGTCTGCTGTAGCGCTCTAAACGAGACCAAATCAAACCAATATAATTTCGGTATTCGATCTCCAAGATTAAATGAACGTAATGTAGTAATAAATAAGATAAAACACACTCATAGTTATATTATTCCTTTAGATGTTTGCAATGTATGTATGTCTTGTAATATCCACTTTGCATGTCCCTTTCTTTAATCATTTCCTAGGAGTTAGAATAATATAAACTTCAAATGGCATTAAACTTCGAAGCTCTATAAGTTATTGCCCAATTTTTTTCAAAGCTGTAAAATTTAGTATACTTAGTATGTAGTAACTGTGAAAGTTAGTCGAACATATCAGGATAGCTACATAGGATTATCTTGATTTCGTCTAAGACATATTTAAGCAATCCCTCCAAAAGCAGTATAATGTGAACTTATCCCTCATTCACAGCTTTTAAGTAGCTTGGAAATGGCTACTTTTTTTTTTCAAGACTTTTAAGGACTTTTCAAGAAGCGTATGAATTCTGCTATAGCGCTCTAAACGAGACCAAATCAAACCAAAATAATTTCGGTATTCGATTTGCAAGATTTGATTTATGTCTCTACATGAGTGTCTCTGGTAAAATCTATTTATATATATATATTAGTGACTATGTCTGGTAAAATCTATTTTTTAGGTTGACTTGCATTAGGGGAATAATGTAACGAAATCGTGTAGCAATATTTTTACCAATACTTTTGCTTAAAATAAAAAAAATCGATTAAAAAACTTCTTATACTTTAATAGGTGGTTTCTCTACGAAACTATTATTCTTTAACGGTTTAAACAATCCCTTCAAAAGCAGTATAATGTGAACATATCCCTCATGCACAGCTTTTAAGTACCTTGGAAATGGCTACTTTTATTTCAGGACTTTTCAAGATGTGTATGAAGTCTGATGTAGCGCTCTAAACGAGACCAAATCAAACCAATATAGTTTCGGTATTCGATATGCAAGATTCGATTAATGTCTCTACATGAGTGTCTCTGGTAAAATCTATTTTTTATATATTTTAGTCACTATTTATGGTAAAATCTATTTTTAGGTTAACTTGCATTAGGGTAATAATGTAACGAAATCATGTAGCAATATTTTTACCAATACTTTTGCTTAAAATAAAAAAATCGATTAAAAAACTTCTTATACTTTAATAGGTGATTTTTCTACGAAACCATTGTTCTTTAATGGGTTAAGTAATCTCTTCAAAAGCGGTATAATGTGAATATATTCCTCACTAATCACTTATTTACCACTTTTAAGTACCTTGAAAATGGTTCTAATTATTCTTTCTAAGGTTCAAAGTTGAAAACGCTTGTTCACATATAAGAAGCAAATATACCGCTGATCTTCTGGGCATGAGATAATAAATTTGGGATATAATACTTAAGTAGAAAAGGATACAATGTATAAATATATATTTCTTTTAATTTGCCTCGGACCGGCAACTTAAAATTCTATCCGCGGGCCGGATAAAACCTTCCGGCGGGCAGGAGTTGTCCATCCCTGCTCTAGGAGTATTATTTGGTTGATAACCTAAATAATTTATTTGAGGGGAATATTTTTTAACTTGTACGTTGAATTTTCCTAAAAAATTGATGATTTTCAAAATTTAAATTTAGTTTTAATAACTTTAATAATTTCAAAATTTTAAAGGAATACCAGGATTTATATAAAGGTATATTAAAAGTGTTTGGCAAACATTTTGTTGAAATCTTTAATAAGTTTAGTCTCTAGGAGCATTTTAAAAAATAAGAAAATTCATAAAATAGTAATTTTTAAACGCATTGGATTTTAAAAATAAAATCTGATTCTACAATTAAAATAAATATTTTTCAACTTTTCCTTATTTCTACTTAGGGCGAATCATCTTCTTTTGGATCCCATTTTCCTCACGGTGCGGTGCCCCTATGACTGATGCGCCCGTGGCAAATGCCACCTTTACCCTGCTCTAGTTACGGCCCTGTTTAACTGATGCCTCTACTTGAGTATCTCGTCGAAAGATGGCCGATTGGTTAGGGTGCTGGCCTTCGGTACCGGAGTTTGTGGGTTCGACTCCCACTGTGGCATGGATGTTCGTAGCCGTTCAGAATCGGCTTTAAGATGTAGACCCCGGTCTCATTAGCCCTCGTGTTGTAAAAAGTAGACCGTAGCACTCAAAACCAAACCAAACATGAGTAATTCTGGTAAAATCTTTTCTCTTTTCACCTGTTCAAGAAAAATCCACATTATGATGAAAAGGAAATTTCTTTATCAGAGAAATGAAGATAAATAACAAGATTACAAAAGTAAACTTAAAGATGTTTGTATATGGGTTACGTACTGCGTAACTCCAAGACATTTCGCTGAAGACACAGAAATTCCTCGTTTTCGTTCCAGCCTGATCCCGAATTCTTAATCCTTCACGAGTTATTCGTATGCGTAGCCTATTAAAAAAAGAAGTGGGGGTCTGACAGCATGAGCTCATTAAGAGATACGTTAATGACATCTCAGAAGGACGATGGGAGTCAGCTACATATTTCTTTTCCCCTTACACGCTAACGAGATACGCCGCAGTTCCAAGAATGTATTTTTTGCCTTATAACCTTGTTTCTGTAAAATTTGCGGGTGAAAATGATTGTGGAAAAAAAATCTTAGGTGCCCTACTGGAGAGAAATTTCCTCACTACATTTCTACGCCGATGGTTGCGTGTTAAAATAATTAAGTGTCATCGAAATTCATTGCGATATATCTGCATCCTCTATCTGTTTAGAGGTCAATTGCTTTAGCTGGCGAACTTGATTAATGGTGGGGGCTAATAAATCCAATAAAAAATAATTTGCGGTCCCAGTTTTATTATTAGTGAGTCGAAAAGAGCAAAAAATATTCTTCACCAAGTGAAACCAATTTCAGAATTAATCAAAAGTTGTATATATTTTCAACAAGTACAAATCAGGTACTTGTTTTACTACTCTTACTTCTAAAAATAATCTAAAATAACTACTCTTATAATCAATAGTGTGCTAATACATCCAATAAAAAATAATTTGCTGTCTCAGTTCTTTTATTAGTGATTCAAAAAAAAGCAGAAAATATTCTTCAACAAGTGAAACTTATTTAAGAATTAATTAAAAGCTGTATGTATTTTCAACAAGTACAAATCACGTACGTCTTTAACTACTCTGTCATCTAAAAATAAAAATAATGTAAAATAACTATTCATGTGATCAATAGTGAGCTAATAAATTCAGTGAAAGATAATTTGTGGCCTCAGTTCTTGTATTAGTGATCGAAAAAAAGCAAAAAATATTCTTCACCAAGTGAAACTAATTTAAGAATTATTCAAAAGCTGTATATATTTTCAACAAGTAAAAATCACGTACGTGTTTGACTACTCTTTCACCTAAAAATAAAAATGATGTAAAATAACTACTCATATAATCAATAGTGTGCTAATAAGTCGAATAAAAAATAATTTGCAGTCCCAGTTCTGTTATTAGTGATTCGAAAAGAGCAAAAAATATTCTCCACCAAGTGAAACTAACTTAAGAATTAATCAAAAGCTGTATATATTTTCAACATATACAAATCAGGTACGTGTTTAACTACTCCTTCATCTAAAAATAAAAATAATCTAAAATAACTACTCATATGATCAAAACTGTGCTAATAAATCAACTAAAAAATAATTTGTGGTCAAAGTTCTATCATTAGTGATTGAGAAAAATAAAAAAATATTCACCAAGTGAAACCAATTTAAGAATTCATCAAAAGCTGTATATATTTTCAACAAGTACAAATCACGTACGTGTTTAACTACTCTTTCATCTAAAAATAAAAATAATCTAAAATAACTGCTCATATAATCAAAACTGTGCTAATAAATCCAATAAAAAATATTTTGTGGTCCCAGTTCTATCATTAATGACCGAGAAAGATAAAAAAAAATATTCTTCAACAAGTGAAACTTATTTAAGAATTAATCAAAAAAATTATATATTTTCAGCAAGTATAAATCAAGTCATTTGTTTAATTACTTTCTTCTAAAAATAAAAATAATTTTAAATAACTACTCATATGATCAATAATGTGCTAACAAATTTTAAAAAAAAGATAATTTGCGGTAACAGTTCTATTATTAATGATAGAGAAAGAGAAAAAAATATTCTTCACCAAATGAAACTAATTTTTAAAGAATTAACCAAAAAATGTATATATTTTCAGCAAGTACGAATCAAGTCCTTTGTTTTACAACTCTTTTTTCTAAAAATAAAAATAATCTAAAATAACTACTCTTATAATCAATAGTGTGCTAGTAAATTCAATGAAAGATAATTTGCTGTCCCAGTTCTATTATTAGTAACCGAGAAAGAGTAAAAGTATTATTCACCAAACTGAAACTAATTTTTCAAGAATTAATCAAAAAATGTATATATTTTCAACAAGTACAAATCACGTTTTGTGTTTAATTCTCTTTCATCTAAAAATAAAAATAATGTAAAATAACTATTCATGTGATCAATAGTGTGCTAATAAAATCAATAAAAAATAATTTGCTGTCCCAGTTCTATTATTAGTGACAGAGAAAGAGAAATAAATATTCTTCAAATGAAACTAATTTAATAATTAATCAAAAAAATTATATATTTTCAACAAGTACAAATCACGTACGTCTTTAACTACTCTGTCATCTAAAAATAAAAATAATGTAAAATAACTACTCATATAATCAATAGTGGGATAATAAATTCAATAAAAATAATTTGCCGTCTCAGTTATATTATTAGTGATTGAAAAAAAAGCAAAAAAAATATTCTTCACTAAGTGACATTAATTTAATAATTAATCAAAAAAATTATATATTTTCAACAAGTACAAATCACGTATTGTGTTTAGCTACTCTTTCGTCTAAAAATAAAAATAATGTAAATTACCTATTCATATGATCAAAAGTGTGCTAATAAATTCAATGAACGATAATTTGTGGCTTCTGTTTTAGTATCAGTGATCGAAAAAGAGCAAAAAATATTCTTTACCAAGTTAAACTAATTTAATAATTAATCAAAAAATTTATATATCTTCAATAAATCACGTATTGTATTAACTACTTTTTCGTGTAAAAATAAAAATAATGTAAATTAACAACTCATATGTTCAAAAGTGTGCTAATAAAATCATTGAAATATTATTTGTGAACTCAGTTCTGGTATTAGTGATCGAAAAATATTCTTCACCAAGTTAAACTAATTTAATAATTAATCAAAAAATTTATATATTTCCAACAAGAACGAATCACGTCTTTTGTTTAACTACTCTTTCATCTAAAAATAAAAATAATGTAAAATAACTACACATATGATCAAAAGTGTGCTAATAAATTCAATGAAAGATAATTTGCGATCCGAGTTCTATTATTAGTGATCGAGAAAGAAGAAAAAAAATATTCTTCATCAAGTGAAACTAGTTTTTTAAGAATTAATAAAAAAATGTATATGAAGGGATCCGTAAAATTTTTAATTTTCTAAAATTTTAAAGTACCCTATAATGCAGGTAAAAACATGGTTTGATTTTTAGCTGAAAATTATCTGGTACACGCTCAATAATTTGTTTATCTTTACTGGCCACATGTTAATTGCCAAATTTAACTTATCTTCTCATATTACGTGATAGGATTGACAGCAGAGGTTTTAATATTGACAGAGATTATTTGGCGGTATATATGAATGATGTCCAAAATTTAGCGAATCGATCGCAAACCGTGTGGTTATGTATAAAAAACAAACGAACAAACTTCTTAATTTTCAAAGATATATAACTTAAACGCTAGATATATATTAGTCCGTGAAATAGACTCCTAGACTTTGTTGTTAATACCGGTGATAAAATTTTCATTGCAACAAAAAATAATCTATGATTAAATTTAAAATTATCACATATGTACCTAATCTATTATTACAAGACAAATATAAAAGAAAATTATTCACGGAATATCAAAGTTCATTAATAAAACAATAAGTGATAAAACAATAACAGTGGAAATAATGAGACGATATTTAAATCATTTAAAATAAGAAATGATTAAATGAGACGATTGAAGGAATGACGTCATAATGCTAGAAAGAAATGCTATTTTTACCTAGTTATTTTGTGATAAATTGATAAATTAAGGGTGCTACCATATTACAGTCGACACATGTCACTTTTGACGATTGCGTCATAATGATGTCAGAGAGGGAAATTTATGGTACCAAATTCCCATATCTGGCGATTTCTGACGTTATTATGACGCAGAAGTCACCAGTCACATATGTCGACTGTAATATGGTAGAAGCCCTAATCACCTGCTCTTAACCGGAGGAAATAGGACTTGAAATAATGGCATTAAACGTTCGAAAAGGGGGGTAAGGGGTGGATTTCGAACATTTTCGAACTCGCTTTGAATTTTGCTAACCCTAACTCATCGAAAATCCAATATGGATGCCTCTATCCATTCCAGGTCCAACCGCTTCATAAATTCGAGGACAGACGGACAGATAACTTAGGCTATTATTATATGGGGGATTTGTAATTTTTAAGTTAGTCCACTGAGCGGCTCATTTATATATAGCTTCAGATAAGCGGAAATGCTTAAATTTCAATATTCTTATCAATACTATTTTAGACATAAAAGTGTTTAGCAATTTTTAAACATTGCGCAACCTTTCGCCCTTTTTCATAGCGCACAGCTTAGAAAATATCCATACATATGTAATTGAAAGGAGAATAAATATTCTAAGGGACCTGGAAATGTTCACTTTATTAAAAGAATCTAATAAGAACTGTGTTTGCTGTAATGCATTAAACTTCCGCGTTCCCATTTGGAAATATTGGCATTTGACACTATTTTGGGTAAGAGGGAAATCCTCTTACTCAGATTTAATCAAACTCCAATTTGCGTACATACTATTGACGTTCCTACAAGTCTTACATAGAAATATTTACGGTATGTGACAGTTATGTCATTCAGCCTCGTGAAATAATTTTACTTTTTTTTAACTGGCGAGAATTCTCGCTGGGTATGGACATACCTGAGGCGCTTTCGTCTGGTGTTAAGTTTCATATTAAAAATTTTGATTTTGTTATTTTATATTCATTAGTAACATACCGGGTGATTCAAAAGTTTGGACGAACTTTAAAATTGAATAATTCGAAAACGAGTGAAGATAAAAAGATACGGTTTGCATCAAATGGATGGAGAAGAAACCGAATTTTGTGTGTCAACGAAAAACTAGTTCTTTAGATCTTTGTACATAATTTTACGTAGAAATTCGTCGCCGAATTTTGGTTTGGTTTGGTTTGGAGAACTACGATCTACTGAACACAAGGGCTAATGAAACCGGGGCCTACTTCTCAAAGCCGATTCCGAACTGCTACAAACATCCAACCCACGAACTCCGGTTCCAAAGGGCAGCACCCTACCATTTGGCCATCGCGCCGAATTTTGATTCAATCATCGGAAAACTCACCGCATCTAGGTTTATTTCCCTTTCTTAACTATACTGACTTTTACTTTGAAACCTGGTTTTTGATTTTTGACTTTGAATTTTCAACTTTTTATTCGAACAAAAAAAGCGAGTCTGCAATTCAGTAGACAGTCACACTTCTAAAATATTATCTAGTAAAACCATCAAAAATTTATACAATTTTAATTCAAAGATTAGTAGTTTATATAAATTCAACAATCTCTACTATCAATTTCTTTCCTCTTTTAGCTGTTCATTTTTCCACTCGTTGTCATTTTTATGCTTACTGTTAGAAATCTCTGGATTAGAGGGCTGAGCTCATAGAATCCAGTTACAACAGATTGACTGATTGATTGAAATTCAACAATGAACAGAGCTCAAGTACTGTCATATGACAGTCACTGGTAGCGTTTTAATCTTTGTTGAGATTTTTCCTTAGACAAAGTATAAATTGAAATAACATTTGAACACCCTCATTTAGATATTACAGTCCTAAATAAAACAAAATTTCAACATTTTACGTCGAATCGTTTTTTAGGTATACCAGTCAGCGCTGATGTTTGTTATATTAGAGTATTCCAGAAAATGGAATGTAGATTGCAATCAAAAAGGAAGGAATGGACAACTAAATGTTACAACTGTCCTAAAAACAAAATTTTTACATTCTACAGCTAATCGTTCTTGAATTGTGCAAGGCACATATGTACAAACAGACGTCATGACGAAGATGATCAAAATGCATTCAGAGATAGTCAAAACAAAATATTTAAAGTTTCCTTGTACGAGCGTACAGACGTAATGTTTAAACACCTAAAAATGTATTCAGGCATGATCAAAATGGGTACTTGTTATTAAACTGCTGACTTTAAAAGAAAAAAACAAAATACAATGCAACTACATATTTTATTGATAATTACAAATAAATATAAGTAGTATATATCACTCCTTTTATATGCATATAAAAAAGTATACAAAAACTTTTACTAAAACTTTTTTTTCACTTTGCACCTTTGTTACTTACGCAAAAATAAAATTTTAAAAAATGTTAAATCAACAGATAAAACATCAAATGGTATTAAAAAAATTTTTCCCACTGGGGTATATGAAACAGTTCTGCATTATGGTAATGCAAAAAATGTGGGAAAGCAATTCATACTCAAGAAACTTTCTAGAATTACAGGACTATTTTGGTCAGGTTGATTTCTCCACTGCTGTCCAAATAAGAATTATAGATCAAACAATATAAAAATGGTTGATTGTCTGTTAAAACCTCAAACTGTATCAACAGACTTTTTCCAAGGTCAATGTCAAGGTAGTTGGTTTTTATGGAGTACCTAGCAGTCATAAGAAGCACTACTTCAACCTCCGAACGAAAAAAGATCAAAAACATAATTTATTGAGTCAAGAAAAACAAGTACTTTTTTCATTGAGGTATGCAACTGCATTCTGTAGTATTATTATACAAAAAACGAGAAGGCAATTCATACTCAAAGGAACTTTGGGAAATCACAGAAGTCAAAAAAGTTTCAGTTGGTCAGAATTTCTCCACCATTGCCAAAATAAGAAGTACAGATCAAACAAGAAATGTTTGATTCTCTTTTAAAGCCTCAAACTTTATTAACAGACTTTTTCCATTGGATTATACAACAGTACCTTTCATTATTATTATTGCATTTAACAATTTTATTTACCAAATATGTGGATATGATCTGGAAAATTTACTGTTCTGGATTAAAACATTTCATAAAATTTTAAAACCTTTATATCTCAAAAACCTGCCTATCTTGCTTTTTTTTCCATCTCTTTGAAATTTGTCATAGATAGGTTCTGTGACAAATACTATGACTATACTTTCCAGGAATATTAAATAATGGTATTATGTTAAGAGTTAAGAATCTGAGCTTGCCGTTGCAGCCAGTCATATGATACAGCTACTTCCTTGAGTAATTCCTTATCACTCCTGAAAAGTATTGCAAAAAAAAAAGATTATAATATAAAAGATTATTTAAAATAAAAATTAGCATTCATTTTTAAATCATTTATGGCTTTAATTCTGAAATGAAAGCTAAGAGTAAAATACCTTTCTTTCTTTCTCTTTTTCTTAACTACTCTTATTTCAGTTAAATCAGCACTCTTTTCTTCTGTGATAGCATTAGAATCAGAAAATAGTTGTATGCTCTCTAAAAATACATTAAAAAAATTAATGTCATTTAATAGAATAAAATTCAATAGAGATCAATTTTTAAAAAGCATACTTGCAAACTTTTATACATGGACATCAGTTTGGTTTGGTTTGGTTTGGAGTGCTACGGTCTACTTTTTGCAACACGAGGGCTAATGAGACCAGGACCTACAGCTTAAAGCCGATTCTGAATGGCTACGAACATCCATGCCACTGTGGGATTCGAACCCACGAACTCCGGTTCCGAAGGCCAGCACTCTAACCAATCGGCCATCGTTCGGCTGGACATCAGTAAAACTTTTTATGAAATATTGAGTGGATGGGTAGGTGGTTGATATTTAAAGGCACAAGTAAATGTCATTGAAAAAAGTTAATTGCAATTTTCCCTTTCACCAGGAAAATTCTAATTAAAAGTTAATTGTAATCAATAAATTTTTTGTGATCATTACATATAGTAAAACATATTATCTGATTTTTTCAATTAAATTTGATTCTAGTAAAACACAAACTTAATATCTATTCAAAAATTCAATAAAATAAGATGTAGAAATTATCAAACTATGATTTACTAAGTTTTAATTCTTTTTAAAAAATTCATTTTTTTCAATATTCTAAATTTTTAAAAAGTTATATTTACAAAACTCTGATAAAACTGATATAACCTCTAGTCTAGTAATATCACTTTATTTTTAGCAAGTGAATACCGGAATTCAATGTCTTTAAAACATGTTAAGCACATTTCTAGTTTTTTTTTTTCAGTTATGTAAATTTCTGCTGAAATGAAATAGATTTTTGAATTTTCAGACATTACTGAAGCAAAAGATCTATTTGTTCTTTTATCAGAATTTATTTCATTTTCACAATACTGAAAACTATAAAATTAAACCAAAAACCACAAATTTTTCATGCCAACTTTTATAAATGATTCATAAAAGTTGGCAAGTATAATTATGTATACTCACTTAATAAGGGGTTCACAATCAAAGTATTTTTTTTGGGGGGGGAGGGGATTCAAAATGAAATTTTTTACCACTTTTAATAACTTTATATTTCATATGTATGCATACGTACATGTGTTAGAAAATAGCCTATTATTAAACATTTTCTAATTGCCAGGATTTAATTATAATCTAAGACATTAAGAATCAATTTTTTGAAATTTTGCAAAAGAAATTAGCTTTTTTTAGTTGTAAACTCCTCAAATGTAAGTAAAATTTTTAATGCCATTTAATAAAATAAAACTCAATAAAGATCCTCTTGTATAAAACAAATGGTCTCTAAATATGGGTGTAATTTTTAATATCATTCAATGGGGAAAAATTGAACACAGATCATTTTCTTTAGTTCATTTAATCTAGTATCATTAGTAAAGTTATAAACTCACAGACTCATTATTAAAAGTATTATAGCACTAGATGTGAGTTATAACTTTTTGACTGATTTTTAGAGTTAATCACATTAACACTAGAAAGATGGGATAAGTCATTTTACCCATAAATGAATTTCAAACTCTCATATCCCTTGTTAATTCTTCAATTTCCTGTTTGTTCATTGACTTTTCCTATGTATCCTATTGATGTATGCATATGTACAAGTGTTAGAAAATACTCTAGTTATTAAACATTTTCTAATTGCCAGGATGTAATTATAATCCAGGACATTATGAATCAATTATTTGAAATTTTGCAAAAGAAAT
The DNA here is from genome assembly GCA_032207245.1 of Pardosa pseudoannulata. Classification (NCBI taxonomy): domain Eukaryota; kingdom Metazoa; phylum Arthropoda; class Arachnida; order Araneae; family Lycosidae; genus Pardosa; species Pardosa pseudoannulata. The sequence goes on from CM063510.1 coordinate 138,813,242, forward strand.
TAGCTTTCTTTAGTTGTAAACTCCTCAAATATAAGTAAAAATTTTATAGTCATTTAATAAAATAAAATTCAATAAAGATCCTCTTGTATAAAACAAATGGTCTCTAAATATGGGTGTAATTTTTAATATCATTTAATGAGAAAAAATTGAGCACAGCTCATTTTCTTTAGTTTATTTAATCTAGTACCATTAGCAATGTTATAAACTCACAGACTCATTATTTAAAGTATTATAACACTAGATGTGTGTTATAATACTTTTTTACTGATTTCTAGAGTTAATCACATTAACGCTAGAAAGATGGGATAAATCATTTTACCCATAAATGAATTTTAAACTCTCGTATATCCCTTGTTAATTCTTCAATTTCCTGTTTGTTCATTGACTTTTCCTAATTACTCACAAAAAAAACTTGCAGACAAAGAAATTATTTAGTTTTACTTATTATTATCGAAGCTGTAAGCATGTATATCTATAAGGACATATTGAGTGCCTTCGATATAGGCCAATATTATAATTTTGATATTAGCAGATATCTTTGGACTACCTCAGTAAGGGTAGATGAGTAACAATTTCCTTAAAAAACACTTTGCCAATTAACACAGTATATGCCTCAAAAACTGGATAAATTCAGTATTAAATTTTGCCTAGTAACTGATGTTATAAACTAATGTAATCAAAATACTTATTGATTGGTTTTCCACAATTAGAAAAAAATAATATATATATGGTGATGACACTTTCAGATTATGCAGTATGCTGTATGACAAGGCCATTTTATAATATTTGAATAATACAACTGTCCTTTTTTTTTTTACCTTTTCTCAAGGAGAAAGCATAAACAATGACTGTTATCAAATCATTTTTGCTACAATACAGCTTTGAGCTTTGTTCTTATTAGAAACAGTTTAAGGCTAAGAGATAAATGTAAGTATTTATAAAGACTAAAAAGAAATTACTACAAGTTGACTACAAATCATTTGACCTTGAAGAAAGTAAACTTTGAACTCATTTGAACTTATGTTGTTAAACCATTCCAGTCACCTATGCCTTGTGGAATATAATGAAAATATTTCTTCCTCAGTCACTTTAAAATGCAATATTATTTATATTTTATTTTGACATTTATCTGTAATTCTCAGAAAACTATGCATTGTAGCCAAATTACTGTTTTTGAAGAGGGGAGGGTATTAAGTAATTTTTCCTATTAGAAGGGGTTGTGGTGACAAGGAAGAGAATGTTTCTTGGATATAGTTAATCTTTAGATTTAGGTAAAAAATATGTAATTATTCACTCAAGCTCATTTCTCATTAAAACACATAATTCATTAAAAAATATAATTTTTAAGTTATTTTCAGTTAGAAAAATATTCCCTTAAAAAAATTATGTGCTGAACTTTTTAATACAATATTTATAATTGATTTGAAATCTATCAAATACACCCTATTATTCTTTTTTCATGCCAACAAGTATTACTTAAGAATTACATATTAAAACTGGATAATCATTAAAATAGGACTAAAAATTCAATGACATACCAAGTCTATTTGAAAAAAATTCAGGCTCTAAAACTGGTCTATCAACTTCTTTGATATGACTGAAAAAGAAAAAATATTTAGATCTTCAATATAACATTTTAATTTAATTATGAATAATTATTGGTTATAGAGACTAAGTATTGGCAAATGATTTTCTAGGTTGTCAAGAATATGAAAATTAGCTCATCATTATATGGTAAATTCACTACAAAACATTGATAAAAATAGGAGTTGTAATGGGGTTAGATGAACTTTGTTTAACAAAATGATACTGTGATCTGCTATATTAAATGACATATGAAATTCAATATGAACACTGAAATAAAAATTTAAAATATAATGGAGCTAGATCAACATTACTTAAGAAAAAATTATTTTAGGATGAAATATATGCTAGTACTACACTCAAATTAACTGCTATTATTAACAGGCTGCTGATATTTGTAACAGCATCACCTATGAGTTCAGCATGGTCCCTACATGTTAGTAAGTTTGGCTTCATGGTCCTTACAACTAATAAATACTAAATAATGAATCATATTGTAAAATTTATTTATTGCAATATTTTTAAACACTACTTTTTTATTTTGCTGGTACAAGCAATAAAGTCACCAAAAATCATACAACTGGCACCAAATAGAATATCCTCACTGGTAACCTTTTATGGCAACATTTTTAAAACATTTCTTAAGGTCAATTTTTTTCCTAATACATAATAGTATTGGCAACAAACGATAATAATGATTGTTTGCTGCTAATAAAGTCTGCTTAGCAAGATTTTTGCAGCAAAATGAAATCAAACGTTTTAAACTTATAAGAAAACAATACAGTTGTTTAAAAAAATATAAATTAGTTTTTTATTTGTTTGAATTCTTGCTTACATAAGACAATTTAAATATAAAAATGCTTAAATGTATACTATATTAACACAATAAAAGTATATAAGATGGCATAAAATGGCAATAAGTTTTTAAAAACTAAATATTCTAAGGTATTAGTAGAGAGTAGTAGAATAGAAGTAAAGAAAATGCAATATCAATTAATCTTATCAATCCACAGTACAAGCCCAGCATAGCAAAAAAAACTTTATTAGTTTCTCCCAAAACATTGCTAAACAATAGTTGAATAAGACAGGCATACTGAATATACCAGGTTTGAACTGCTCTAGGCCTCTGATCATGTTTGGTTTGGTTTGGTTTGGAGTGCTACAGTCTACTTTTTGCAACATGAGGGCTAATGAGACTGGAACCTACAGCTTTAAGCCAATTCTGAACAGCTACGAACATCCATGCCACTGTGGGATCTGAAGCCATAAACTCCAGTATCGAAAGCCAGCACCCTAACCAATTGACTATCGTTCGACCCTCTAATCAGGAAAACCCTCCAAAAAAATCTTAAGTTTTCAAATATACATACTATAAAGGAGTGGAATGAGAAATGATACCAGATAAAAAATACGAAGGTAACGTAAAAACTGGCTTACAGGGGAGATCTTAAGTGCTTTCTTATGAGCAAATTTTATGATGCTAAAAATTATCCAATTAGTTTCAAAACCCAAGAAACCTGTAAACAGACTTGACTCTAAGCAATCTGTAGTGTCATTTTATTAGTTTATTTTCATAGATAAATTAAAATCATTTTTAAAACTGAAAATTCACAAGTTTCTTTAAGTCAATATATTCTGTTTGGATGTAAGAAAGTTTTACAGTTGTCTTCCAAATTAGTTTCACTATTCAATTTTATTTAAATAAAGGGTTAATTATATATTTCTGTTGATATGTATCATTCCAAAAAGGAGACCTCAGGAAGATCCCCCCCTCCAAGCTTTGATAGCTACAGATCCACCACTGACTTTCACGTCGATAAATTCCTGTTAGCATATAGATATTAAGAATTTACTTGATATGTTGTGGTCTATTCTTTGAACCATAAAAAAAAGGTGCCTATAGCACCATTCTCTCAAAGAAAGAAAATAAAAAAGCAACATCCTATCCAACCCAATTTTTTAACAATATTTCTTTAATTCCCCCCCCCCACCCATTTCCTTATGCTGCAGAACACAGCAACTCGTGTCAGTTCCATCAAATCATCTTACTTAGTCTGATTATGAATCTAATTTAAAACAAGATAAAAAGTTCTTAACAGAAATATGTCAGTTCATCCTATTAATAAGTTTTACCTATAGACAGTAGTCCCCCTTAATAGAAAACCATAGACAGCTTTTTGTACAGCCTCTTAAAAATTATATTGACTCATTAAATTTTACTACATAAAAATTTAAGGAAGAAATTTAATGTCCTATACTCTGATGTACTTTTGCTCATCACCAAAAATAGTAACTAAGGCATCAATTTTTGGTACACCTTGGAGAGTAGGCTTTTGTTCAGCAGACATGTTAATGCAGTTTTGAACAAACGTTAACACAACCATTAAGGACACCTGTTCATGAGACGAAATACCAATTTAACATACAATATGGTATAGATTAAAAATAAATATTTGAATTATATATATACACATATATACCTTGTTTAAAAACTATTACCATATATATATATATATATATATATATATATATATATATATATAAAATTTGGAAATAGAAAAATAATCTTGATTAAATATATACAACACTAGTTTAAAAATATGATAAATTAAAATTCTTGGATATATATAGACAGCACAATTTATAAAAAAGTAATTTTAAAATGAAAAAAGATTCTTAATTAAATACAAATATCTAGAATACTTGTATTTACACTTTGTTTAAAAATTACCTTGAATGCTACCTTTGTTTTTATTAGACCTCTGCTAGATTTTATTATTATTATTATTATTATTATTTAAACTTTTTTTTTATATTTTTGAGCTACTAAATCTATAGTAGTTTAAAAATTACTGTTTAACTTAAATGACATACAAAAATATGTAACATTTAGGATTTTAATATAAAAAAAAGAATTGAAACTAACTAAAAACGTTAGCCTCGTTAATTAAAAAAGTTCATTTGAATTTGTCTTACTACTATCTTTATAAAGAAAATTTTCACATTCAATAAGTACATTATTTTCCTAATATCCTCAAACAATAAAAAGGGGGGGGGAGGTATAACACTTCGGTTTTTCTCACCCAAATCAATCTAACCTGCCACTAATATCACCAGGAAAAAATAGTTAAGTAAGGATACAAACGCTACACTAAATTAATAAAGAATTATTATGAATAAAAACTAGGAAATCATAAAACTTTCACATTATCAATATTAACGTTCTCATTTATCTATGAATTCTAATTTCTCGTAGCAAATATTCAAAATATTCCAACAATTATTAACAAATAACAATAATTAAAAATGTTGATGATTTGGTAATAATATTAGTTAAATAAGTAAAATAAATAATTTGAAACCATAAAAGGCAAAGACGCAAATTTCGTAGTTAAAATTAGTCGCTCTCTCTATATATATATAAATATATTCGTTAAATATAATATTTTGGAAGTATCATAGTAATCTGATAAATATAATTATCCTACCTGTCCAGAAACTCATTGAGTTTTCTACTTAAGAAATTCTGAAGGCCTTCATTTTCTCTGACTTTAGGTTGTGTTACGGTAGTTTCTCTGAAATTTTAAAAAAATATTAGTGTGTGCCACTACCGCGTATTCTTAAAAGTATTAAATAGGCATAACGTATTAAAAAGATATATTTGTAATACTTAAGCACGAATAATTATGTACTGTAGTATAATAAATTTTTATTATTTGGGCTGGAGATTTTTCATAATATACATCTTACGCATTCATTGATGACTGTGCTGCAATGGAACTGTTATTAACATTGGAAGAATTAAAAATTCCATTAAATCGTGGATCAACAGAGTCTCTGAAAAGACTGCGTTCACTGTTTTTCCTTTTTCCCATTTTCTGATTCACTTCAAATTTTTGCACGTGTGACAATTTTAAGTGTAAATAAACAATATAAAGTTGCCATTCCACAACAACTATTTAATAACAACGAAAAGAAATATGTTCAGTGAGAAAAATATAAAGTATATGTGTAAAACTGAAAATGTTTGCCTTCGCTAGATATATAACATGAAAAATTGTTTTCATCAGTTGTATTTCTATAAAAACAAAGATCAGAAAAATAATGTTAAACTTCAAACAGTTAAAATTATATAGCAAGAATGTTTAGAACGATTTACTAAATCGCATAATTCCTTGCACCTACTTTTACTAATTTTCATTAAGAAACTGAAATTTGTTCTTTTTCGACTTATCCTACTCTAGGTAGTCTTATTCCAAATAATCCAGTGCTAATAACGGGCTTCAATACGTAATTCCGATTGCTTTAAATCTCTCAAGACCATATATGGTCTTGAGAGTCGCAGGGATGGAAGGGCAGCTAGAGATGGAAGGGCAGCTATAGCTGCCCTTCCATCCCTGCGACTATGGCTGAAAAAAAGTTTATGCATTCCTATCCCTACTGAAGCTTTGGGGGTCATTTTTAAGAAAGGAGACGCTTGACATTGATTTATGACTACGTCACTGTACTTCTGTGTGCTAATAGCTGTCCTTCTGGTAATCCTTATTTGATTTTTATCAAGTTTCTTAAGTAATTTGGAAAAGAACAGTTATATTTTATTAAAGTCTTCAGCGTGTAGCTAATATTAATATACAACTTTTAAATCCCTTCGAAATGAGTAGAGACAGATAAGTTTTAACTCAATAGAAAATTAGTGTAATTCTTCGATAATATTCAATGCAATTCTTCGAGACAAAAATCAATAAATAATGTAGTATGCCACAGCAAAGATTATTTAGTTTAAGGGGAAAGAGGGCTCAAAAAGGATTCAATAGTAAACTCAGTCAAGTTTCAGCCCCCTTCCCACATACACACACACTTTCCTCCCGTAGACCAAATCTCCTTTTTTAACTAAAACCTTCAAATTTATTAAACATTTATATAAATTTCAGTATTGATATTTAATACTATTAAAACTAAACTCATCGGCTCTACATTCCACATGGGGACATGGCCTGTGGTAATCTCTTTTAGAGACCTAAGACCCTGGGCTGCCAAGCATAAGTCCCTGTTAGACGGTCAACCTTATGCGGAACCCCCAGTGTTTACTTCAAGCATGCTTGGTCCTCAGTTTGTCTACCCACTGAACGGATGAAAAGTTGAGTCAACCTTGAGCAGCCCGAGGACCGAACCTCGGACCTATGTCTTGGGAGAGTGAAGCGCTACCCCAACGCCACTGGGCTTCCATTTAATGGTAATAATTATACACTGTCTACCAATAAGTATTTGGACACCTATGCAAATGACGATATCTGCCATTCTGAGGTACGTCACGGCCTCCGCCGGTATACATCGTGTAGGAAACAGCATCGGCATTAGTCGCATTCAAAATGCTGCTCAGTTCGGAGCTCTCTGATTTCGAGAAAGCTATAATTATTGGGTATCACAAATGTGGCCGATCCTTAAGGGACATGTCTAGCGATCTGAAGTACCCAAAATCGACAGTGGCCTATGTGATTAAGAAGTGGAAGGTGAGCTGTGATTGTCGGAATGCGACCCGAGTCGGCAGACCAATGAAACTGGGAGATAGAGACCAACGAGTGCTGTCCAGAGAAATTCGGAAGAACCACACCAAACCGATGGCCCTCATCCACGAGAAGTTTCAACAGGCATCTGGGAGTATTGTTTCAATGAATACCATCCGTAAGAAAGCACATCTGCTTGGTTTTCATGGTCGTGCTGCTGCCCATAAGCCTTTGATCACGAAGTCCAACCGCGTTGCTCGATTAATGTGGTGCGAAGTATATCGAATTTAGACCGTAGATCAGTGAAAACGGGTTCTTTGGAGCGACGAATCAAGGTTCACCCTTTACCGTTCGAATGGTCTGGGTCTGGCGTTTTCCTGGAGAACGTCTCCTGCCAGAATGCATTGTGCCAACAGTCATATCGGCGGAGTTGGAATTATGGTCTGGGACTGTTTCTCCTGGTATGCTCAACTCCGAGGCCTACTGCACTATTTTGGATGACAATGTGCTTCCTTCGTTGTGGCAGTTTTACGGGTTGGACCCCTGTTACTTTCAGGACGACAGTGCCAGTTGGCATTTTTCGAGATTAACCAAGGCTTGGTATGGTGCCAATGGAGTTCATGGAAGGGACTGGCCTGCCCAGAGACCAGACCTGAACCATATCGAGAACCTCTGCAATCAATAATTATAGCTTTCTCGAAATCAGAGAGCTCCGAACTGAGCAGCATTTTGAATGCGACTAATGCCGATGCTGTTTCCTACACGATGTATACCGGCGGAGGCCGTGACGTACCTCAGGATGGCAGATATCGTCATTTGCATAGGTGTCCAAATACTTATTGGTAGACAGTGTAAAATTATTACCATTAAATGGAAGCCCAGTGGCGTTGGGGTAGCGCTTCGCTCTCCCAAGACATAGATCCGAGGTTCGGTCATCGGGCTGCTGAAGGTTGACTCAATTTTTTATCCGTTCAGTGGGTAGACAAACTGAGGACTAAGCATGTTTGGGGTAAACACTGGGAATTCTGCATGAGGTTGACCGTCTAACAGGGACATGCTTGGCAGCCCAGGGTCTTAGGTCTCTAAAAGAGGGACGAGTTGGATCGCCGAATTAAGGGGTGCACTACCCGTCCAAAATCGGTGAAGGAACTTGTATGTCTACTCCAAGCTAAGTGGAAGACAATACCACTAGCTGTAATACAAAGACTTGTGGAAAGTATGCCCCAGAGGGTTCAAGCTGCAATTGTGGAGACTCTACCAACTATTCATTTTGAATAAAGTTAGTTTTTCTTTTCTATCACAAGTGTCCAAATACTTATTGGTAGACAGTGTATAAAAAAATTGCTTATCATTTAATATTATATATATGCATAAAAGTCCATTAAACCATCATGTGTTAAATGTTTCAGTATATGTCTAAAACAATTTGGAGCAAAAATATTGAAATTAAAAAAGAAGACTGAAATTTTATTTTAAAAGTTAAGCTTTTTAAAAATGTATTTTTATTGCAATTTTAAAATGCAATCAGTAACTTCCATAATTTTGAAAAATTTGGGGTATTCTCTGATTAATTTTTAAAATGCACATTTCAAATGAAACATTGTGCTGAAAATTGACTTTGAAGTGATAAAAGAATCCATTCTAGTAGAGAAATTCAAACAAGCGTAGTACTCTGAGGTAGCGATATTTCTGATTGACCATGGCGATAAGAAAAATAAAAGTACTGCAAAATAATTTTAAATTTGATGCTAAAATTAAACATAAGAGTTTAAAACTAATGTAATATGTAGAAATATTATTAGTTTAGTTCTTTACAGCTTCTTTTTTCTATTTAAGTAAACAAATGGAAAATTAAGGTTAATACTTCTAACCTTATATTAACGCAATGGATACCCATTGTTAGTTTGTAATTTATGCTTCAAAAGAAAAAAAAATAAAATACACTTATAGAAAAATGTAGAAAAACCTCATTTTTACAAATGGATGTTTCATTTTTAAACTATATTTTTTAAAATATCAAATATTTAATGATGATAATACAGTGTACTATTTGCTTAAATCTCTGTGTTTTATTTTCATTCAGTGCATTTTAAAAACTTTGAATACAAAGGGAAAGTTTACAAGCCCGTTGTTATTTCTGCACATCCTTTCGAAGAGAAACATTTTATTCTTATCTCAGCCAACATCTTGGGTACTTTCATCAGAGAATGTTAACGGAAACTTTAAGTTTAAAAATACGGAGGGGGGAAAGAAAACAGATTTTGTAATTTTTACTGGAGTGGTTTTTTGAGCAACTTTCGAAAATCAGCTCTCGGACTCTTAGAGGATTTCATCTTCTATGGCAATTCTTCCTAAGATCATTAGACATTTGTGCACTAAACAAAGCTTAAGTGGTCCCTAGGCAATCTAGCTTGGTTCCACTATAAAGGCAATGTGATTGACAATTTTGTAGATAACTGAATGTCCAAGCAGACCTTGTGCTGTATGACAGCAACATTAGTAAGAAATGCATGATCAACGGGAACCTAAATAGGCCACTTTAAAATCAAAGCTGCAGTGAATTTGTGATTGTTACACATTCTAAACATACATCTGGCAAGTCAAAAAAAGAGAACAAGAATTTTTTGTGAGGTGATTGATGTAACCCCAGGCTATTGTTCCACTGCTCACGAGTCACTGGCCCACTTTGTGGAACCTCAGTAACTCAATGACACAATTTTGTTGTATGTTTCTACTCATAAAGAGGAATGTATACAACTATAAAACATTTATTTTATAATGATGTGTGAATAAAATATTTAATAAATATAAATGGAGTTTTAAACAATATCTCCATTATGATTTACAACAAATGTATTTTTAAAGCATAATAAACTTTTGAGTATTTTCAAATTTTCTTAAACTGTTGATATAAAGAGCCTAAGTTACAATAAACGGATTATAAGACCATTGACAAGGATGTACAAATATGAAAATTTTCAAATGGTATTGTGCAACAGTTTTCGATTGCATAGTCAGATGGAGATTCATTTGGTAACGGCAGCAATATGGTGTAAATTATGTAAGCGAGTGCTAATTTTAAATCCAGCATTTAGAAACTTTAATGTAATACTTAATAGAAACTTCCTGTTTGACAACAATTGTTCTATATATGTGAATGGTTCAATGTCAGATCAAAGTGTTGGAGCATCTTTTGCAGCTTACTGTAATTCGTTTCAAGCCTACAACTGGATTGCCTCTCTCAATCAAATTACAACACTTTTCCAAGCAGAGCTAACTGCAATTAAAGAATCTTTAGAATGGTTAAATACACAACAATCTCTTAAACCTGTAATACTATATAATGACAGTGAATCAAGCAGATCTAGCAAATACAAACCTTAATTCTTAAAATAAAATCGAAAACTCCTTTGACCCAACTAGATCAAATGGAATGCAGGCCAGGAGGGAAATAAACTTGCAGATTAACTTGCTAAAAAACACTTCTAAATAGACCATTTGAAATAAACTTACCTCTCTCAGCAATAACAGTCAAAAACTATTTTAAATCAAAACTTTTTCAGCAATATTTGTGAGACTCAGTTACTTTGGGTCATGATCTGCACTACTGCTCCTCCTTAAATTTGTCCTATTGCCCTTTTTGAATCCTCTGATTTAAATTTTCTATTAATATGCCATGGTCCATTTCTAGTTTACTTAGCAAGATTAACATAATAGTTGTCATTTGTTTGCAGTGTATGTAAGAATCAAGGTGATGCTTCCCATTATATGTACCCCTGTCCTTTAACAATAATCTTTCTCTTCTGCTCCCTCACTATCAGAAGGTGAACTGACATGAAGAAACTCAATTTAAACTGCAACCTCAGCCAAAAAGCAGCCAAATCATTCTTCTGGCTCTTGGATAGTTAAAAGCATATAAAAACTAAATATTTTATCCTTCTCAGTCCCAGTCTTCAGATGTGTATATCTGTGTTATGAGGCCTAATTCATGCTGAGGAACTGCCACTTTCCCACCTTGAGAGACTGATCATGTATTTTGTACACATCAAAATTTCTTAAATAAATCTCTTGGTGGTGCGTAACAGCTTTAATTAGGTTGACTGCTTCTTCTTGAGCAAGTCAAAATCAGTACACACAAAAAAAGAGACTGGTAAATGGAACATCTATGGAATACCTTCCTTACTATTTAAATGACTGGCACAGAAAGCAATTTATATCAAGGTTTAATTATGATACTAAAAGAGCTTTTGCTTATATACATCCTGAGTTGCATTTAAGTTTTGAAATTGCTGAAGTATTGCTGTTATTGAAAAAAGTGTTAATGTGAAAATCAGGAATTTAGAAATAAGAAGCACTGGCTATCCAAACTTAGTACTCCAGAAATGGCTATGAAAATATATAAAATACTTGTATAATCTCTTCAATAGATTAAAAATATTTTAGTAACCTATTCTAACATTAAATGTGTATAAAAAATTTTTTGACTTTTATTTCAAATAATTCATGCACTTTTTGAATATATACACAATGAGAAATTTTAAAAACGAAACACAATAAAATATGTATAAAGAACGAAAAATAATATAAAACTAAGTTTTTAAGAAATTAAAGATTATCTATATTTTTATAATAGGACAGTAATCCCTACACCACATAACTAATTAAACTTTAGTGTGTGTTTTACAGTTTCCCCTGTGAAATATTTTGCTCCGTATTATAGCAATACCCTGCAAACTTAAAAAAAAAATTAATGAAAAAAAAAATCACAGGGAGAAATACAATACAGCATTTTTAGTTGAAATGTTTATTTGTAAACACAAAAGTAAAAGTTATGACTAAGCCCTGAAAATTCAAACACAAATAAAAAAAATTAAAAATACCTTTGGATAAACCATATTCTGAGCTTATACAGCCATCATACATAAACAAATATAAAGTCACACAAGGATCTTACATTGAAATATATACAAACATGTCAGTTTAAAGATGTAATATACATTGTAGAATTATGTACATCAAGCTAACAGGATGCACCTTTTTTATTACTGTTTTAAATTACATTTGCAATAGAAACAGGCATGCTTCCATACAATAAATATATTTTTTTCTACAGCAAAAAGACTAATAAAAGAGAGGTTGCAGTTATTTACTACCAAAGTGATTATCTGAAAAATACATTATACATATTTTACAACAAAATCAAAATACAAAGTTCAAATACAAAAATTCATAATATTCAATGCAAAATTTTATATCTGCTTATGTTAGTGGAATTAAAAAAATAATAAAATTTCAATATCAAAATGATAAACAATCCAATGATTACTAAAAAACTAATTACATATAAAATTCAAATTTATGTAATATGGATATAATATCAATACATTAATGTCAAAGATTATTACTAGGGCAATATTTATGAAGAATATCAATCAGTAGTAATTATTTCTTTAAAACATCCACAATAGTTTGCTATAGTTATCAATGTAAAAATATATGGTGGAAAATGTAATACAAAATTTAATTTTTATTCATCATAAAGCAAGGTAATAAAGTAAAATAATCACTAGTTTATTAAACTTAAACTTTTTGAATGAAATTTTAGTGTTTTAGCATTATATACCATGCCATATTACACATTAACAACTAATGTAATTAAATAATCTTCAAAATAATCTTAAAACTGCTATGAAATATCTACTTTTGCAATCTAGAAAAACAAACAATGCATTTTAAAAATTTACAGGTATAAAGCCATAATGATATAGATAATGTATCAGTATACCTGCCAAAATGAAAATCTACACTTTTGCATATTCAAATCAGGGATTGAATGCATATATAGATTGAAATTGATTTGCAGTTTTATATGAATATGTAACACTTTGGCATGAAATTTAAACATAGTTTAAGAAAATTTTCAAAAAGGTTTGAACAGTTTTCTCTTGTGTATACACAAGAGGCCTACTTATGTGCATAATAAATTTATTTGAAATAGATTAAATTTCACAATTCAATGACAAATTAAATACAATGACAAATTGCAATTAAAACCAAATAAAAAACAAGCTGGCAGGTATGCATCAATGATATCTGTATGTAAATAGATTCTTAAAATTCAGCAATGAGTTATAAAAAACAACAACCCAGATATATTAGCTTAATATAAATGATTGCAAAATGTATCAATACTGTCATACATTTCAGGAAAATAAGAAAATTTTCACAAAATTAATAGTAAAATTTGCCTTGCAACACAATGGAAAGAATGCATAAATAAGCAATTATAACCCAGAGAAAGTAAAATTTTAAAGATCACAGGAAAGAAACATTATAGAACAAATTTAAAGATAATGAAAAATGTATTTAAATATTCCTTTACAAAAGACACATCACCATTAAATTTATATTTATCACTAATTTGTATTAAGTTTTTAATATTGTGCAACAAATATTTACATATATGTATTTTACATTACAAAATAAAAACCTCCTTTTTAAAAAATCTTTATTTCTAAATGGTGTCCATACAGTTCCTTAAGAAAAATTATTAACAATGAAAATGATATTTTAGTACAAAATAGACTGCTCTTTTTATTTATTTATTTTTTTTAATTAAATCTGCTTGGCATAGATACAGAAAACATCTTTTGAGATATGAAATTTTAAAAAAATTTCCAAAGCATTTGATTTTGGTTTCAACTTCCTTCAAAATTTTAATGTCATTAAACTATATCATACTTGCCAACTTTTATACATGGAAAAACTTTTCATCTGGTTGATTTTTAGTGGCACAAATAACTGTAATTAATAAAATCCTTATGCATTTATTATATAGAATAAAAAATATTAGCCAATTTTTTCAATTAAATTGGACTCTAGAAAAACATAATATAAACCTCAATTTTAAACTGAATATTCTATTTATCAAAATCAATAAAATAAGATATTAAAATAATCAAACTATGATTTACTAAGCTTTAATTTAAAAATATTGATATTTCCATATTTTTTTTCAAATTTTTAACAATCCATATTTACAAACTCTAATAAAACTGATATAACCATTAGTCCAGAGTTTTTTAAACCATGAGTTGTGACCTCAATTGGGGGGGGGGGAATCACCAAAAATTTTAGGAATTTTGATATATTTTAACATACTATAATAATTTTACAATTATCAAATATTTTGTGAGACATTTTCTTCTTTAACCACCATCCACTCAAAGTGTAAAATAAATCTAAAAGATATTGAATAAGTACTTTGCCTGCAGTATTGACTATTTTGCCAAGATTTGATAATATAATTAAAAATAAACAGACACACCTTCCCCACTGATACTCACTCCTCGCATATGCATTGTTAGAAGAAAATGGGTTTTCCCAATAATGACATACCAAATGGTTACACTGATTGAGAAGAGAGTATAGTTAATGTTTGAATTTACGAAAGTAATTGAATTTATTATTATTGTATTATATTTTTAAGTTTGTTACTTACTTACAATTTTCAAATTATTTTATGCTTTAAAATTAAAAATTAAAGCTAATGACCTAAAACTGCAATAGTATATTACAAGTGAAGAAACTGACTGTTACACAGGGGCATACATCAAATTTCCACAATACTTATGGGAGGGGGGTCATGACATCAAAAGGTTTAAGAAACCCTGTTCCAATCCAATGATGCTATCATCTATTTTTAGCAAATTCAAAGAGAAATTTAATATCTTTAAAACATATTAAGTATATTCACAGATTTTTTCATCAATTTCTGATGAATTTTTTAAAAATATTTTCAATTTTGTATCAACTTACAGTACCAAAATTTCTAAAAATTCTTGGCTTGTCCCTAAATTTATAAAATTAAAATCAAAATTGTAAATTTTATGAAAAATCATAAAAGCTGGCAGGTATGTTACATATGTAAAAACAAATTTAAAGGTATTTAATATTGAAGTGTGTATGAGTTAAAACACATACAAGGAAACAACGAAAGTCTCTACTACCCAATAATATGTAGCTCTTTTAATAACTGTTGAAATGCAAGGGCTGAATGCTATTTCCTATGACATCATACCAACATTTGCATCAAATAATGTGACAAATCTAAAAGAAAACAGAAAAACAGGAAGAATTAGATTGCAGATCTTACCATATTTAATACAGTAATAATCAACAAAATACAGGTTCCAAAGCAAGTTTTGCCAAAAAATAGGAGTAAAAATATAAGAAAATTGTTTGTCTAAAAATAGATAAAATGCTCCTGCTGGAAAACCCCTTTCATATTTTAGGGTTTTCTCCGCAAATATGTGGTATGCGCCTTATCGTGTAGTCACGCCACACCTGTAAGGTATAAGGCTAAATTTTACAATGACTTTCTACAATGTTATTCACAAACCCCATTTAGAAATTTAAGGCTTTATCCAAAAAGAAGGAAATTGCGGCGTATGTATAAGTCCGCCACACCTGGTAGAGAATAAGAAAAAGTATTATAAGAAACGCTTATGCCTCGCACATTCTTAGAAATAGAAGTTAGTAGCTAGGTATTATGAAATTAAAGAAAGGACAGTCTGAGGTCCGAATAATATAAAATTGTGGTCAACACTTCAAAAGAAGACCGGCTCGTAAAACTTACGCAAAACCGCGAGCTCTTGAAAAACACGATTTGAACAGAACGGAATTTAAGCCAGGTGTAATAGGTACAAAGATACCGCACTTATAGATTTAAGAATGAGAAAGTATTTTCGGAAAATCATAAAAGAAGCCGCGTCTGCGAATAACTCCCTCTACCCCTTCAATGCATAAAAGGGTCAGTATACAAAGATATCGAGAAGGAGAGAAAAGGGGGAAAAAGATAAAAAGGGCAAGTTCAAGATGGGAGTTTAGAAAAAAAATATAAATATAAAAAAATGCAAATAAATAAATAAATACAAGCGTGGGGTACTAATCCAATGAAAAACCAGAATTTGAGAACTGACCACCTGAATTTTCAAGAGTGGCTATTTTCCCAAATGGGACGGAAAAAAGGAGGGGCTAAGAAAAAAAGATTAGAGGATATATACGGGGAAAAGAGGAGAGAAAAGAGGGATGAGGATTTTTAGATTAGATTAGATAGGATAGAGATAGCCTTTTAATTCTCGCAGAAAATATTCTGCGGTATTTTATGCATCGTGTTAGTAACAGATTATTTTGATGCACTCAAGATGGGTTTTCCTCTGCAGTGGGGTAAGTTCTGTTTTTACTATTCAATGAAGTAGTGACCAATGAAGAAATATTGTTTTTTGTATATATGTAAATAGTAAATAAATTCTTTTTTTTTAATCTAAATTCCTTTTGATGTCTTAATGAAATTAATTAACCTGAGCCGATAGGGTTGAACCTGGGTAACCTTATGGATTTAAGGTCAATTAAATTAAAATATATTATTAAGAATTAAATGAGTAAAAATAATATTTAAAGTAAAAGGGATCGGCTCAGTAACGCCGAGCATCGGCTTAGCACTCCTAAAAAATGGGAAAAATAGAAATATTGAGAATTTATTTTGAAACAATGAAAATTTGGAGAGGTCATACTTAATCTAAATAAAAAGCATCAGCACTTGTAAGAGTAAACTAATTTATTAATGTATATATCAGGGCTGTCCAACTGGTGGCCAATGGGCTGCATGCGGTCCTCCGACACATATTGTGTGGCCCGCCAACTTCTTATTCAGCATATTTCTTTTTTTGAAATTTTATAGTATCATGGGTTTAGAAAAACAAGCTGAAAATTTTCTCCGAAACTTTGGGACAAAATAACTTATCTCGCTTCGCCAGCTGCAGTCATTTGGCGTCAGAGTATGAGGAAGTGCTGGATTTTTCTGAATTTTACCCTGACTTGCAGACTTATTATTGATGAATTCAACACGAAATTTTCAGATTTTGAGAGCATCAAGAATGACGTGGCTCTGTTTAGTATCCCAGTCACAGGAAGCATTGAAGAACAACAGGCCAACCTACAATTAGAGCTCTGTGATCTCCAGGCTGACCTGATCCTTCAAACAAGAACCGAAAGGGGGCCCCAGTTCATCAAGTTGCTTCCAAGTGAACAGCTTCCAAATCTGCATGACATAGGATTGAAAATAACTTCCATGTTTGGGAGCACATATTATACAAAAGTGCTTTTCCGGCTATGAAGTTTATCAAGAATCGTCACACGAACTCTCTCTCTGACAGTTCATTGTTAGATCTTCTTCGAATGGCAAAGACAAACATCAATGTCGATATTCCCGCCCTTGTAATTTACAAGGGCAGGAATGTCGACATCAACAATAAAGATGGCTGATCGGCCACAGTTTTCACATTAAAATATAAGCAAATTGTTTTATAATCCTTTTGTTCCATTGTTTTATAATTAATAATTCAACTATTAATTGTTATTGTATAAGAGGTAAGAGGTTATTGTTCACCTTTTTCAAAGTGTGGCCCACCAGGTGTCAGTGACCTGAATTCTGGCCCATGGGCTCTTTGCAGTTGGACAGCCCTGGTAGATATCATACACACATTCATATGTATGTATGTGTGTATATATATATATATATATATATATATATATATATATATATAAAGATTTATGTTCTCCATTCTTTTCATTTTTTATGAGATGATTTTCATTAAATTATGTTACTTAATATGAAACTCTGATTTTTTCCTGCATTATATATGTATATAAAGAAATTGAAGACATTTAAGAGAAAATACAAATGAGAAATTTTGCTTGGTATTATTTTTTTTAGGGTAACAAGGAAAACAGAAAAAAATAGTTATTAAAAACAAGGGTGAAAAAAATCATCAGTAATAAAGAAAACAAGTAAGCATGATAATTCGTATAACAATAGTAATTAATAAGAAATGTACACATTTATTTATTACAATAAACAGTTAATAAGCTCTTAATATTAATAATTCTAATAAATTTTGAGCAAATATATCAAATTAGGATGATTATGTCTACTTTTATGACTCTAAATCCTACCCTCCCTTTTTAAATACTTTTAAATATAAATCCCAATCCAATAACAGCTTCTCATATTTATATTTATAGACATTTTTTTTTGCTATTATTTCTTGCTTGATTTAGGTTTAAAAAACCAAGGTTATTTTGTTACAACAAGCAGTAAAATTAGACAGGAATAAACAGCTTAAAGTCAATCCTGAATTGCTGCAAACATCCTGAGATGCTCAACCCAAATGCTCCTGCCAGCAGAATTTTGTTTAGTTTGTTGAGTTTTGTTTAGAGTGCTACAGTCTAATTTTTCTTATGAAAGATAATAAGACTGGGACCTACTGCTTAAAGATGATTCCAAACAGCTATGAACATCCATGTCAGCAGCAGGATTTGAAACTACCAATTTTGGTACTAAAAAGCAGTGCTCTACTCATACAACCACATATATATATCAAAATTAAATTCTAAATTTTAAGTAGACAAAGCTGTTACTAACCTGGGATTAAAATTTTCAACTCTTGCTCGAAGGATACTGTGACCTAGTGTATCAGAAAGATGTTTAAGACACTCACTAGCTGCACTTTCTGTTAATATATTTTCACATGTCTGAAAAAGAAAGCATTATATTGCAGTAAAGTAGTTTGTCTTAAAAAAAAATAAATAAATAATAAAAAAATAAATGAATGAATACATTTTTTTTAAGTAATTGATAAATGAATATTCTTCTTATAATATGTAATTTCAACTTAAACATATCTTGCAGTCATTAAAAAAATAATAAAAAGAAATTTATGTGCATTATTAGTAATATATTATCACATGATTTATACTGACTTTTAATTTTAGCTTATGTTAGAAATTGTTTAATAATCCAATCTTCTTACATTTTATTTATTTAAGCTTCATAAGTAGCTATTCAATGATAATATTACACATTCAATATGCAGAAAAAGAAAAATAGGCACTGATTGTTTGAATTAAGAGAAAAATAATGCCTACTTTTAAAGATATAATAAAATATAACATTGAAGATAAGCACATACAACACTGTTAACTGCAATTTATAGAGAACAATGCAAAAAGATACCTTTTTTGAAGAAATTTAACTTTACATTTAGTCTACATTACTGTACTAATACACTGCAGTAACATACAGACTAGCTTTTCTTTTAATATTATTTGCATTTCAGTAAGATATAAAACAACCCCAAAACACCAGAAAAAATTTTTAAAGTTCTGTTTAGAAATACTTACTAAACTATAAAATATATCATCAAAGAAAAGCTCTAAGTACTGTTTGAACTGTCTTTTTCCAATCCTTTTGCAAATATTGGGAAGCTAAGAATTAAATAACATAGAAGAAATTAGTGATAAACTAAGATTTATAAAAAATTTAACAATAAAACTATGTATACAGTTTGAATTCTCTAAAATTATTTATAACATTACAAACAACTGCTTAAAAAAAAGAACCACCTAATTCTATAATCAAAACACAGGTATTTAAATATGATAACAGCAAACAAAATAAAGTATTCATAGTTGTTGTTTTTGGTCTTTTGGAAGACTCTTTAAGTGGGTCCTGCTGTGGTGTGTGTGTGTGTGTGTGTGTATAAATATATATATATATATATATATATATATATATATACACACACACACACACAGTCAAATCCTGATATTACACCCTATCTACTCAAATTCCAATTTGACATTATGAGTTTTGGATTATATTGAAAAATAACCCTCTATCTAATATCTATTATTATAATTGAACGAAAGCATAAAATTATCTCTTTGTGTTGCAGACACTGAAAAAATAGATATCAAGTCATATTACATAAACATATATGACAAAATTTTATTATAATTTAAATTATTTTTTAAAAAGGACAATGAAGTGATTAATTGGAATGTGTTCTCTTTACTGTTAGGACAATACATAATCAAATCTTTATTTAAAAATTGTAATTATACTTTCTTCTATATTTACTTATTTATTATTAATATTAGTTATTTATATTTTTTTCTTGCTATTAATTTACTAGATCAGTCATAATACTAATTTTGCTCCATATCTGAAGATACTGGAGATAAAGATTTCTAATGCCCTAAGAAACCACAAAACTACTTGTGTAAGTCTACAACAGTTTCTCTTGTTGACTCTAGAAAGTTATGTATTTATAGAACATTACATTGCAAGACAACCTTTTAAAAATTTATTTTAAACTGAAGAACAACATGTTAGGTTATATGTGTATTTTATCTTTATGAAAATGCCTCATTATTTACCCTTCCTCGATATGAAGTGGATTATCCCAACTCAACTGGAGGGCCACACCTTGCATGGTACTTACTGCACATGGCTTTTGTTACTCAGTAGTATAGTTGTATTTGGAATGTTCATAATGTGTTGTTAATTGTCCATGATCATTTCATTAAATGTTGTCTATGATTCTACTGTGCATATCTTGTTGCATTTTACTCTACTTTACTTATTGGCCCAATAAGTAATACCTATATTTTCATTTTCAAAAAATGATTTATTGCACATTTGATGCTATTTTCTGCTTTTAACAGCTTTTTTAATAACTACAAAAACCTCTGTGATTCAGGATTAGAGTTCTAGGGGTAGTGTGGCATATCTTTTCTGTTGTTTAAAAAATAGAAAGTTAAAAAAATTTAATTAATTTATTGCCAGTTTCTGTTTTTTTTCAGTTTGAAGTACTATTATGGAACATTGAATACAATATAACTTTGTTTAGGAATTGTAAGACATAAAGAAAAATAATATACACTGCTGAGAAAAAAAAAAGGTTTACAGAGGGGAAAATAAAAAATTAAAGAAATAATAATAATTCTTGAAAAATAATAAAACTACCATTCCTCACTGGAAATCATTAGTTGACAATATAACCAGTTGGCAATTAAACATATTTACAAAAATATTAGCCCTATAGGGAAGAATTGTTGACACACATATATGGTACTATAACAGAGTTTGCATTAAATTGAGGTTTCATTGAATATATATGAGAAAAATGAAGATATTTTTAAAAGATAGCATGATAAAAGAGATAAGAATCTAATCATAAAACAACAGGTACATTTGCATGCATAGAAAAACTGCTTTAAACTGACTACAAAGAGAAAATCTGAGAAATATACACTTGTGCAAAATTATCGCCAGCACTTATGCAATAAGTAATTTCTAAATAAGTGCACTACATGAATGCAGATGAAAAGTAATTAAACAGACATATTTTAGAGATATAAAATCTTAGAATCCCATAAAAAATGAAAAAAAAAATCATCTACCATAAAAATTCCAAGAAATTTTACTTCATTTTTAAAAACTTACAAAAATATAAAATTCTTTAGAAATAATGAAATATTAATATTAGTTTGCCAATTTTTATGTAACTCTTCAATTCCTGTTCATGTAATTAAGAATAAATTATATAACATGACTTATCAGTGGCATACACATAATTTTTTCAAGGGGAGATTCAGGGGATTCATAATTCTAAAAAATAATAGCCTACAAATTTCTACTAAATTTTTTTTTTTTTGCCATTTTGTCTAAGCTCAAGGGGGGGTTAAACCCCTAACCCCCCCTGCATACATCCTTGTCACTCATGAAAGAAAAAACATAAAAAGATACTTTGTTTAATGGAAAATTATGTTAATGCATAATTTTTCACACATACACCCTTCTCCTCCTTGAAGAGGACAGAAAGGAAAAGATAGTGATCAGGAAGTACCATACAAATAATGAAGATATATCATACCTGTTTGCAGAGAGACTCCAAAATACAAACATGATGAGTATAGTGCCTGCAACTCACAGTTTCATGAAGAAGTGGAAGCATTTCACAAATCTGTGCATGAAGCTCATTTACCTGTGATAATTCAGCTACAAGATGAACACATCTAGAAAATAAATAGTAATATTTATAACTTGTTTTTGTGAATTTTCTGTTTATATCATGGGTAATAATTCCCCCCCTCCCAAATAAACTAACATACCTTATTCAATTAGGAATTTCACTTTTAAACCACCATTCAAAAATTGAACTAACTATACTGTAGATATATCAATTTTGAAAGATTTGATAAATCTTTATGAAAGTAGAGAGTCTTCAATGCTTTGAAACAAACCAAATTCACTTATGAGATTTATAATATTCAGTTTACAGATATTAAAAATTTTTAAAAACAAACAATATACAAACATTTAGATTTTATAGTTACATATGACTATTACTTTATTTGCTAATATCCACTTCACTGCTAGCCTTTGGTTAACATTTACAAGTTCCCTAAGGAAGGTTATGTTTCTTTAAAAGTTTATATTAGACTTTAGATTATACGACATTTATGTAAAAATTCATTTAGTACAAAACTGCAAGGAAATAAAATGTACATCAGTGTGTACAAACGAAAACGGATCAATCTTCCTCAAGTAAAGATTTTTTAAAATTATAAGTTGAAAAATAGACTAGTTTCATTGGTATTAAAAATGCCTTTTAGGTTGTAATCTTCAGTAGTTCTTATTACATTTCCTTTCCAATGCTCAACAGAAGCAACACTTGTCGATTTACTGTATACCATTCCTTAATTTAAATTTCTTGGCTATCCTATGGATACCTTGTAAACTACAGTTATGTTTAGCTGTCTTCTTTTGTAAAATCAACCCACTAATTGGAATGGAATCTACTCCCTTTAGTTGTAACCGGAAAAATAATGCCTTTTTTATATCTGCAAACAGGTCATCTTATGTCTCAGCTTTACTGATGTTGCTTAGTCTGTATTTTGTTTTAGTTTTTTGGCAACTACTTTTTTTGTGGCAAAAATAAATGTAAAAAATTGTTCTCCGATATAGCTGGTGATATTTTGTGTGTTCTTGTTTGCTTTAAAAAAATAGTAATTTATTTTAAACCGCTACCAATAAGTCCATCCTTAATAAAAAAAAAATACTTTTAGATGTGGAGAAGGATAGCAAGGAAGGGAAATGATTAGAATTGTTCCTGAGCCTGTCTGGACATCTCTCTTTTCTATTTGCCAAAAAATTTTTGCTCCCTTTCTATAAAATTTTCATTTGAAAATTCACATAGGGGATCTGTTAGGAAATATTAGATCACTTGTAAATTTCCCTTATTTTAAAAATCAATATTTCACTTATCCCTCTCCTTAAAGACAAGGCCGAGTAAGCGTGCATCACGGAAGGAGTGTACGAACGTGATGTGTCGACGGCGAGCATGCTTACGTTGCGGTGAGCAAGAGTGCCAGACAGTGGAGATTGGCACTGCAGATGTTACCCGGCAAATATAAAAGCCGATGTTTTCGCCCGGTGAAGTTGTCTGAGTCTGTATTCGAGTTCGAGATGAAGTGAAGACATCTGCTGCACACAGCCGAGGAGGTAGACCGATGGATCGGCGAAGCCATGTTTAAAGCTACTGCAGTTGGACTTACATTTTGTTTTGTTTTTTTACCGCTGCATGATTTCAAGCTTTCTTTTGTCAAGTATGTTTTTATTTTAAAGTTTGTGAATAGCAACCTTATTTTTGTACAGATACCAAGACTGGTATGTTCCATTAAATATTATGTAGTTATTATTTGCTCTAGCCGTCATTATTTTTAAGCTTCCACTGCGCATAACCTTTTTTTTTCCATATATACCAATAACTTGGTTATCTATCTAACACTTTTAAAGAGTGGGAGGTAACAGGATCAAACATTCTTTTTTTAAAATTGGATGTTTGGATGGATATTTGTATAAGCAAATAACTTATAACATAAACCTAATGGGAATCACACTGGGGAAAAACTATGCATAACTGGATATTTTGTATAACCGAGTTTCCTATGTGTTTTCACTGTATTTTATTTTTTATGTATGAATATAGTATACTGTTATTTGTTATAAGCTGGAGTAAGGTGAGTTAATAAAAACGAGAACAGAACAATCATGAGCTACTCCAATCAAGCCGACAAGTAAATTATTAACAATAAAAAAAAGTAAAAAAATAAATAAATATAACAATTTTCTTACCCATCAGCAAATTCCCATGGCTCAGATGGCTTTCTAAATTTGTGATCACTGCACCCCCCTCCACGACCCATCTTTGGAGCTAATGATCCACATGAATACATCTGAAATTATTCCAATTATATTCAGTCATTCATTTGACAGGCTTGCAACTGCTGAAGTACTTTCAAAAAGGTGAGAAAAGTGAGAAATAATATAGAATAAGTTACCAAAAAGTGACTAAACATTGAAAAAAAGCAATTGTTTTTCTCCTCTTGATTACAGATGCTATTATTAAGATTTTTTTATTTATTTTAACTCTAAATCAAATGATGTATGCAAAACATGATTTTAGCGTCAAATACAAAAAAGGATAAAAATTTTGTTTAACACAACTCAACATTGCTTTTTATTCAAGAAAATCTATAAATTAGATTTGAATACATACAGTACATTAATTTTATAATCACAATTTTCTGCATATATTAATGTTTTGAAATATGTACATAGCTAGATTAAAGTATCTAAACAAAAATTATGAAGAAAAAGAAAAAGAGAAATGTGTGCTTAGACGTAAATTATTTTAATGTATTAAATGTACATTTCAGTACAAATGTAGATTTCAAGAACTTCTTTACGACTTTTTAAAATCACTAAATTCTGGAAACCATATGACTAATTACATTTTAATAAGAAAAATAAGATTAGAACATCACATTTTGGTCTTCTATTAAAATATTTTGTTATTAATTCAGATTTTCTTTTTTCAACAACAGACTTTTGCTGTGATACACCATGAAAAAAGTGACTAAAAGTGACTGTTTACTTAAAAAGGTAACTAAAAGTGATCAACTGTAAAAAAAAGTGACTAAAGGTAAGAAAAATGATGGAATTGCCAGCCTGATTTGATGATGAAAAACTGCATCAATTACTCAGAAAGAAAATCAAAAACTTATACTCACTGTCTGATTGCTATGAAGTTCAATATCATTGTCTCGCAATCGCTTCACAACACCAAACGTGGCAGGACCTTTATCAAGTTGACCATATTTTTCAGATTCAGATGGTTGATCTTTAACACCCTTTAAACCTTCAACTATCTGTGGTTTTACAGTTAAAAATGCTTCCATGCCTAATAATCATGAAAAACATACAGAGTTAGTAAAAAGTTCAAGCATTTAATTTTAAAAAAAAACCCTCAAATTATACATGAAATATACAAGTATTTTCCAATCATGTTTAAACTAAATGTAAAAATCAATCCATTATCTGTCTCACACAAAAATAAAAGAGAAAGAGAGAAAATTTTCAAGAATAAAACAATATTTATAAAAGATATCTTTGCAGGTGTATAAATACAATGACATTTGGTTAATTCAAAAATTTTGGATATTTTAACTTGTACAACTTTTTCTTAAATTTTTGACACAATATAGTGCTAAAATTGCTTAGTTTATTCAAAAATCATTTGAGATCTTTTGCTTAGTTCAAATTCAGAAAAGTCTCAAATCATAATAAATGTCTTTTCTTCTGCTAGAATTCCCACCTTTTTTCACAAATCACAACTTCACTTTGTCCTAGTTTGTTTGCAATTGGTGCTAAGTTATACAAAGAATAGGTGAACACAGAGAAAGTGAAGAATATTTCAAGTGTAGGTTACTGAGATGGTTGTCAATCTTACATAATTATAAATGAACGTAGAGAGGTGCTAATACTAGAACACTGGCATATAGTATTGGCCTATGTCACTCACAAATCATATTTAAATGCTGTTGTTGTTTGTAGAAGTTGTTGTTTGTAGACAACTGACACAGAAATCATTCAAGAAATAAAAAACAAAGATATTGATTCATTTGTTAAGTTAAAGCAGACTGAGATGTAGAAAAGCATGTAGTACCAACTACATTGAAAGTTATGATATATATATATATATATATATATAAATAAGACAACTTGTTAAAAACAAACTATATGGGAAATTATTTTTACTCTGTAAAAGAATTTGATGATACTGAATATTGGGTAAAACAAAAGGACACGAAGCAAATGAAGAAATTGTAAGTTTTCTCAAAAAGAATAATGCTGGCGTTTGGTTTTTCTCTATTTTTACTTCTTTTACATGAATCCAGTAAACAAGATAAGTATCATGTCACATATTTTTAGCCAAACTGAATGCTTCAAATTTTGGATATGAAATATCTATTCCCCTTAAAATTTGAATTAACCAAGTCTGATTGTATTTTAAAAATTATTCTGATAAATATAATACAGTACTTTATCCTGTTAGAAAAATATATCATAATTTAAGGTAGATAAGCTGCAGCTCATACATAAGAAATTTTATTTTTCCTGCTACCAGTCCAAAAACATTATTTTAGCTAAATGTTTTTCATATGCCTCTATTATAAGATTTATTTGCTAGTTTATTTCATACTGCATCATATATTATTAACCTGATGTACTGTGCCATGTGGCATCAGCAAGTTCTATTCCTATACAAATGTGTCGAAGATGACATAAACAATGATGTGTATGGGGCAGCGATCGGTATATTTGGCTAGAACTTAAAGTTGCTGAGATATACATCTGACTTAATAAGAATTAGATTAGTCTGCATGGAATAAGAAAAACTGATTAGAATAAGCTGTCCGGTGTACACACCAGGGCAACTCCTCTACCTAAAATAGCAATACTGAATAAAGACTAATTGAAGCCTAATTTAAATAAAATAAGAAAGATTAAAATAAATCATTAAAAGAGAATGAAAATATCTTTATTAATCATAAATTAACTATCAAAATGGTATTAATATCATTGTTTATAAAAAATACAAAGTGCAGTAAGCATCGAATGTTTAGGCTTAAAAAATTTCCAAAATTTTATTTTTTAGGTCGATTGTCACATATATGGTGTATACATCAGGGCAGTTTTTATGATGAATTTTGATATTTATTAGGTTAATTATCATGCGAGAGGTGTAAAATACCAGAGCAGCGCACTTCATTTATACAAAATTGTGACACTGCATAAAGTCTAATTACAGCAAAAATTTATAAATGGCTCAAAATATTAAGGATTAAATTAAACCATTGAAATAACATGAAAACACTTTTCTTAATAATAAATTAACAATTAACAATTAAATAAATTTTCCATCTTACCATATGCTTTTACAACATTTGCTAAAGCTCCAGAAGCACCTTGTCTTACAGATGGTATGCCATCTTTTAAATTATTAAAAAATAATGGATATAATTGATCCAGAATAGCTCTAAAAGAAATTAATAAAATGATTACTACAAAAGCTAATTAGAGGAGAAAGGCAAAAATGAATAAAATAAATTGATGAACAAGAAGTATGACATTACCATAAATTGTAAGATTACACTAAAATAAGCATGCATATGTATATATAAACACTAAGGAGATATTTATAATACAAACATATTTAGTTAAAATTCTCAAGGGTTAAAAAATGTTCAATTTTAAACCCCTTTACTAGAATTTTTAACTGTTTACATGAAAAAAAAAAACATTTCTTTCACATTGTTATTACACTTAAACATAGATTTGATTACAAACTTTTAACCTATTACACAGTTAATTACTAGGGTTAGTGAGACATGGGTGAAATGTTTAACTATGACTCCCACTGAATTAGTCTTTTGATGTAAAAATATTAAATTCATAATAATATTTTTCCCCTTTGCTTTTAGATCTAGCTAAATAATTTATATGTTATCACAAACTAATAGCTATAATTAACCATAAACTGCCTAACAGTTGGTTCTCAGGTTCTTATCAAGATATTTTTAATTTTACATATATCAGGACTTAAAATAAGTAAATTAGCTCTTTTTCCTAATGCAAGTTTGTAATACAACAATGAATACTAGCAGATATTATAATATTAAAATGAAGGAAAAACTTTTTCCTAATTATTTGAACGGACATTATAGACTTAAACAGGGAAGTTAAATGTCTTTAAAGTATGTAATTTTTGTATTTCTAACAGAGTTGTATAAATTTACTTAGTAAATACTTACTTTGATTCATTTGGAAAACATACAACAAAGTTCCCACAAGCCAAACAGGCAGCTAATAACAGACAAATAACATTAATAAAAACACAGAAACTTTATAAAGTTCTATATTTAATAAAAAGAGAAAATATTATGAAACAATCTTTAATAAGTATTACATTTATGATCTTTTCTTTAGCTTTACAATATATTATCATAAAAAGTGGTTTTGTAATTAAAAAAATAGAAAAGTTATAGTAAAAGAATCACAACTTTCAACAGATTAAACTCCTAAAATTTTTTTTAATTTAATTTAAAACTATTGAACAAATGAATATTTCATTAATCTTTATTTTACTTATAGCCCACCTAATAACTCAATAAATAATTTATTTGATGCAATAAGAAATTTATATTTTGTTTCAAGAACAGAAAAACGAAAGATTCAGAGGGCAGATATATCTTAATAAGAAAGTTGCCATGAATGAAATAATTACGAAAATTTGATGTGGATACCACACAACTTCTTTGCAAAGCTATTAAAATTATACAAATTTTGATTGTATGATACACAATCAGAATTATCACTCCACATTCCTTTAAAGGTTCAAAGTAAGTTTCATTTCTCAAGATCATTATATTGAGTAGAGTTCAAGTATTGCAATCTGGAATTTGTACTAGCAGCCCTAATATCCATTATATTGAGATTTTTCATTCCAAACTTAAATGTTTTACAATTACAATACTAAATAAAAAAAAGAAATTCAAAATTATTCTCTGCTAATTGACTTTTTATTTTTAAATAATGGACATGTTTTCTGCAGTAAACAGGACTAAAAAGAATTATTATTTCAGCTGCTTGTGAACACATTAATATCTTTCTGCCGTACTCTTGAAAAGCCAACTACTGTCATCTAGTGGCAACCAGCAATGTTAAAATCTATGTACTGAGGTTCTTTGTTATATACAATGCAGATTGCAATAAAAAATGGAGGTACATAACAAGATGGTAGAAGTTTAAAACACAAAATTTCAACATTCTAAGGTTAATTATTTTTTAGCTATGCCTAACAGCATTAATATCCATCATATTGACATTTTAAGCTGTTGATATAAGTTGGGGAATTATGAGGATAAAACTTGTAAAAAAAAATTGCAATGTTCCAATAAAAATCTTTATATATTCTTTAACATAGGATTTGTGCTTTATAAAAATGATGTACACATCACCAATAATTGATAAATATTAAGAAAAAGGTACAAATCATTTCAAAGCTATCTGTGATACAGAGTGATCAAGAATTTTCTTTTTTTCAATATATAGGGGGTCTACTAAATGCACAAATTACTGAAATTTCATTGGAAAGTGGAAATTTGAGTATAATCTATCTTTGAGTATTGTAAGCAATCAACAAGCATTTTTTTTTTTTTTTTTTTTAGAAAATTTTAAAAAAGGTCTAAACTAAGTGCTGTATTTTGGCTCTTCAGTACCATATATTTGTATATATGCGTGTGTGTCTATATATATATATATATATATATATATATATTACCTAAACAATTTTAAGAATTTGTTTTAATCCCAAGTCGATTAAAAAAAAATAAAATAAAAAAATAAAGGACAATGAATTTGTAGCTATACCATCTCGCACAGGCCAACTGTCATCACCAAAACAATCTAAAAGAGTCTGTAATAAGTTTGGTACAAATGGTTTCGTTGCTTCCTGATCAACCTAGTAAGAAATAAATAAACAAAGAGAAAAAACTAATTTTAATATTTGAAATAAAACACTATGAATAAAACTATTTGGCATTTAACTTTTTCCTACTAAATAACATGAAGTACAGTTTTTTCAGAATATCTGTATCTAAATTGATGCTCTAGATTGACAAGAGTATACACCCCATTCTTTTTTTTACAAAATTTTGAAATAACACAGCTGACCAACATACATTTTTACACAAGCTTTTTGTTCTAGCACGAATTCCCTTATCCCCCCTCCCAAATTTAATTTTTAATGCTAATTTTCACAGTGAAATCAGAAGATGATTGGTTTATGTCCACACATGCATGATTGACTTGGACTACTGTATGGAATATTTACTTTGTATTCTGGAGTAACAGGGAATACCTGAATAATCACTTTTTTCTTTATTTTGTTGTACTTCAGATTGAACATAGCATTTCACTTTTCATTATAATTATATTTTGTGTTAAATAGTTAAGTTCATAGGATGCAATAAATAATTTTTAAAAAGTTGATGCTCCAGGGTTCCCACTCTTTTTCCAGAAGGAAAATTAAGGACTTTTTAAGGACTTTCTAAGGACCTACTTGAAATACACAGCATAACGACATAAACCCTATTTCCTGAGGAACATACTTTAAAGATTATGAACCAGATAATGCATGTTCAATAAATGCCCTAAAATATTTTAGAATTAAGTTTTTAAAAAGGTATAAAAAGTAATATAAGATAAATCTATTTGACAAAAACTAATTTTGAAAAATTTACATCTAAAGTTTTTTGAATAATCAAAATAAAAATAAATTGAGAATAAAATACAATATAATAAACAGTACTTTATGAGGGTTTAAAACTGACTCTCTCTCTCTATATATATATATGTTTGTAATTACTAGCTGATTATACCCGACATTACATGAAAAAGAAGAAAGTTTTAGACTTTTCTATCACATTCAATCTAAAGAAAATTAATCTTCCATAAGTAACTGAAATATCTACAAAACCCCCACCCTCCATGCTTCGTTTAATTAAAATCTGCTTGACTGTTAGCTATTAGAAAAGGGCAGCTGACTTTATACTTTAAACCTTTTCAGTATGTGAACGATTATTCATTTGTCAAATAAGTTTTCTAGCTCATGACCATAAAAAATACTAATGAGCTAAAAGTATTTTCATAATTTTTTAAGGATATCAAGGAAAGGAATTTTGAATTAGTACAGTAATATACTGACAACATATAAGTATGTATTTGAGGATTTTCTTTACTATTAATATTGCCCTTTTGGCTAGAAAATGTAAAAGAATATTATGAACTTCAACAAATATTTATTTACTATTTACAAAGAAATTTCCAATAGTGAAAATTCACATACATAAATAATTTCATTTTGAAAGTTTAACAGATTCCTTTTTTTGTATCTGAAATTTTTTCACTCAAGTTCTGTAACTCAGCTACTTTTTCTTTTATATCTTACCATGAAAGAAACTGATAGTGTTCCAATTTCAAAATTAAGGAGTTTTTAAGGACAAAATTTAAGTAGTTTTAAGGGCCCTTAAAAATGAAAGCTAAAATTAAGGACTTTTAAGTACTGTGGGAACCCTGTGCTCAAATTAAGCTTTTTTAAAAATCTGATGAAGTTTCCAGTGTAATTTATGCTGATGCTAATTTTTTACTATTAAAAAGGTAATACTATAGAAATCACAGTTTAGAAAGGGTGTATTAATTAAACAATGTTTTACATTAACCCTTTCGCGCATACTGTCACAAATATGTGTCAGCAAGAAACGAACTCACTTCCTGGGCGACACACTGGCGTGCCAGAGCGTTTTCTCTTTCACCCCTGACCGTCACATATGTGTGCCAGTGTTGTGGAACATTTTAAAAACTATAAGTTTTGACACAAGATGGCATTGTATGTCCATATGGATTTAGATACATGTAGATTTGACCTTGTACTCAATAGGAGAGTAGTATGATACACATACAAGTGGTTTTTGATTATATAAACATGAGGGAAAAGGAATGTTTCTGATTGACATGTTTTATGACAGCTCTTTAAATTCCCACGTGGTGTTTGTTTATGTAAGCAGGGGAGTTTTTTGCTAAAGCGTTGTGTATTTCGGTTTACAGTCCAGTTTTTATTGCAGAATTAGATCTGACAGACTTGATTTTTTTTTCTCTTTTTATTGTTAAATTTTCAAAGCGTCGAAAGTGTTTAACTGAGCTTGAAATAGCTGAAATGATGCAAAATATTTCAGATTTTGATTCTGAAACAGATTAGGATATTAGTAATAGTGACACTATAATATATTCTGATTGTTCTTTATGTTCATAATGGATCTAGTGATTCTAATGATGAGGAGGACATTTCTGACAAAGAAATTGACGTTGTTTCGTTTTTTCACATTCCGGAAAAATCCTCCAAAATGGCAAATGAGTTACTACGAGTGCAAGGACTGTCATGTAGGATTGTTTGTAGATCTCTGTTTTTAAAATTTTTCGCACAAAAAAAGTTTAAATAACATAGTATTCAGTTTTGCAATGTTAAAAGTCATTAAATACTAAATAAAAAATGAAAAAAATAAAGTGCAAAATATATATTTGAATAAGAAATAGCTTAAGTAAATAAAGTATCTATAAACATATATAAATCCCATTCCGTTTAAATACTTTACGCAGCATTATTAAATAACGCGTTGCTACTTTGTAAATTTTATGAATTTAGGCTTAATAGCAAAAAAACCCCTGGCCCAGGATACTCACTCGCGAAAGTGACTGCCGGCCTCAGAGATAAGTGTGCGTTTGCGCTTCCCGTCGTGAAAGGGTTAATAAAACACTATATTTTAATAACTTCTCATGGGCTGGCCAAACTTACTCATGCACTTTTGATTCTTGGAAAATATATGACAACTGTTTCTTATTTGCTTTTCCTTTCCTTCAATCCTCTACATGAGCACACACATACCATCCTACTTAGCTTACAGCCTTGCATTACATACTTAGGTATCGCTGCCTTGTTGGCATCTATTTCCAATTCATGCAATCTCCTATAGTATTGTTTATTTTTTTTTTGTTTTGAAATGTTTTACAAGAAAAATTATTTTATGTTTTTACAGTACCCTTATTAAAATACCTAAACAATAATAAAATATTTCAGAAAGACAAACAGTTTTCTTAGAAACTAAAATAAAAAATATCTTAGACTGTCTAATAAAGGGAGAAGGTCCCACATCTGTTGGAGAAACTTTTAGTTTAAATAAAGTGACTTTAAGAACAATTAGAAAAAATGATAATTTCATATGACAACTAATAATTACGGAACTGAAATTCAGTTCCAAAACATCATTTTATAGCCACAATCCTATCTTACAGAAAAAAAAGAGAATACCTATTGATGGTAAAATTATAAAACAGAAAGCCTTTACAATATGTAACTAACTGCATGAATTCGAACCATCAACAAGTTTTCAACAAAGAAACTGGATTTTAATACAAGTGATGGATGGCTGACAGGTTTTCTAAACAGGCATGCATTCCACAATGCTAAAGCAAAAAAAGGAAATGCTGCAAAAAGCTTTCCAGTTAAATTAGAAAAAAAATTGAACAGGGTGGTTATACTTCTAGTCAAATATTTAATGTTCATGGAACAAGATTACTTTGGAAGAAAATGCCTGAAAATTTTTTTGCTAGCATACATCAAAAGTGGAACTTACGTAGTACAAAAATCAATTGTGTGTTCTGAAATTATAACTATCAAATGCAGTTGAAGGCAAAGATTTTAACAATGTGCAAAAATCTGACATTGAAGAAATTGATACCAGAGAGCCCTGTGGATTAGGACAATTTGACCAAATTCATGACAATAAAGAAGTTGATAATGAAGAAATCAAAGATGAAATTCAGCAATAAAAGGTGATTTAATTCATGAGGGTTTGAAATTTGCTACAAGTTAGGAACAACAGTTTCTCACTTAAAATCCTGACTTAGAGCATGCATTAAAATTTCAACATAATCTAATGTTTTGTGTAGCAGGATATCAAGTATTATATAAGCAACTTGAGAGAAAAAAGAAAACTGTTAATACTTTGTCATAATAAGAAAAAAAAAAAACCAGAGATGTTTAATAACTAACGATATTCTTCATTTGAATCAAACTCGACGATTGTGCTACACATATCTGTCAAATCAACTGATGATAGTATTTTTGATCCAGCTTGTAATATATATGCAAGCTTGTCATCAAGTAGCAATAGTTGCTAGTTGTTTTATTCTTTATTTCAATTTGAATTTTTATATGCTCTATGTATTTATAGACTGAATTTTCAATGTACACTAATTGGCACATTGAATTACAATTTGAAATTAAATATTTTAAATTTTTGTGGTGATAAAAATGATATTTTTTTGTTTTATAAATAATATGGATTTTATTATTACTTTTTTGTATTTTTTTTTATGGAAAATTGAATTTTTTCATCTTACATGATTTTCTGAATGGCAAAACATATTATTTTAAACCTGTATGCTCATTTGTGGGCTTCTTTCTCCCATGCCTACTTGGTCATGGAAGCAAGTCAGGGTGATTAGTTTGTTTGAAAATACAACTAATACAACTTTTTCAGTCACACACACTAAAAATAAATGACTATACACATTTTGCTAGCAATCAATAATTAATGAAAGCTGTAGTGATAAGTGATAAAAATTATACATTTATTTACAAATAAAATGTGAATAATTTTCCCTTTTTTCCCATTATTTTAAATTTAATAAAAAATATAGTTCACAGAATACTACACCTTTGAGGCTAATTCTGCTATGCATGCACAAGCAGCTTCTCTCACAGCATGATTATCAGCCTTTGTTTGAGCAATATAATGTTTAACCTGTAAATATGTACATAAAATTTTAAATATATTATAAGCACAAAAAAAAAGAATGCATAAAATAATGAACATTTATATATAAATGCAATTCAGTCAGCACTAAATCAAATCAACAATACTTAAATAGACACAAAAACAAAAAAATTTGGGGAAAAAAAGATTAAGAAAAAAAAAAAAGAAAATGCAGATAAAGAGGGAAAATAAAAAACTATTAAAAAGAGCTATTTTGATTTATGTATGAAAAAAAATATGAAATATGAAAGAAACTATGTAACTTTTTATCGATGTAAACAAATACCAAAGTTTCCTTAAAAAAAAAAAAAATTAAAACAGATTTAAATCTAAGTTTCTCCAATATGCCCAATTAATTTTTAATTTTTTAAAAATTAATTTTTTTTTTACATACACAGTTGAATTTTATTATATTAAACCTTGAGAAACCATGTGTTTTGTACCCAAATCTTTTGACTCACAAAATTATCAAAAGTACAGTTGTAAATTGAAGAAACGATAAAGATTTACAGAATAATAGTAATAATAAATAAAGATTTATATTATGACATTGGCTACCCATTAATATTACATCAAAACAAAGATTGTAAAAAAAAAATCAAATGAAAACACATACAGTAGAGTCTATAATTTGAGTATTGATTGTTTGAGTTTCCTATAAATTCGATTCAAGTTAAATCTAATATAACAAAAAATAAATAAAAATATAATTTTTTTAAAAAAAGACCAACACATGAAAAAATTACTACATATAATTTTTATTGTTGTTTGACTGGTCTCATGTTTACTGCATAAGCCAAAGCTATCAACAGATATCCTCCCTCCCAAACAAAACAGGTTTTGTATTCTTCCCAGGGTGTGTGTATAGAGGAAAAGGAGGGGGTGGGGAATCATGCTGTTTCAGCTTAGGAAGTTGTTCAACCAGATTTCCCCCACTCACTTTTACCTTTAACTGCATGCAAACACATCTTCCCACATTCTAAAAATAAATTTTTTAAGTTACTTAAAGTTGATAAAAGTTACTTAAACATAGTATTTCTGTGGTGAAAGAAGAGCAAAATAATGATAAGCAACTAGAATTTATTGATGTAGCTATAGTTGATATGATTAGTGTAGCAGAGCAGGATAACCTAATAAATGATTCCACACAAGTTACAGCATGAGTCTTGCTGTACTAGAAACCACCATGAGGAACATAGAAAAACAACCTGAGGCGACTCCAGCTGACAATGTAATGTTCAGAAAATGGCATGATATTGCTGCACATAAAAGGAACAATGTATTTAAACAAAATACAATTGACAATTACTTTAAGATGCAATTAACTTATCTTCAGCAATTAATGTAATATTATGGAAGTACATTTTTAAAGTGAAAAATACTTCGAAATTTAAAAAGAATATGAAATTCAAACACATGCACAAATACCTAGACAAAAAATGTGAAATTTTGAAATGAAATTGGAAGCAGAAATCAGCTGTAGAGAAACAAAGAAGAAGAACTCCACCAAAAAGTGGAAAATTTTCATCCCTGTACTTGCTATAAACGCATTTCTTTTTGGTGGGTACAGAATTTTAATTTTTAGTTGGATATTTTTGACAATCTTGAGCCTGTAGTAGTGAAAAGAGTGGTAGCATGGCTGAAGCATGAAATTATTTTCTCTTTCCTTATGTACTTTTACCAAGAAAAGTAGGCAAGAAGAAATAAGACATTCCTTCCAAAGTCTAGTATTTAGTGACAATTTGGTGGGGGAAATTCACCAAATAGTAGAATTGATGATATTACTGAACAAGTATAAACATGTGAAAACTGTGTAAATTTGTAAAATTGCGCAGTTTCAGCACAATTTCTGTTAATATACTGTTTTTGGAGCAGCAGAGCACAGATATCAGAAACTGGTGCAGTTTGGCACAGTTGTAACATCCCTGTATAAAGGTAATTCATGAAAATTTAAATAAGGCTACTTATTAAATTAGGAAAAACAAATTATTTTTATATATTAATTGATATAAAAAACATTCACAGCAGACAGTTTCTTCAATGAAATTACCTTCCCACTTTATGGTCTTACATTTATAAAGCGGTAAGAAAATCATGAACATTAAAAGTAAAGAATGTGTTTCTAAATCATTATACATTGAATGCAAAATGTAAGTTAAAGCATTCGTAATATGAAAGTTTTTTAATGTTACCAATTGTATGTGAAATCAACTAATATAAATACAATAGCTGTACAATAGATAAAATTTGATTATAATAAGAATAAATTGGTGCTATTTAATTTTGAAACTGAAGTTAGAGAGCATTTAGAGGTAAAAAATAATTGTAGAAAAAAAAAATTCTACATAAAAAATTCAATAAGAGGATTTAAAGAATGGAAATTCATAAAATTATTAAATAATTCTCTTAATTCTCAGATAATTTTCTTATAAATTATTTACATACAAAATGGCTGATGTATTTTTTCACAAACATCCGACCACTTTCTTTTACAACTCTCCTCCAACTTTCTTGAGAATAAATTCTAACACCATCAGCAATATAATACCTAAATTAAATATAGACCATAATCAAATAAAGTAAAATACATGCAACTCTATGTGAAATGCATCTAAAACAAGTTACTATTAAACATAACATTAATTTGTAACAATACAAGTAATACAGTATTAAAAAAAATAAAAATGTTAAAACATGGGCACAAAATAGAACAGCTAAGTAAAGTGAATTACAGTTATATGACTATGAAAATGCTTACGGCTTAAAATAGTAATGTATTATACCAGAGCTTATTTATATATTTTTAAACTTACTACATATTACTTTCAATTTTATTTTATTATTTATAACATCTTCCAACTTTAAAAAAGATTAAAGCTTATTAAATATAAGTATTAAACTTTCCCAAAGTTTGAATATGTAAGACTATAAACTGAATGGTTTTACTATAAACTCAGTGGTATTAAAAATACTGCAACATATAATAATTAATCTTCTTTCCTTTTTCAACATCAAAAATAAGTAATAGAACATAACACTAAAAGCATGTATGTGTGTGTATAATTATATATAAGCATACATACACATACTCTGTGCTGCATATTTAAACATGGAGCAAGCTCCCCTGCCTACTTTAGATTTTTTTATTTTTATACTCTGTATATCAAAGAATATTTCCAAAATACTGTCCAAAAGTAATAGTAAAAAGGTAATGGTAAAAATTTTGTTACATGATGTTGTTACTCATTTTCCAAATGCAGGCAAAAAGATAGTCATTAATATTAATATATATATATATATATATATATATATATATATATAGAGAGAGAGAGAGAGAGAGAGAGAGATATGATTAAGTTTCCTTCAGTTAAAGGTTAAAGATATAACATCATACGATTTTATCAAACATTAGCAATTTATATATATACAACACTATGGTAAAAAGCTGTAAATAACAGGTGTAAAGAATGGTTGGTTTAGAACAATGCAATTAGTACTTTGCAATTTTAAGACTGCTAAAGTCAGGAGACACTGGCTAGATTAATTATAAGCAGTTACAAACATACATGGTAACAATGGAACACAAACATACTGATTCTTAATCATATAGAAATATTTGGTTATAAAGCAAATGATTGAGACGTTTTGAATAAATAATTTCAAAGAAAAGTATGATACTATTTCTTACTTTCTAAATAAAAACATGATTCATGAAATCATTCAAGGAATGATGTATTAATATTTTTTCTAAAGTGAATAATTTAAGATAATGATTTCAACATGCAGAAAATAAAGTAAAAATATTACAGAACAATAAACATATATAAATAATGAACAGAGCTCATTACCGATTTAAGCACATCTGTGGTAATAATTCAGGATAAAAAACTTCTCGCTCTTCATCACTTTTGAAAGAGAGCAAAAACTTCCTGGCACATTCAGAAGATGCAAGTCTCA
The DNA here is from genome assembly GCA_032207245.1 of Pardosa pseudoannulata. NCBI lineage: Eukaryota > Metazoa > Arthropoda > Arachnida > Araneae > Lycosidae > Pardosa > Pardosa pseudoannulata. Next base: position 138,851,974 of record CM063510.1, read on the forward strand.
CCTTGATATTAAAGAAAGAAAGTTACAAGCCATAGGAATTTTTTTTAAATATTTTATAACCAAGTAACAAATGCAGAGTTTAGTTTTTGACATAAAAACCAGTTTTATGATGCGACATGCATTTAAACTAAATCTTAACCAGATTAAACTAACAAAATCCAAAAAATCTTAGATATGTTATTTTAAATATACAATACAGTTGAGAGTAACTGATTACATTAAATTGTACTCTATGTAAAGTAATTGTACTTTATACAACTAAAAATAGTCCTAAATTACATTTAACTGTACCAATAAGTATTAATTGGATTTCAAACACAGAATGCAATTAATAGTACATCTCTGAGTACAATTAAAGTAATTAAAATCACATCAATTTTGTAAATAGGACTTTCTACTTGCAAACCAAAAAATAATTGTATTTGTGAGTAATACATAATCAGAGAGGAGAAATATATGTTTAATACCACATTAAATCTTTTGATTTCACTTCAAAATTAGGCAAATTTATCTTTTTTTTATAACTGAAATTATTATAAATAAATTATCATTCATCAGCATAAAAATAAACTGTTACTAAATTTATAATTTTTTTGTAGTCAGGATATAAATTACCGTGTAACATTTGATAATGCATTAACTATTTTGAACATTTATAAACACCTAGCTGATTTTGAAGTTTCAAATATACATGACTATACATGAACATGAAAATAAAAATTTTTTATAAATCTATCATGTTTCTACACTATGTACTGATAAAAAAATACCTGCTCTACCATACTGATATATCTATAGTAAATAGATAATAAAATGTAGTTAATTGGTGATAAAATACTTTAATAATTAAATAGTAAATTGTTCATAGTAAAATAGTACGCTAGAAAAATGTTTGAATAATTAAATAATTAACAATAATTAATAGATAACAGTGAATGCCTTGCTGTTACCTAATTTTATTGCCAAAGCTTATAACACATTTTTTATAAGTTTTCGACAAGCAGGTTTTTGACAGGCTATTCAGTTTAACCATGGTTTAAACTGAATAAAACTGCCATATCAAAAACCTAAAAATCCTGAATAAATGTAAAAAGCATAAAAAATAACAAACCTGACTCCAATTATCACTGAGACCAATCCCAAGTTGTTTACTAATATGATGGCCAAAGTTCTCAGCAGAAAATGGATTATAGGATGTTCCTGCAGAATAATAATATAATTGAAAACAATAACAGAGCACAAATTTATTATTTTGTAAAATTATAAATCTGAGAATAGTAAAGGACATAACACGTGCAATTATTTATCCCTTTCTTTCTTGATTATATAACCCAACTTAAATAAAGTCAATGTAAAAATTTATATAATATTAAATAATGAACAGCTAACAGAAATGTGCACAAAATATATATATAAAATAAAATTAGGAAATTTATTTAGAGTAACTCAATAAAAATAAAAAAAATTATTTTTAAACCCAAATTGCATAAACCAAAAAATGCTGCTAAATGTTTAAATCAAATTGCATAAAAAAAAATTTCATAATTTATTTGGTCCCCATCACTGTTCACAATTAGTGAAATATATTTGATTATACTACAGAAAAGAAATTAATTAATAAAAAATGTGCACATAACTACATTGTAAATGATTATGGAAAAAAAAATAAAAATTTTCTATATTTGTTCTCGTGCATAGCAGAAAAACTTGGATAAAAAAAAAAAAACATGACAGAATTATAAATAAATACATAGTCAAAAGCATACCTTCACATGTGAATCCACAGCTAACTAATGATCCTAAAACATAATAACCAGTTTCACGAACAAATCGATTTGTATGGGAAAGTGTTTTGAAAAGTAATTCTAAAAAGTCATTTGTTATAAATGGCTTGAAACTCTCTCCACATCCATCTACCATGGATTGCAAACACCTAATAAAGAAAATTCCATGTTAAAAATGTTATTTAAAATACATTAGACAACAGTTTACTATTAAAGGCTATACTCTTATTATAAGCCTGTATAAATAAGATTTGCAAAATATTTTAGAAAAAAATGTATTGTCTCTATAATGAGCAAGTAAAATCAAGGATATAATTACAAAAATACTGTTATATGCTTTCAAAACAATTTGTTTTGTCAAAAAGAATGATATTGGATATCTGGCGATAGATGTAAGATATTGATATCTGACACTAAATTTATAATCCCTAGTTTCCTAGTCATTATAAAAAATTCTGAGTACTTTGCTTCTATACAAATTATCAGGAACATTTAATGTTTTATGCCATCAGTACAACCTTTATCTTGCCTTCTGGGGTGTTGCACCTCCTAGGTTGGATATGAGCTAGTCTATTCTGTTATCAATACAACTGTTGTATAAGTTTGTAACTACTCTCATATCACTGTGTGTTTTGTTTCTTTTGCTTGAGTATGACAATTCTCATATATTTGGGGCAGGTGTTATTTTTCCTTTGAAATTAACAGACAAGTATATACTAGCATATAATTTCTAAAATCTTCGAATTCTTATAGAATTACAGGTATAATACATGCAATAATTTTGTTACATTTTGCATAATTTTTATTTTTAATGGACAGAGGACATTATTAAATCTTTATCTTAATTCTTTTTAAAATTTAATCACAGAATCTGGAAATCTAATATTTTTGCACAAAATTAAACTGCATAAATTTTTAAAATGACCATCTATGAAAACGTAAATTGCTTATAATAAATAAGTAAATAATTCTACTTTGCATGTTAATAGTTTCAAAATAATTACTGTTTATTGAAAAATAAACATCACTATTTTTAAAAAATTCAGAAAATGCAAACATCTTATTTCAAACATCTATTTCCATCTTATTTAAGTAACATATTTTCTTTAACTATTCAGTATTAAATATTTCAGATTGGGAAAGTTATTCTAAACCATTTATATTTATAATATCCCCTTAAAAATTTCAGAATAGTAATAAATGTAATAAGATCATTATTTATCATAATTATAACTGAACAATTTTAATGTCGGCTATCATTTTTTAACTTTGAAGTTTTCATATAAATATATGTAATGCATATTAATATATATTAAAAATATATGCTAAATACTGAATACCTTATTTTCTCTAATTTTAATTCTATATCATGGTAAAAAAAGAATCTAAAATATGCAAATCTTTCATTTCCCAGGAATAAATCCTTAATTTGCAATTAATTTCTTTTTTGATTTGGTACTCATGAGGTCTTAGAGACTCATTCAGACTTTAAATCCTCCCAGGGACACTTTTTATTCACTAGCTGTCATTTTTAGCACCAAAAATGCTGGGATATTCTTATGATAGAATAAGCACTTATCTTGCTGTGGGACCAACAAAGTTTCTTTTTGCCTTTTGGTGGCAGATTTGATTCTGTAAAAAGATACAGGTGGAGCAATAAAGTTTAGAGAATAAAATATGATTTTAATGAACTTCAGTTTTGATATGAAGTTAAGGAAGGATAATGACTACAACTGAATCTAATTACAGTCAGTATCGGCAATATGGTCATCTGCTTATAAGGTCAGTTTTCTAAAGTCCCATCTAACTTAATAGGGAATGTGTTAAAGAGCACCGCTTATATAGTCATTTTCTTTTTCTTGTTACCGGTTATATGGTCAGTTTTATGTTTCAAAGAGTTTCCGTTTATTTATTTATTTTTTAAAGAAGTCAATGGGAAATCGGAGGTAAACAGAATTCAAGTCTTTATTTTCCTCTCTTTCCCCCCTTCTTGTTTGTGTAGACTCACCTCTCTCAGTTCTTGCTCCCCACTGATAACAAGTGGACATCTGTCTGTTTATTGGTTGAAGTTATCTCTCTCATACATGACCTCAGGTATTATTTTACTAATTCCGAAGCAGCAGATGAGGATTTAAAACTATTAGGGACTTCGAAAAAGTTGTGTTAACAACCAAAAAAGGAAGCAAACTTATATATCTGATTATTTTTAAATACACTGAAATGAATGTACTTATGTACATGTGCTGTACTTTGATTAGTAAAGTAAGCTAATAAATTCCCCTCCCCCCCAAAAAAAAAATTTCATAATTTTAATGTAGTTTTTACTTTTTAAATTAATTTTTAAAATGGTCTGAAAAGTATAATTATTTGTTTATGAGTACTACATTCTGATAGGTGAATATAATCCTTCCACAATTCAATAGGGTTATATTGTTCCGCATATATGGTCACCCCGCTTATATGGTCTGATTTTTCTGGACCACTAAGCTGACCATATAACTGATACAGACTGTAATAGCATAAATATTAAAGATCTAAATATGGTAATAAATTAGTAATATTTATATCAAATTGACCCACATTTTTAAATAATATACTTCAAACAATTTGTTAAAAAAAAATTCAGCTTCTAGTCTATAGCAATTTTATGATAAAAGTATGAACTTTATTACTGACAATATCTACTAACATACTTCAATAGAACACAAATACACAATTAAAAGAAAGGGTCTTACTTCATGCTAGTTTCCAAACATTTCCACCCAGCAGTGTCATGAAAGATTTGAGAAGCATCAGAGCTTAAACGCTAAAACACAATAATATTTAATAAAAAAGGTTAAAGGCCATATACTTCAAAACTCAAGAAAAATATTTTTCATACTATATACATATTGTAAATCATTGAATTTAATCTAGAAAAAAAATTAAAAAATAGGGTAGACAGGTAGACATAATCTAAAATAAAATTAAGAAAAGCAAAAAGTTTCTTATTACTACAGATCATACTTAATTATAATGAACATTAGATGAAACAAGTTATTTGTGTAAATAGAGAATGACAATTAATGCTTTGCAATTTCACTTATAAAATAATATTCCAGCATGTATTTTGCAAGAAAAATGTTAATTTTTGCTAAATCAAACAATCTTCCATATAATAAATTGAAACAAAAGAAATAACAAGCTTTTTTACCATCTGTTCTAGTATTACAAAAGATAACAAAAACCATTTTAACATGTATAATAGCACAAGAAAGGGGTTCTTTTCAAAATCTTTGTTAACTATTATACAGTATCAAAATATTATCCAAATGATGATGAGTTTTATATTGTATATTTTGTAAAAATCAACACACAAATTTACAACTACACCTGGCTTACATAAAACAAACAAAAAAAATGTGCAAAGTAAATGAATTTACAAACCATATAATAAGAAGATATAGCTTAAGATTTGGGTTTAAATGATAATTAACACAGATATACTTCATCTATATGCATATTGTAAAACCGATTCTACATTTTTGCGTTTCCATAGCCAGTATCATGTCCCTTTACTCTCTGTTAATGTGCCTAGTATTATATAATTTTTTTTTTTATTTTTCTTTTAAAGCCAAAAGAAAAAATTTTCTTCCTCCAATTTAGGTCCAAATTAGTTTTACTCATACTCCCTAAATTTGCCCCCAAACTTGTAGAATCCTATGAAAATCAACAGCTCAATTTAAGTGTTATTCATGACTACATGAAAAACAGAGCTGAGAATGTCTATATGCCATGAACTTGAGAAAAGAGGGAGATATTAGGTTTGAAATCCTTTTTCACTTTCCACAATTATTCAAAAGGATGCATAGAAATAGATATGGTGTTCACCTCCATGATTATTCAATGAATTTAGGAAATTCATTCACAATTATTACGCTAAAGCATCTTCAATTTAATCAGTCCATCATCATATGAAAATAAAGATGTCAAATAATAACAGAAACAGGAATATGTGATATTACCTAACTTTACTTTAAATAAACTTAAATTATTAATGAAATAAACATTGTTATGAAACATGACACAAGGACATTTTTTATACTAAAGTTAGTGAGAACATTACATACTCTAGCTCGTTGTTTTGGAGCTGGAGACAGCTCTTTATCGGAACTGGAAGAACTATCATCATCAAATACAGAATTTGTATCCATGAAATCCCGCTCTAAATTATCTTTTATAAGTTGCAAAACATAATTACTGCATAGACCATAAATTTCTGAACCCTTTAAATAGCATAAACTGCCGAGAACTTCACCTACAAGAAAAGAAAAGTGGAAAGGAATAAAAAACGAATAAACTATATAAAATTAATCAACATTACAATGATAAAACAAAGTAACTAAATAATTCACAATAATATACTTTTTTAATCTCTTAATATAAAGTAAAACAAAACGGAATAAATGATTTGGTTTGGAGATAGTTTACTGTTTTGTTATGCAAGGGCTAATGAGACTGGGACCTACTGCTTAAAGCAAATTTTTTGAATGGTTATGAAAATTCATGCAGCAGCAGCATTCAAACTCACAAATTCCATTACTGAAGATCAGTGCTCTACCATTCAGCCATCTTTCAGTAAACAGATCAAATGAAGTAAAACTCTTTTGGCAACTTGTTACTTAGCCCTAAAACTAATTATTAATGCCATAACCAACTTGGCACCCTGTTTTTCAATTTTTCACCTGGAATAAGGGAGAAAAATTATATTTTTTTAAGTAGGTCAGATAACTAAGATTTCAAAATTATTAGAAAACGTAAAAATTTAAGAAAATAATTTGTAACTAGACAATCAAAGACAACCTGAGGTAAAATACAAAATTGACATTAAAAGCTTTGAATTTAAGATAAAAACCTGGAGTAAGAATGCATATATCTTATTAAAAAGTATAAGTTTTAATTATAAATAAATACAATGCTAAAAAATAATATAATTTATTTAACATTTAGCATTTTTATCCTATCTTTTATGAATCAAAGTGCGAAGACAATAAAATTTTAAGTGTAAATAACTGATTCAATGAATTTTCTAAAAATAAAAATTTTTTTTAAAGTATTACTTAAACTGAAATCAATAATTGTATGCTTGAAATCACCAAATGAATTACTTTATCAATTTTTATCTAATATCCTTTTTTTTAAATCAATACATTTTTTTCTTTTATTTTGAACAAAGTTTTAACACTTAAACAAAAATTGTATACTGTTTTTAAAATTTCCATAATATGCAGCATCTAGTCTATATATATAAAAATGAATTTGTGTGTGTCTGTCTGTCTGTCTGTACTCAATAGACTCAAAAACCATGCATCCAATCGCCGTGAAAATTTGGGAAATGTTTAGGTATATCCCTGGGAAGGTTTTTGTAAATTTTCAACGTTCGAAATTCATTCCTTCCCCCTTTTTCGAGCATTTCATGTCATTATTCCAAGCATTATTTTCCCCGGTTAAACGCAAACGATTAAGTTTTTAATTTATCGCATCATATCTAAGGGAAAGAAGCAATGTTTCTAGCAATGTGACGTCATCCCAAGTAATTGTTTTAAACGCAGTTTTCCACGGTTAAAAGCAGGAGATTAAAATGTTCAATTCATCACATAATAAATAGGCGAAAATGATATTTTTCTATCATTATGATGTCATTCATTTAAATATTTCATTTATTCATTTCTTATTTTACATTATTTAAAATCGTCTGCTTAGTATCTATTCGATTTGAACTGAAATTTGAGATATAAAGTGATTCACTTTCATTTCTATGTGATGCAAATTATAGCATTTTTATATGAGAACTAATTTTAAATTTAATTCTTGGTTCATTTTTATGTTACAATGAAATGCATATCAACTATATTCTAAGTACAAAAAGTACAAATTTCAGTGACTCTCATGGCCAAATAAAACCTATCATTTTATATAGTTATCTTCATATTCATATGGTTGTCGATATGAATGTGTGTTTCTGTTTCATACAAAACTATGTGGTTTGTCATAAATTTCCTTAATTTTGGAAAACATTTATTACTACCAACAAAATTAGCACTGTTGCTGTCAAAACCTGTGCTTCCTATTCTATCACGTAATATGACAAGATCTGTTAACTTTGCTAATCAACGTACAGTAGTAATACAGTAATGCAATTTAGGGTTAAGCTTATATTTTACAATAAAAAAAGTTTGAGCAAATTTAATATAAGACAAATTCGATTGTAAAAACTGAATAATGTTATAATACGCTTATGATAGAAATATATAAACATGCCAATGACTCGAACTGAACTGTGACGAATTTAGAGAGTTATTCACGAAAAATAAATCTTTATTTAAAAGTAATATATTAAGTTCACCGTAGCGAAGCACGGGCAAACTTGCTAGTATATTATAAAAAATATGCATAAGTATTTTCAACATAAAAACCAAAAATTTTTTCCACCACAGAATTACGAATATTTTATACCAAGCAATGTTAAAAGAAAAGGGGTTATAATGCATGTATAACTAGATATGTTGTGATGAATAATCTTTTTATCTTACAAAACTGTAGGTGTAAAATTACTTTCTAAATTTTTGACATCAACTGCTGTATAGTAATATTCCACGCTATTCTGCAATTATGTTTATAATAAAGGAAATACATATATTGATTTCAGGTACTTTTCACCTCTCTCTCTATGTATGAAATAACATATTTGATGACATGTAAAATACATTTGATAATAAAATTATTTTATTATAATTTGGTTAATGGTTTGTTTATAAAAAAAAATGCTCTAAGGGATCATTGGATAGAAAACAATATATGAAAGTGCTTACGGAAATAAGTCATTTGTAAATATTTCAATATCTGCTTGATATTATAGCAGTAATTTAAAATTAAATACTCAGAACATCATCCAATAAACTTCAAACAAAAATGAAAGATTGCATTGTTTGAACTTTATATCATTAATTATGCATATATCAAGAGCATACCTTCATCCTTTCTGAAGTGAAGAGGAAGAAAGTTTAATACAGAGATTAAAGATTTTATGCAATACATGATTCTTTTTAAAGAATTCTCTATTTTATTTCTTTTACATTGCATTTATAATTAATAGAATTCAGATCACTTAATACTTTATTTACATTAAAATCTTAAATTAGGCAGAAAGTTAATAAATTTTATTTCTACATTCTATAATAAGCAAACTATTATTATAAAAATATGTATTTTTGCCATGAAAGCTCAAACGGTTTTGTCAATAGTCATATGCACACTTTATACAATGAAATGTTGCTAATCAAATGGATTTCTGGTCCTTTTTTTCTTTATAATAAAGTATAGTATGACCTGTAAGAGTAAAGTTGGCTGGTTATTGAGCACACCAAATTCTAGTACCTTTTTCTACGCATTTTTACATATTGTATGGATTTAACACCAGCCTGTTTTGACAGTATTATTTAAGCAAAAGCTTCATATAATTAGAAACTTCTGAAAGGTATGCAAGATCAGTTTTATATTTATTGGCTGCTCTTTAGTACTAAAGTTCATGGGTTTGAATCTGCGTTCGTAGCCATTCGGAATTTGCTGCAAGCAGTAATATCATTAGCCCTTGTGTAGCAAAAGAGTACTTCAAACCAAAGGGATATTAACTGTTTGGCTGTGATGTTAACTGTTCAGGATGGTTAATTCTCAGTAGACATATTAGCCCTCTGTCCTACCATCTTTATTGCACCAAACTGGAGAAAGTAAGAAGGCAAATGATATTACTTGAATCATAAGCAATAGTAGACAGTCAGTTTCATTTGTAATTGACAGTAACATACTGTTAATTGACACGCAAAATGAATAAAACAACACATATAATTTCAAAATTTCAACATGTCATTCAAACTGCATATTCTGTCTTAAATTTTTAAACAAAATACAGATAACAATGGAAACTGTATTTAAAATATTAAATACAGTTTACAAAATGCAAAACTCTTGGAGTTAGTTTTTAGATATCTTGTAAAACCAAACACACTTAAAGGGATATATTATAATATATACAAACAAATTTCTGAGTAAAAGCCGTAAGAATTTATGTATTAGCCTAAATATTTTATGACTTTGCTTATATATTACAGACCAGGGGCATACGCAAGGGGGGGGGTTAGGGGTTTAACCATCCCCCTTGAGCTCAGAAAAAAATGGCAAAAATAAAAATTTTAGTACAAATTATGCAGGCTATTATTTTTTAGAATTATGACCCCCCTTGGAAAAATTCTGTGTATGCCACTGTTACAAACTATCAAAATATTTTTAAAATTCTGTTAAAAACTTTTTTTTCCTAACACAGCTGGCAATACAGGCACTATATGCCTTCATGCCAATATATGGCTGTGAAGCTGTAACCCATTTAGCAGCCCCCTAGGAGCACATGTAGCTTAAGTTATGCTATGTAACGTTACTTTAACTGGAACCTCATAATTCAGAAGCAGGGACCAAGCAGAAGACCCCAGGCTTGTCCTGCCACCGCCAGAGGTAACGTTTTAGAACTTGGAGAACATTGTGACCATGAACATATTTTACGTGCCCCAGTCACCTTTAATGAACATGGCAGATCTTAGGTCAGCTTGAACCTTGAAGCCACAACCTTTCAGTTACAAGATTGCTGCCTTTGCTGAATGAGCTACCGTGGTCTATTAAAAACTTAAAAACCAAAACTTATGACACAAATTATAACTTAAATTCTAAGGAACAAAAAGGTTAGGTTTGGAGCACTTTGTTAAATTTTTTGAAAGGTAAAAGCTAATTAGATTACAACTAACTGCTTAAAATGAATTCTGAACAGCTATTAACATCCATGCCAACAGTTAGATTAAAACACGTTGTGGTACCAAAAGACAGTATTCTACCTATTTGACCATCATTCTACACATATATGAATTAGGATACTGTTTAGTCAATTATTAATACTGGTCATTTAAATAATAAAAAAAAACTTTAAAACAAAAATAATTAAGATTAAACATTTTTACAGCAAAATCTGATATGCAATATTTATATTACTGAATTAACATTACATTTCATTGAATTTTGTACTCTCTGACAGTAATTTTGAAAATATAGGAGACAGTATACTTGTGAAAATTGTCACATGAATGGTTTTAACAGAGATATCAATAATGGCTACAGCCTCAGTGCTAAACTTTGATATATCAGCATAAATATGCAACCATTCATAATATCTCCTCCTTCACTCACTTCAACTGTCATAGTAAGTAAAATATCACTGTGACTTTTTCTTAAGCTAATAGAAATCTGGGTAAGATTCGTATATTTTGACTTTTAAAAGAATGCATTTTTCATAAGGGTCATGGAATGAACTGCAGATATTGTTTTAAATCATTTTTATTGGAAATGGTTGGGAATACAAGTAGATTCGGGATTTAGCTTTTATTTTGATGCTAGCTAGGTTTCTAGTTTGTAAACATTAATCATAAAACAATGTATTAGTTAAATACGACCTAAACTAATGTATGCTGCTATTAGTAAATCTGAAGATTTACTAGTAGCAGCATCTTTCAAAAGATATTGTATAAGGGGAAATTTTAAGTTCATTGTAAAATATACGGCACTAATTCAAATGATTTATTCAAATATTCATAATAAAACAAACCAGCAGCAAGTCGAATTCTGACTTCAGAATCTGTTAATAACTCAAGAGAAAGCTGATACACAGTTTGCAGAAATTTTTCCGTTTCTTCATTACATCCAGATTGCTTCAATTGGGTTATTAAGGCCTTAATGCCTAAGAGAGAACCATGTTTGGGCTCCCAATCTCCTTCGGGATTACTTAAAGGTTTCAAAAGTAATTCTTCAACAGAAAGAATATCTGATGGTTTAGAATAACTCAAATATTCTTTCAACTGATTGACACCTTGGTCGCGGTCTAATTTTCGAGCACTATAAAGAGCTGTAAACACTTCATTAAGATCCTTCATATTTATTAAGGAGTACAATACACCGATAGAAATACAGAAATTCGAACAACAGTCACAATATTAAAAAATAGGCGAAAAAACTTTCTTTTGACAAATAATTTCAACTGTATTTTAAGTCTCGAGTGAGACCATACAAACAGACTGTTGTTTGTGAAATTTTTATTAACGGACTGCACGTCTAAAGCCAGACACTTCCCTGAAACACTATTCGCTCTTTTCATCACGTGAGAAGTTGACGTGTATCACAGAGTAACAAATTTTTATTCCTCTATGGTCATGGATATGGCGGTGGTTTTATTTTTTAAACAATTTTTTTTCATAATCTGCTTAAAGAACCCAAGAAACATTGTATAATTATTCTTTACAGCCTTTCTTCTATATGTAGCAGAAGTTCAGCCTATTGATAACCATAAAGCTTATTTTATGTCCCATATTAATTTACCAGTTTAAATAATTCAGACTTTGAAATGAGTTTTTATTTCTTAAAACTATGTAAACCTTTATTTTTGTAATTATACCCCTTTACAGACTTTCTCTCAAGAGCAATTAGAAAAAAAATACATTGTTTTGAACTGTCAAAAGACTGTTGATTGTTAGTGGAAATAAGATAGATTTAGCGCCAATAAATGAATCATTCATTCCGAATCTTTGATTTCTAAAATAAAAGTTCTTGATAAAGTTTGAATCAATGGCGGTAGGGGTTGGTATTATTTAATTTGTGACATAACCATTCAAAGTAAGATAATTTTCTTGAACAGTGTATATTATATTATAAACAGATCAGATAATATCTTACTCATAGTTAATCATGGTTTTTCAAAGCCTTTACAATTCTCAGCTGTTGACTGTCATTTGATATTTAGCCGTTGTGTATGAGATATTAGTATTGATAAGCCTAAGGCGAATTTAATATTTTTTATTTCGCATGATAACTTCACTTTTAAACTCTTATGTCCGCTTCTATGACAGTGCGGTTTAACATTGTATGACATCTAGTTCCATAGCTTTATTAGAATAAGTTATAAGGTATTTGTTTGTTTACGATATCATCTCAGTTGTAAATTATGATTATATATGTTTTGATGCATGATGTGTCATTTTAAGTTATGTTATGATTATAATCTTTTTCAATGTTCCAACTTGTGTTTAATAAATTGCTTACTTAAAATATACCTTTAATATTCTAGCATTGTTTACTTAACTGTTTGTTTTTTTCAATATTATTCGCAGTTACACCATCATCTGGATGTGTATGGTTATCAATAAATAATTTCAATATTTATGGTTTTATTATTTCATTTGGAATTCGGTGTCATTCTTTTTTAGTTTTAAAAGTGTAATATCTAATTATTTTTTTAAAAAGCCAGGTGTAAAATTAATTTTTAAACAGGTATACTAAAACAGCTCAATTAGATGTCCTCTGGTTTTGAAATTCTTAAAGTTAAAATAAATGATAAAACCTCTAGAATGCTAATTGGAGTTTGTAGTTGTATCCATTACAAGGTTTTAATTAAATTAGAAAAGCCCTAAAAATACACGAGGTAAAGATCACCTTTTAAAAGTTTTTAATACATTTTATGCTAAATCATTTCATGCTTCATTCAGATCAAATGGGTATCTTTAAACTTTTTTTTTTTCTTATTAAAATTAAATGGCTTATGTTTATGCTACTAAAGTATTTAGAATGCCAAATTCATACTAAATAACTGCCCTACATGGACTCGACCCTTGCAAATAGACCTACATCAACACATCATCACTGCCACATTCCAAATTTTCATTTCACAACACTAATTTGTCTTTAAACTGGATAGATTTGGCAGATTCTCCTAACTGTCCATATTTCGGGAATAATGAATTTTAATATCTTTATGTATGTCTTTCTAAAGAACTTTATTATTGATAATTGAAAAAAAAGCACAGTTATTTCATACTAAGTTGCTAAAAAAATGCTATAGTCTCTTGACTTGCTTATGAACATAGGGAAAATAGCATTTAAAAATTTCCTCATTGGTAAAATCTTAACTTGCAATTTTTACTCTCTTTTTTTCATTTCAAATTTTATGTACAATTCAAACTGTAACAGTAGATTTTACAATTTTTGAGTGACAAATTGGTCCATTGACAAACTGAGGGAATGTTGAATTATTTTTCTAAATATGGGTATGTGCATCTGTCATCTTTGAGGGAGTCAAGTATCTATCAGTTTTCTACGTAATCAGTTTACTGGCAAACATATACAGCAGATCTGTACTAATTTCTAAGTTTTGACATCAATAAAAGGTACTAAGGTGGTTTAAGGTACTTGGTTTGCTAGGCTTTATGTATATATAAACGTACAGATTTATAGATAAACATTTATTCATGGATTCATTAATTTATAGATTAAGTTTTTAAGATAATACAGATTTGCAAAAATCCTCTTTACAGAAAGAATTTTGTGAAAGTTCCATTTTTAAGATGAAAATATTGTGAGTGGTCCATTGATATAATATTTATTAAAGCGTCTGTTAATAGACCCAAATTTTGCCTAAACAGATCACTGATATATTACAGATTGGTTGATTTTGATCCAAATTATAAGATTTTAAAACTAAACTTTAGTAATTCTCATGCATAAAAAAATAAATAAATAAAAATGAAATAACATGTTCAACTGATATTTTTGTATTTTTTAAAATATAAATTTCTTTTATGACTATTTTTGTGACTGCAGAATAGAATAAGAATGCCATAAATATCTTGTATATAATGTGTTGATTTTCTCTTCTCATTTATTTCAGTTTAGTGTCATTTCCTATTAGAACCGGATTTTCTGAATAAGGATTGGACTCTTTGTATACTATGGCAAAGTTTGAAATTCCTCTTAGAAAAGGTAATTAATCATAAAATAATTGCCTAAATCAGTGATGTAGTCAGAAAGTTTTTTCAGGAAGGGTCCAGAATGGATACTATTGTTCATAAAAATACATATTGGCCTTTTCCTTTTTTTTTTTTTTTCATTTATTTAGTATTGTAGACTGTATGTCAGAAAATGTGGTAATAGAGTTTTATTGGTGCTCTATTTAAAAAAAAAAAGTTTTTAGTTTTAAGAGCATAGTTTTAAGTTACGCATAATTATCTATTTTATAAAAAATCTGTAGTAACTAAAAGTTGAATTATGACTTTATTAATTTTGCTTGTAGGTCAAAAAGGTCCTAGAATCGCTTCAAATGGTAACAGATTGCCAGATCCTTTGCCTTCAGGAGTAATTCTTACAGATGTTATGAAACGTAAATGGAAACTAGGACGATCAATTGGAGTTGGTGGTTTCGGAGAAATATATTTAGGTACTGAATTTTAGTTTTATGTGTATCCTTTACACATTTAAATGTATATATTTATAGAGCGATTTAACATCTTGGATATATTTATTTTAGAAGCATAATAAATTTTTTGTTTGTTTGTTTAGCTACTGATGATTTGAAAAAGAAAGCAACCGCTGATGCAAAATTTGTCATAAAAGTTGTAAGTTATTTTAATAACTGAATCTCTATAACAATTCTTTAAATTTTTAAATCAATTTTAATTTTTCAATGCTATTTTTCATTATAAATATTTTTGAAAATACAGTATATATATATATATATATATATATATATATATATATTTTTTTTTTCTCACACACAATATTAATCACAAAATTATTTCCTTCACCTAATCAAACAATAAAGATAATAAGAGATTTTTTAAACCATGTGAAAGAAATTAAACGAGTATTTTGCTATTGATTAAATTATGTTAATTTAATTTATTTAGTAGTTTTAATATTTTAATAATTTTTATATATTGGTATTGATTCTGCAGTATTAGCAATTTTAATATATTTCTTTGTTTGGTTTAGTATGTATCTGAAAATATGCTTTCAGAAAAGCAGGCTGTTACAAGTTTATTAAAAATAAACCCTTTGAAATGTAGAAAAAATTGTTCTAGAATTAATTTAATACATAAAAAATTAAGGAATTAAAAACCCAAAATCAGTATCATTGTGTTTAAATTCCTGTTTAAAGAAATGTTTGTTATATTACCCAGTAAACTCAACCTTATAGTTATAAGTTAGAAACTTTTCTATGGCATTTCAGCATTTATAAAATTATTTTTTTGTTTGGAGATTTTGAAATTTGTTTGTTTTATGGCAGGAGCCTCATGCAAATGGTCCTCTTTTTTCGGAAATGCATTTCTATCACAGAGTTGGAAAACCTGAACAAAGTAAGTTTATCTGTTTAAATGACTTTTTTATGAACCCAATTTATGGTAACTGTTTATTTATAAATGATTAAAATATTTATTATGATAATTGCAGAATATTTTGTTAAATATTTTATTGCATAATAGTAATCAAAATGTTTATAAGCATTTGTTTATCTTAATGTTATCTGAATTTCCTTTGAAAGCACAAAAAAAGTTTGTTTTCCCTTGTCAGTATTCAAAATTTATTAATATAACTGGAATATTGTTTACGTTTTAAATTCCTCAAGCATCTAAATTTTTTGAATGAAAGTTGTTTGAATTTAAATTTTATGTAATATGTTGTGGATTTTTTCTCTGTAAAACAGTTCAGATTAATATAACTAATGAAATTTAGTCAATACTCTTTACAGTGTATTTAAATGATAATTTTAAATTTTTCTTTTCGATTAAAATTAATTATTTTCTGTATTTGTGCGGTTTTAATTTAAAAAAAATTAATATTTATCTGTATTGTCTTTACTAAAATAAAATTTAATGTACCACTAAACTATTGTGCTGTATGTAAATGTGGGAAGAAATGTGTAAAACAAGATTTTGCATTCTTTATTTACTCATATATTTAATTTTGTCTAGTCACTGAGTGGATGCTAAAGAAGAAATTGAGTTTTCTTGGCATGCCAAAGTTTATTGGCTCAGGGTCTCATGAACACAGAGGAACCAAATATCGATTCATGGTTATGGACAGATTTGGAGAAGATCTTCAAAAGCTCCTTGATAAGAATAACAAGGTTTTCCCTATAAAAACTGTTTATACATTAGGCAAACTAATAGTAAGTACTCAATAATTATTTAATGTCCCAATCAAAGCTACTGAGGTAAATAAATAAAACTGTATTTGTAATGGAAATTTGTCAATTTTTGTCTTTTCAGCTAGATATTTTAGAGTATATCCATAGCCATGGTTACATTCATGCTGATGTGAAGGCATCTAATTTACTGATGGGTTATGGTCCAGGGAAAGAAAATGAGGTCTATATTTTTAAGATATAAGTGTTTTCTATTTGAAATTTCTTTAAACTAATTTCTCATTAATTTTATTAATACTGTTTTATTGCATTAACTCTTTATTACTATTATTTTACGTAGAATTGATAATGTCTTGTTTATTTCTTCCATACCAAAATTTATTAAAAATTTTGTTTTAATCAGAGAGTTTCATTTATATTTTCTCTTATTTAATTTAAAATTTGGAAAAAGAGCAGTCATGTATTTGGTGATACGTTTTAAATTTTGCTTTATTAGTGTCATTTATATTATTTAAGTTTGATATCATATGAATTAACCTGTAATATTTTATATGCAAAGTAGTTTTACTGTTATATCATACCCTTCCTGCCATAAAGTGTGCATCTGAGCAAGGATATTTTAAGATTATTTTTATTTTTTTATGCTATAAGTAATCTAAATGAAATACTGGCTTTAAAAATAGTACAAAGGCTAAAATATTTCAGAATATTTTTTAATTTCTACAACATAAAATAAGCATTAGGAAAACAATTCTGCAGTGCTGAAACTTTTAGCAGTTCTCCAATATTAGTAAAAACTTTTAGCAGTTCTCCATTGCTGAAACTTTTAGCAGCAGTTTCAGCAATGGAGTCTGAGTTAAAATCCCGTTGTTGACAAGGCTATTTGTAACTGTTTAATTGTGGTCTTGGTGTCATTCCTCAAATAGCAAGTAGTTGCATTACTAACCAACCTGTTTGTATGAGGGGTATAACAAAGAAAATTATTATCTCTGTCATAAGGAATTTCAGATTATCATGGATATTTGTATGCTTACAGGTTATTTATACTTACAGAACATTTATTAATTTTTAAAAATATTTACTAAAAATTGAGAAGTTTGATAAAATGCTGAGCTTTTGTAACTTTATATTTTTAGGTTTATCTTATTGATTTTGGTTTAGCTTGTCGTTATGTAACTAATGGTCAACACAAGGAATTGAAAGAAGATAGAAGAAAAGCTCATGATGGTACAATTGAGTTCACAAGTCGAGATGCTCATATAGGAGGTATTCTTATTTTAATCATTTTTGTGTAAAATAGATATAATAATCAACTTTTGAATTGTGTGCTTAAATGATGATTTAAATAAAAATTCTTTTAAAATATAGTACTAAAAATTTTGTATATTCTAAGCTGCTGGTTGTCATTCGCATAATTTAATGAATGTCTCAAACATGGACTTATGTATAATGTTCACATTCTTTTGCTGTAGACAGTGGTAAAAATTTATTTTTATGGTATACTGATATTTTACTTGTTTAGAAGAAAAGTGTTGGTAGTTACTTGTAGTAAAACAAAATTAGAAACTAATAATGAATTATTTAATAAATTATTGTAAGGAAATAAGTAATATATAAAATTAGATCTTAATTTCTAAAAATAAAATGACAGTTCTTAACTGGAATTTAGATTCTGATATTGTAGAGCATGGTGATATTTCATATGGCTCCATAAATTAGATGGAGCCTTCAAAGAAACTAGACCGAAATTGAAAATCGATATATTTTCACTCATTATTTTGTCATTTTCATTCCTGGGAAACCAAAAAAAGAAAAAACTGTCAAACAATACTTTTTGTGACTTTTTATATAATTTTATGATACTTTGGGCAATCAACATGAATCTGAGCAATTATTTACTATCGCAATATTCATTAAAACACCATTTGCCTCCAATATTAGTAGAAAAATAAGCAAGTAGCAAACCATTGAAATATATCAATATGTGCACTTATGATTGAGTTTAGTGATCAAGTGGTCATGTTCAATTACATTGATATATTCTGTTATTGTACCAATAAACCAGTAACAGATGCAAAGAACAACTGAGTTCATCCTTGCCTATCATAGCTGTGAATTTCTGGTGTTACCCGATTGCTCTGTTATCAGGATATATTGGACTATACAATCAAAGACCTAGATGTAGACTTGTTAATCTATAACTGCAAATTTTTTGACTTGTGTTTGTGTCAAGTATGTTGGTAAATATGTGAAGCAGATGTCAATTGAATGCAATAACTTGAAAAATATTATTTTATGCAGAATATTTAGTTTGTCTTTTGGCAATGTGCAATATCGCACACGAGGGAAAAATATTGCTGTCAGGGGATGTATCAGCAGAGAAGAATTTTAATGTTGTTAACACAATACTTAAAGTATATCAATATTTGACAATATATTGGTAATTGATCCAGCCCTGTTATCTATGTTATCAGTAATAGTACAAAGAATGCATTTTTTGTTTTAATTTATTCCTTTTATAATTTTTATTACAGTTTAAAGTCTTTTATTTTTAGCTCATTCACGCAGAGGTGATTTAGAGATTCTGGGCTATAATATGCTGCAATGGCTCTGTGGGCAGTTGCCATGGGAAGATAACTTAAAAGACCCTGAAAGTGTTAGCCGTCAGAAAAGCATGTAAGTACTTTTATAGAATAATTCTAAGTAAAAAATCTGTTTCAATTTAAAAAATTACCTGTTTGATTAAAAAAACTTTTATTTTCTACAGGTATTTATCAAACATTTCTTCCTTAATGAAAAGATGCTTCCAAAAACGAGTACCACCAAGTATGTATCATTTGTTTATGTGTATATATATAATATTTCTGTATGGAGATAAAAGCTAATCATGTTGCTTCAAATCAAACCCAAGAAATCTTAAATTTATTTACATTTTTACCAACCGTATTATATATATATATATATGTGTGTGTGTATATATATATATATATATATATATATATATATATATATATATATATATATTATTTTTCTTTAATGTTTCTCTAGGAGGAATTGCTGAATATTTTTCATATATAGCTGGTTTAACATTTGAGGAGGAACCAGATTATAGGCATTGTAAAAATATTTTTTCTGCAGCAATTAAAGCTTATGGATTTGAAGATGATGGAATTCTTGTATATACTTCTGTTGATTTAAAACAAACTTCCCGTAAGGTATGTAATATATTTCATGTAGTAAGCATTTTAAAAGCCATTGATAAATATTTTGATTTAAAAAATATGTGTCCTAAATTGTTTTAAAAAATTTTATCTCTTAATATTGCTTTGTTAACAGAAATATCATGTAGATAATAAAGTTACAAAAGTTGATTATAAAATTAGTTTGTTTTAAAAAAGTCCTGAGATGAGGTCATTTGTAAAGAAAAAGTGGCAATATTTAAATGCTTATGTTTACATTAACTATATATAAATGACTGAATTTATTATACATTTCTTTTCTGGAAGGTGCTTATTGTTATTGCAAATTTCAAAATGTAATATAGATAGCACATTTATTACTTAAAATAAAAATTTAACTTGTAGTTTAAAAATATTTAACTTTATATTTCAGTTTATATAAAATTCGAAAAAAATAATTAACCATCTAACCGTAGATCTAAAAACAGTAAAGATATAGGATTTGCACTTTAACATTTATCACATTGACAGCCTTGTTATGACAAAATGAGCATAGAATAATAATGAAGTCCTAACATAAAGTAAAAAAATTATATTTCCAACTCAGAGCCACAAATAAGAAGTCATACAGTTAGGATTTTATCAACAGTTACGACATGAAATGGTTCCATACATATACAGGTGGAACTGTATCAGATGCATTCTTTAAATGAAAAATTATTACTAGCTTACATGTTTTTTGTTTTTTTTTTTTAATGGACAAATTTCTGGAGAGTTAAATGGTGACCAAGTAGGTAAAGCATGGATTTAAAATCTGAACTTTAGGTTGCCAGATCTACATTTGGGATTGGATTTAATCAGTTGTTCCAGATTTAACTAGTCTGGGAATTAGAAGTTAATTCTTGAATTTTAACTTATTGATAAAGAAAATATAAGGATTATTTTTTCTTACAGTTTTCCTCACTGATTGCCTTTTTACTTTTTAGAATATGAAAAGGCCTGCAGAAAGAGGAAGTTGCAGTTCTTCCCCTCCTACAAAGGTAAAAAAAGTCCATAATATAGTTTCAGAAAATACAGGAGCTTCTCCCATTCCCCAGCGTAAACTTCGCCGAGTAGCATCTGCAACACAATCTATGCAATCATCAGTGGAACATTTAAATAATTCAAATTCAAAAACTGTTCTTGATAATCCAACTCCAGCAATGTTGTTAGTTATGAAGCGTAACTTAGAAAGACAGTTGCAACAAAATGAACTGATGAAAACAAAATCTAGCTTCGACAAAAGTTGTATAAGAGGACCATTACCAACTTTAAAACCTATCCCTGAGCTTTTGAGCTTAAATAGAAAAAGAGGTAAGTAAAATTTTAATTACTTCTTTTTCATCATATATTTGTAAGTTTTATCACTATCTGCAAATTTACATTCTTTTTTTCTTTTCAGCACCATATATTTAGATGAGTTGTATATTAAACATTAAGTTTCAAATGAAATTATTACTGTTAGAGGATAATTTACCATACACTATCAATTTAAATTGATGTGGTTTTAAAAAAATGTTTACACAATAAATGCAATGTTTTCATTCATTAAAATAAAAAAATTGTCCTAATATTATAAATATCTTAGTCTGCATAGCTATCAACTTGTACAATTTCCCCCATACAATATACAAATTTATAGATGATTGTACAATTAATTGTATGGATAATTTAATAATGTACAAATTTTCATGAATAAATATATGCAAAAGAGAAAAAAAAGAACATAACAGTAACCATGTAAAATAAATTGAATGTAGTGTAATTAATATTTTACAAACCAACCACATCATTTGTGACTTTCCTCACTTTTTTAAAATTCTCTAACCTCTTACATGACTGAAGTTATTAAAAAAATTAACTTTTTACTTATACTTGATATCAACCAAATTAAACAATGAAAATTGTCATTAATTTTTACATTGTTCTGAGGGGTAAATATTATATTATCTCCCCCCCAAAAAAAACCCCCCACTAAATTGTTTGATATTTTAGAATAATTTATTCATTATAGAAAAGCATGTATATAAGGTATTTCTGAAAGTTCAACTATTTTTTAAAAAATCTTGCTCCCCCCCCCTTTAATATTTTAAACATTCATTCCATCTTTCACAAAATACTTTATTGCTTTTATATGCAGTGATTTTACCCAGATATAAATCTGTGCATACAGCAGTAGTCATCCACTTACAATAATATCTTTTCAAAATAGAAGTGTGCAAACATTGGTGAGATTATGTATATAACTTTCATAAACATAACTACTATAGTAGCTTATGAAAACGTAATTGAAACGTTTGTTACTTTTAATCTTTCTTGTGTGAATGAAAATGTAACAAAAGATAGAATGAATGAAACTTATAGCAAAGTTCTATAAAAACTTAAGTATGCATGAGTATTTTACCAATAAAGATGAACTTTGCTTAATGTTATTTAACTTTACACCATAGTTAAAAAGATAAAAATGTAAAAATAATAAATGAAT
This sequence comes from Pardosa pseudoannulata, assembly GCA_032207245.1. NCBI lineage: Eukaryota > Metazoa > Arthropoda > Arachnida > Araneae > Lycosidae > Pardosa > Pardosa pseudoannulata. Next base: position 138,874,504 of record CM063510.1, read on the forward strand.
AAATCTGACACATGTAAATATACAATTGTCAATGCACAAATATATAATAATATGAATTAATGTTATTAACTTTCAGTCATGAAAATTGTTCTTTTGAAATTTGAGCTGTGCAATTTTTTATTTATTTTTTAATCTTTAACAGGTCGAACAGGAAAAATGAGAAATGGATTGAGAGCTGTAATCTGATTTCTTATGTTGTTTTAACTTCTTTGCCTCAGAACTTTTCTAATGCTTCAGGTATTATGGTCATATTCAGTTTAAAGCCCATGTATCTTACAAAGGTTACTTGAAATGATTTTATTTGTTTAAAAAATTAAGCTTGTTAGAATTTCATTCAAATGAACCCATACATACATGAATCATAGGAATAGTATTATAAAAATTATACAACATTAATAGTTTATTAAAGAATTTATTTAATCTTACAATTTTAAATGTTGCACATTTTCTTATCTTTTAGCAGTTTATAAATATCTCCCCTCTTAAATTATCCTTTTATTCTGGTAAATTGTTTCTATATTTAAAAATATTATTTCAGTAAAAGTATGAATATATGCTTAGATATGTATTATGTATTTAAATAAAATAAATTTTTTCTTTGAAATTTAATATAATTTATTGGGATAAGCTTATCTTTTTATAGTATATTCTGATGAGATTAAAGCTCTGATTATAGTTTATATATTTTTAATATTTAGGAAAATTTTTACAAGTAGAAATAAACATTTTAAAAATGATCTTTTTTTTAATCCTATGTGCCTCACAAGTATTCTTTTTAATACTGTGCTAAAACTGAAACATAAACATAAGTTGAAATTTTAAATGCTGTATGTAAGATCCATAGAGCATGTGTACTACTTTAAGGCTGGAAAAGGGTGAGAAATGTTGAATTTATCTCCCTTGAATTTTATTCACTAGAACTTTATGCTTATTTTGCTGGGGCTGTAGTTTCTTTAGGTGAGGTGGAAGCCCTAAAAATAGACAATGCATTACATATGTAGATCAGAACCTTTTACGAAGAAATTGTAAAATTTATCATAATTTTCAAGCATCTTGTGTGTATATATATTTTCAAGATGTTATGTACAGATCTCAATAAAAGAAATTTTATGTATAATGTTTGCAATTTATTTTGGAATAGTCAATAACACTTTGTGAAAGTTGAACTGGATTATTTCTTGGAATTTTAATAAGTTTGAAGAAAATAGTGTTATTGTGGTTTTCAAACATACTATGAAACATTTTGTAAAAAATATGACTGTGAATAATGAAATTTTATAAAATAATTAGATGTGCTCATATCAACACAAAACATCCATATAAGACGTAACTACAATTCAGTTTAATCTGTTAAATATATTTATTATGAGGATATAAATATTAAATATTCACAAATAAAAGTATATACACTGAAAAAATATGATTATTCATCAGCTTCATCTTGATCTTCATTAAGGTCTAATTGCAACTCAGATAGGACTTCTGTAACATCTGGCACCTATATGAAATATAAAGTCTATATGAGATTACAATATAATTTTTAACATTTGATAAATGCATTTCTTCCTAAATTAACAATACTATTATAGTACTTACACTAAATCAGTCTAGATTGTATCTAATTAGAAACTTAACATAATATACTGAGAATAAACATTGATTTGTGATATAACAAAATTATGTGGAATATTATTGAAGAGCTGCTACAGGGTTTATAGGTTTATAAAAAAAAGTGTAAAAGGGAGTTTAAGACAAAAGTGAAGTAAGGTGATTGTTATAAAGGACAATTGTCCTTGTTTTTCACATAAATTTACCTTTTTTTTCATTAAAAATGTTTTTAAAAAGTTCTTTCCCCAATTAAACTGGTAATTATGAGTTAAAAATTAGAACAACTAATAAACTGATTTTACTGTTTATTATTAGACAAGGAAATTCAGTGACTAGATGCTTTTGCAATAACTGATCTGAATGTTAAAAGCACTTAATCTCCAGTTTCTAGAATTATTTTCTGAAAAAAATATTAATCTTGTTTAACAAGAGATTCAACATGCTTTGCCAAATGAAATTATATGTCATTAAAATTTTGGAACTGGTCTCTATGGCAATGACACTTATGGAAAGTGCCAATCATGATTGAGTCTTTTTTAAACATTTGTATTTCTTAAGTTGGGAAAAGTTTTGAGATTCTTTTGAGGCAAGTTACAAAATGTTCAATAGCATCAGAAACTGTTTCTGATAAATCTTCAAAATATTGTTTCATTATTGTCAGTGAAGAGAATGTGCATTCAATAACTGACATGTACTGGCAAGGGAAGAAGTCAGAATTTTTAACCTTTATTGATGCATGCCTGAAATAAATTCAAGAAATTGCAGAGATAAAAAAAAATAGAAAACTGTTGTTTTATAATTGTATTGGATCAAATTAGGTGCAAAATTTTATAAGAAATACTTATTTTGAACTCACTTAGCATTATTAGTTAGGCATGTTTTTCTAGAAGCCTCATTATTGACAACTTGGCCACCCCTGCTTCAGAGGTGATTTTTCTATAATACCTTAAAATAAAGGACTTTTCAAAATTAACACTTTTTGCAGGAAATAGTGCTTTTTTTTTCAATATTTGTAGTTGCATATTTATAGCCCAAGCATTTTTTGTATTGATGACATTATTTCAATATTGTGAGCAAAGAAAATTACTTCAAAGTTCAGTTCAAATAATGTTTCTGTAATCTATTTATTGCTAATAGCAAGTTGACATTGCTCTCAATAATTTAACCTTAACTTTTGAAAAACTTAGGAATAAAATGAACTATAATCAAGATATTGTTTATGTATAACAAGCCTGCTCAAATTAATTACATTATGATCTACAGAAAAACTGAGAACCACAGTAGATTTGCTAGGATTAATAATAAAACTGGTTATTCAACTGAAATCTTAAAAAGTCTAACAATCAACAAGTCCAATAATATATACTATTTAAAATTGCTAATATTTAGTTGTTTAAAATCTCATTTAAATGTGTTTAGTGACATGCATTCTGACAATAGTTCCAGATAGTTGAGAAAATTAAGTTATGCTTACAGATCATCTGTAGCTGCATCGTTTTAATTATGTTTCAGTACCTTAGTTAATTCTATAGCTACACAATACACATGGAAAAACTTTTCCAATAAAGTGATGGTTTGGATGTTGAAATGAACATATTTTTCATTTGATGTTAAATTTTCACCTGAGACAACAGAGTTCTCATCCTGTCCAAGCATTTATTTTTTATTTTGTGAGGAGTAGGAGAGGCGGGGTCTCTCTCTCCAGTGTGGTGTGGAGGGGTGTGTGTGAATGGTTTGGGCGTGGTCGCCTGTCGATGTTTGTTGGATTTGGATGGCCGTGGTGGAGTGGTGTCGTGGTGGGTTTGGTTGGATGGAATGGGGTCTTGTTGCCAAAAGTTATGACGAATTTTGTTCAAAGTTGAGCTATTGCCATACTTGAACTTTTCTTCTGAATCTTTTCCTATCTGACATACCTACCCTTGAACTTATGTGGTTAAATAAGTCATACTGTTAAATTATCTGTAATCTAATGGGGAGTTACGTCATCAATATTTAAAGAGCTTAATGCAGAACTTGGATGAAGTTACAAAACGCTGAAATGTTTCAAAGGTTCAGTATGTGTAATTCCTAAACGTATTGTAATACATTTAGGAATGTGTATGTGTAATTCCTAAACACTTAAGAAAAGATTATATATTTTTTTTATGCAATTTTTAATACCTTTAATGGTAAAATCTTAAAATATATTGAAACTATTTCAAATAACTATCATTTCAAGTCATTAATTTACTCTTAGTTTCTACATTTATAATTCTATATATATATGTTTCTACATATATAATTTAAAGCTTGTGAATTTTAAAAATTATTCACAAAACATACATGTTTAAAAGTGTAATTAATACCTAAATAGTTCTTTTAAATAAAATAAGATGGTTTGGCACAAAATATAACTTTTCTTAATTTTTAACCACAGGACTAATTTTATGAACAGCTGTCTTAAAAAGATGTGTTAATATATTACATTAAAAATTCAATGAATTTTTAACTTTGAAAAAATTAATGAAAATAAATTCATTACATCTTCGGATGGAAGTATATCAGGTTCAGGATAATTATTAGGAGAAACAGGATTGATGACAGATGTATCTTTAATATTCCAAACAGCATCATCAATTAGAGCTATAAAAAATATATTTATTAGTAATACAAATCATAATACCAAAAAATCCTAACATTGTGTTTTTTAAAAATTTTCTTTTTTATTTGTATATTTCAATCTTGCATGCATTTTGCAATCTACTTGTATATTTCTATGTATGTGAAAACTATTCATAGAAGAAAAACATCTTTAATAGAATGTAAACTTGGACTCTGTGTGAATAATTACAATATTAATCTATGAAGTCAACTATGCTGAGACAATATTAAATTTTTAATAATTTTCAATTTTGTGTAAATTTTAAATTAATTTTATATAAGGGAAAAATTTTCCTGACAGCCATATCTAAAATTTAGTACTAAATACTTATGAAAATTAAGGAATTATAAAATATTTAAATTTTTGACAATGACAAAATAATTTCAACAGTTCTAATAACATCTAATAATCTAACATGAATTATTAAATTCAAAATTAGTAGCATTGGCAAGGAAAAAATGCAATTCCAGTAAAAGAATATATATATATGCAAAAATATTTAGCATGTTTCAACACACTAATAATTGAAAACTAAAATTTTAATTACTAAAACTTATTAATTAATTTAACATTAGCTTCTATGTATTTTAATCTGTGAGTGAACAAATTAACTATGAACTGAATTAAAAAATCTCAATTATAAATGTAGATTATTGTACAGATCATTTATAATATAAGACACATTTCTAAATATTTTTACCTTTAGAGTAATATAAAATAGATCACATTTAATTTCAAATTCCCTTATTCACAGAGAAAAAAAAAATCTAGATAAGAATAATAGAAACCTAGAAATATTTCTAATGTATTTAAAGTAACTTAAAATGCTTTATCCTACAGGGATATATTTCTCATAAGATATTAACCATTTGTGTTTCTTTTGTCATTACTAAAATTTTCTTAATATTAGACTATACAGTTTTTTAAAATTTTAAGGCATTAGTTTTTGCATTTTAAACAAAAGTATTACAAATTTTAAAAAATCTTATTTTTTTTTAAATAGAAAAAGTAATAATTTAATAATGTAAAATTCCTTTCTCCTATTTTGAAAACAAAATTCCATACCTTTTTTCTAAATATTAAATCATGCATTAAAAATTGTACAATCTAATTGTTAGTTACAAGTATTAAAACTTGCTACATGTGAAAAATACTTATTTTAAAATAATGATAAGAACATAAAAATATTTAAACATCCATTCTAAATTTAGAATTAATATAAAATTTAAATAATACATACAATCAAGTAATTTGTAAGATGCTTCCAAAGTAGCTATTTCACCATCTACTTCACTTAAGAGCCAGGGCCAAAATTCTTCTTCAATTTCTGTCAAAAAAAAGAAATTTCTTTTTGTATGAAGTGATAAACTCATTTATGCTTTCTTTTTTGTTCTCAGTTTTACTTTCTGAGATTTAAAAGTTTTGTTATTATGTTGTTTTAAGAAAAACTGAGTTTTTCAAAAAAAAATTTAAAATATATAAAATCACTGAACTTAACCAAAAACATTAAGAATTGTCCAATTATTGAAGCTAAAATAAAAACAGTAAAATTTTTTATCTTAAACGTGATATTTCTTAATTTATGAATAAAAGTTGCACTTAATATAATTTTCATTATAGAATAATATAAAATTTAGAAAATGTTTTAAATGTTCAGTTTGATTAGACAGAAGCCATTATATGCAGAAATAATTTAGCATTAAACTTTTTTTTTACTATACAATAAAGGAAAATAAAGTGATTCAAGTGAGTAAAAGAAAATTGTACCTTTCATATCAGGATCTTCAGCCTCAAAGTAACCTTGAGTTTCAAGTTTTTTGTATACTTGGGGAACTAATTGTGATAAATAATTTTGCGAAAATACACAGGCAGCTATTTTTTGAGCCACTTCATCCTCTAACTTAATTGCCTCTTCTTGTTCTTTTAATCTCTTTTTCTGAAATTTAATACATTTAAAATATAGTGAAGTTCAGGACTGGGTTTACAGTTTAATAACAAAATAATTTAAGTTACTCTGAGGAGTATTCAGAGTATAATATTATGCAGATCTGAATAAAATTAAATTCAATGGTTTTAACCAAATATTTTTTAATTTAATTTTTTTTGTTTGAATTCACATTAAATAAACTATAAATTATTATTCAGTTCATAAAAATGAATTATCTTCAGACCTTAGATAAAAATCATATGGAAAGAATGAGTACTCTATCCCATAGCATGCATAATGTAGTGAACTACATTGTTAATGATTCAATCACTATAAAACAATTCCTTTTTTTATGTAAAATTACCCTTTCTTCAAAGATTCGTCGCTCTTGTTCTTCTAAACGCTTTAATTCAGCTAATTCAACACTCCTTCTGACTTCATAATCTCCTTGCATGTCATTTATTACAGCTATTTCTTCTTCAGCCATAATCTCAATCAAGGCCTGCTCTATTGTTTGACCTACTAAAGCTTCCAACAATGGTTCCACTTCTTCATCAAAGTCAAAGAGCTGAAAAATAAAGATATCTTATAATGCAGTCTCTTTGAATTAGCAATCTGGTGTGCTCAAGCTATTCAAAGTAAAAAATTCATTTAGAAATAAATCTGTGAGAACTAGTAGTAATTTGGAAAAATGAATTAATATAATTACAATAATAAAAATTCTCAATAGTTTTAAATTTTTCACACTGTTTTTTCAATAAAAGCTTTTCAGTAGTAAATAAAATGCATATATTATAAATACTAAGCTACAATAGCAAGAAAATATTCAAACAAATTGATAAATAAGCACAATATAAATTAAAAGATCATAACAGTAAATGATTTTAATAAAATAAAAAAAATATTCTTACTTTCAGAATTGTTATAGATTTTTACTAATTCTAGTTTATTTAAAGCTACATAAAATGGGTAAATTGACTAATATCTCCCAAGATAATTTCACTAATAAAGATATATTACTTAGAGAGTATGGGAGGAGAAAAGTACACTTGTATATTTGAATCAGATTTTAGATTCTGATTTTTATATTATTTTAACCCAGATTCTTCTTTTAAATATTAAAGAGAAACTCTTAAAAAAGAGGTAAAATAATATAAATTTTTTCCCAATATATTGAAACATAATTAAGTTGTATTCTGGATATTCTAACATTTTTAAAATGAAAATAAAACAATCACTGTTACCTAATTTTACACAAACAAAATTATGATGCTGAAGTTTGAAATTAAAGTTGGCTGGTCTGAAATTATCTGAACCAATAAATGCTTACAATGATCTGTGATGATATATATCTACAGGTAGAAATAAAGAAATAATAATAATAAAAAAAACATACTAACAATGACATTATATAAAATAATATTCTGGTAAAAGTTAAAAAGGAGAAATTTTTAAATCACTCAAAAGTTTGTGTATAAACTATTTTAATAAAATTTACATGTGTTTAACAGAATATGTATCAGTTTATCAATTAAAAAGGCTTGTTTAAAACAAAGTTGTTATGTCTATGATAACAGGAAAATAACTGTTAAGAGGACTAGGTCATATTTCTAAGGTTACAAAACATAAAATATCTACAATACATGCTTGCTTCTAAAAAAAAAAAAAAAAAAAAAAAAAAGTTCCTTTACATATATATACCTACGCTAAGTATTACTTTAGTTTTATATAACTATTGATATGAATGTATAGCAATTGCAATTTTAATTTTTTTCAAAGAATTGCACAGTTTATTTTTTAACACATCATAAAAACAAGTTTTAATAAATTTAAATGAAAATATTTTAAATGTAATTCAATTGGCTAGAATGAAAAACTCATTTTGATTAAACATACTAAAGGTACAACAAGAAAAATAAGTGAAATTCTAAATGAAGTTCATAAATCATATGACATCTAAATTATCATCAAGCATTTAGTATTAAATATTAATTTAAATAGTATATAAATTAGTGATTTAGTGATAAGGCTTGATGTTACAAGTTTTAAATTACAAGTTCTCTACAAGTTTTATTAACTTACTTCTCCAGGATATATTTGAGTAGCAACATCAAAACCAGATTTTGCAGGAATAAAAAGGGGTGATGGAGGTCTATCTAAAAAAGGATCAGTTTCACATTCAGCATCAGCTGATTCCACAACATCACAAAGTTCTTCTAAATAAAGATCTGTTTGTACGGATAAATGTTGTCGACCAGCAACTGGTAATATACTATCTGGTATATTTGCAATTTCTTTCTTTAACTGAAGATAAAGGTATAACAAATTCATAAAAACTCAATTGAAAAACTAAACAGAAAATTATTATGAACATTAGACAAACATTTTATAATTTTCTCTAACAACGACAAAAAAAAAGTTTTAAAATAAAAATGAGTTACCATACACAGCAATGCAAATAAATAATTTTTTTTTAGTTTTACTAACGTGTAATTAGTAGTACAAAATAAGATAATTTCAATACTTTCATTTTGCCAATTTTTTCTACAAAATTTACTTAGTACAATATATATATATATATTGTACTAAGTATATATGTATATATATATATATATATTATATAATATGAAAATTTTGATGACTGTATTTCGTATAAATTAAATGTGTGTAAAAATTGAAAAAGAAAAATAGATACAAACAGTTATTTTTGACTCATGAAATTGTGAATATTTATATCAAAGAATCACTTTTACAAAATTACTATACCTAAAAACATGGTTAGTTCTCTATGTCAGAGTTGTATTATCATGCACATGTAATTTCGTTATATAAATATTTTAATATGAAAATATTTTTAAAAAGTCAAAATTTATTTCTTTGGGATACTACTTAAATATTAAAAATTAAAACACAAAAAAATGATAGCTAAAATAGAAAACAAGCATTTCATTTTAAAGGTGCCTATATATGTAATTTGAAGAGATAAAGAATAAAAATTTGTATTAATGAAAGTTTTTACATGTCACAATATGTTTAATAAAGTTAGAATAACATGCAACTATAGACATAACCTTCAGCAAAATTTATATATATCTTTAAATCCTATGAAAATAATTCTCTTCTAATTAATAACATTTAAACTTTTAAACATGCTGAAATTTTATATTGGAAGATTTTCAGAGCTAAGAGAAAAAATAAGCAAAATTGATGGAAATATAATAAGAAAAAGAAAAAATGTATATAAAAGCAATAAGAAAATATATTTCATAAATTTAATTGAAAATTTATCTAAAAATAAAAATATTTTTATATGTATCAAAATATACATACCTGCACATTTTTTCTTTCAGGTTTTAAATAGAGCACACTAGTGTTATGAAAAGCATCTCTGAAAAAGATTAATAATAATAATAAAAAAAAAAAATATGCAATAATAAATTTGTATAAAATGCTTCAAAACTACATTTTTATGCATAAAATTTATTTCAGCAGTAGACCTTTGAAAAATCTTGACGTAACCACTTTAAATAAATTAAAAAAGGTGAATTATTATATGTAAAACATATTTATAAGACTAGGGACATTTGCCAATAATTGTACATATTAATACACTATGTGTAAGTAGTTTTAAAACTTATTATCTTTGGGAGACAAAAAAATAGAGAAGACCCTAAAGTGTCTTCTCTATTTTTTTGTCTTGTTTTTAGGGAATTTTTATGAAAACAGTATTTATTTTAAAATAGTTCCAGTCTAAATAATAATAATAATAATAATAATTAAATATTTTCTAAAACACTTACTTTAAAAATAGCTTTATAAGAGATAAATGTTAAGTATTATGACTTTCTATGCATTATATCTGCTATCTGTTTTTTAAGCATAAAAACCCTCAAAATGTTTTTAAATATAAAATTGAAAAATTCGAATTTTACATAAATTTTTTTTTATTGAAACATTTACTTTAATAAACCTTCTAAATTGAAAAGCAGTATTTGATCTCATTTAGTGAGTGTACAAGTAAACACAGATTTAATAAATCAAAGAATTATAGAACTAAAAAAAAAAGGTGTACTCTCTTTTAAATTGCTATTAGCTTTCCAAACTTCAAAAGCTTATCTTTCAAAAAGCTTAAATATACCAATAACAAAACTACTATTTTATTAAAACATGTATTTCTTCTTTGTTTTGTACTCATGCAGCATCCTACACCTTATAATAATTTTAAACAGATTAACTCAGAATATTTGTTCAGACTCAATGATCAAGACATAGACAAAAAAAAAATTATCTATTAAAAGCAGAAATTATTCAAAAATCTTAATTGTAAGAGTTATGATAATTAAGGCCTCATATATACATATATATATAAATCACAAATATTCTTCCTTTTAAGAGATACTCTGTAAATAAAAGAGACTTAAGTTTTAAAAGCATTCATTTTATACAGAACATAATGTTACTAAATATATTCTAAATATAGTCATTCTGTAAATACATGTAAGTATTTTCCTGCATACTTTTCCAAATTGTTAGCTACAAATTTATAAAACTGAAGCCATATTTCAATTTATTTATGAAAATTATACATGGATCAAAATATGTAACATACCGCTGACTTTTGTACCTTGTTCTGGCAGGGACATAAAACGCTTTTGGCAAACTGGAAGAGACATAACAGCCCTCAACTTGGACCACATCTAAAGCCATATTGTTTCCATTGATTCTAAAACACATATAGAAACAGATATTATTCATAATAAGCATTTTATATAATAAAAAACTAACAGGTGCAAGAAAAAAAATGTTCTTTCACAGTGCTAGAAAACAGTGAGTTAGACTGCAAGTGTTCACAACAATATATTATTTCTAAAAAGGGGCAGGGTACATTTATCTACAGGGATAGTTTTAATTGACTAAAATGGCACTTTCACTCTTTTTGTTTCTTGCTCCATACATGTTGGCACCCCAGCTGGAAATTAGTTTTTGTTTTAATTACTTGTCAATAAATGTTCATCCCCAACATGCTTTATCATTTTTTATAATCTTATCAGGAATTTGAATTTTATTACAATTTTTAACATGGGTAGGAAATGTAAATGCCTATGCCTCAACAACCGTCAAATCAACCAATCAGAAACCAAAAAAATTTAACCCTTTCTCATACGTACAACAACTGGTATACAAGATAGAGGCATAGTGGTCTGTTAGCAGCAGGGCCTGATTATCGCACAGGCACTTGGGGCATGAAAATTTGGTCGAGTGCTTGAAACACATATTAAATAGGGAAGAATTGCAAACATATGCTACCATCGTTAAGTTTTAATAAATTATTGTACGAGGTAATTGTCATGAACTCTATTGTTTCCTATTTACTTTAACTTTACTGTTATTTACCTGATAATTAATTCCCTCAACAAACCTGGTGGTCTTTTTATCCTATGGGTTATTACATATTTATAAAACCGATTATTAGCAACATACCACTATAAACCATCAAATTATCTCATCAATTAAAATTATTTTTAATTCTATTATTATTTATTTTCTGCACCACAGAGCTTGTGAGTGTGACAAGGTAAAAATAAAAAAAATGGGTCACTCTAGGTCTTTAAATTTTAGCATGGCTAAATAGAGATAATAATGATTACGTAAAATAAAAATTTGATGTTTTTGATTTTGAATATTACTTTAATGCTAATTTCTTAAATCTGTTTGCTAATTCAATGTTATAATTTTTATATGACTGTAATTATGATAACTTATCGCTATAAATTTGCATGGGGGTGAAGGGCACAAAAATTGGATTGTGCCCTGGGCACAAAAGTATCTTAGTCAAGCCCTGGTTAGCAGGGGGATTTTTTAAACTGCATATGACCTGAAATGTTGGAATAGAAGTGGAAATCAAATCAATCTGAAATACTCAATGGGGTTTATGCACTTATCTTGGAATGCACTGGGAGAATACAAACTGGATATCAGCACAAAATTTTAATTAAGCACCCAAGATTGTAACTTGCCACCTTATAATTATTATTATTTTATGTATACTTAATAAAAGAGAAAATCATTTCTATGATTTTATTTTTAGAAAATAATTACAGCAATAATCAATATAAATACTTAATGTATTTATACCTGCGGTGGACCTTAAATAGGTCCATCACAGGTATAAAGATGTTAAGTAACCACCAGAAAAAATTGTCAAAAAAATTAATAAGCATTTTTATTTTTGTGTTATGAAAAGAATGTAGAAAATATATTGTAAAATGTCATCCTTTCTCTAAATAATGTCTAATATTACTGTTATTGCCAAACTTTCAAATGATTTTGCGACAGAAAAAATAACAATCGCTACAAAATTAATATGCATAAAAATAATTTTTGTTTTATTTTCCAATTAGATTTCAACCGTACTTAATATTTCACTCTATTGAAATAAATACGGTAAATTAGTTTTACTCATGATAGTAATATTAATAATACACATATCAATTAATCACAATTTGAACTCTTTTGTAGAAATATGGCCAAAAATATTGCAACGATAAATTAAGAATGAGAGATTTGGAATATATAATTAAAAATTACTAATAAATGAACTTAAATTTGTATTTAAGAAAGGTTCTGATAAAATCTTAATACAAATGAGTTTGATACGTTTACTGTGATGCATTTAAATTATTATCACAGACACAAGCACTCATATATAATATATATACATATATTTGAATATATTTATAAACACGAATTATTGAATTTTCTATGCGCATGATTCTAATACTCTACTAAATTAATAAAACTGTATAAAATATGTTACTGTGATAACGTGAATTTCAATCAATAATTTCTATTTTACTAAATCCATTAAAGATTCAATCCGAACCTCCGTGATCACCTAATTAACTATCGAAAATTCCTTTTTTAAATTTTTAATAATGTCAGAAAATAATTATTTTTCTTTTTATTTAACATGGATAAATGAATTTATTCTATTAAATCATTTTAGCAAAATAATTTTGGGACACAACAACGATTCCAAAATATACATGGTACAATTTTAATACATACTACTTATATACTTATAATAAACATATTTACTGTCAATTGAAAAACGCTACTGTTTAAACAAGAAGAATTTAATGGAAGCGGCACATTCAATAATGTTTAGATTCAATATTTAAAAATAAATCTTTGTTTTTATCTCCAAACTCTCTGTAAACAAAAACTAACAACTCTGTTGCCAAATGGAAACTCGGGAAAAAATAACAAAAGAATGCAATATTAATAATTTTACATATTTTCATCAAAAGTTTTCAGATTTTTTATACAAGAAAAGTGTTCTTTCTAATTGTAGTTGTGTTATGTCAGACCAGAATAACCATAAATATTTCTACAAAAACGTTAGAATTTTTTCAACTATTGTATTACACTATTCTCTCTGACCGTAATTAAAACACATTTTAAGGTTGACGCCGCATAGTGTTTGTTGTCAAGTGGGAGAAGCGATGTATAATTGTGTATTATGACATGAAAAGTTCTTAAACTTAACTAAAAATACAATTTTATATGTTTTAAAATTCCTTTTGAATATTAAATCGTAACATTCAGTAAAATTTTGGTGTTTCTCCGTGCAAACCTTGATAGTCGTTCAAAGCGCATTTTTTCAGTATTTATTATATATTTGTCATTTTGAATGAAAATTACAAATCTCCACAATGGCTCAGACTCTACAGCAGGAATATATGGAAATGCCTGTTGTAACGAAGACTTATATCACTGCATGTGTCCTCACAACAACTGCTGTTGTAAGTTCCGTTTAACTTGTGCGTTTGTTTATTTTGAAGAATACGTATGTTAAATGTGCATGTTTTGCTTAGATATACCGTTTAAAAGTATATAATTGAAGTAATATCAAAGTTACGTCACTTATAATGTGCTATTCAATTATGAAATCATTTTATATTGAATCAAATTATACTGATTCGTTATCAAATTCGCTTAAATGAATTCTAAACGCCATTAATATTCTGGTCGCTAGAAAAGAAAATTAATAACTTTGTTTATTATCATTTATAGGTAAATAGACACATTCTTTTGCTATTTGATATATTGCAGATTCACATATTTTAAACAAATGGCTGCATTGTGAAAATTATGCTTGCTGTTATTTTCATTCATGCAAGTGTTAACTAAATAATTTCACTCACATTATGCCTTTTACTTTTTTTAGCAATACTGTATGCATAAATCTTTTAATGTCAAATCAAGGTCAGGTAACTGTTGTAAAATTGTGTTATAATTTAATATACAGCAGAACCTCGGTATAACGACCTGAGTGAGACCAACATCATATGGTCATCGTAATGGAGAGGAAAAATAATTTTTAAAAAATTGAGAAAAGAAATGATGATTATAGATGGGCTATAATGATAAGCTGTTTCATAATTCTATTTATTTGTATTTCCATTACTGAATATTTGAAAAAAAGTCCTTGATTGACGCCTGTTTCATGCCTGTCATTTGTTAATTTTTCATTATCACTGATCCCATATACGTTAGATTTTGAAGGAAATCTTCAGAATTAAATTGTCCTTCAAAATATTGATGAAAGGCATTGATTGCATTGTAGGTTTCTTTTTCATTCACTTTTTCAAAAGCTTGGACTATTTCTTTTCCGTCGTTGGAATTGCAGATTTCTTTTTTTCCGGTAATACGGGCAATGAAATCGTCCTCATTCAAATTTTCTCCTCAGCACTGTAAAGTTTCGTCTACCGCAACAAACTCATCAAAAGATACTTGAAGATTTAGTTCTCCCTTTTTCGTCATGCCCCCTCTCGTTCAATCAAGCCCAAAGGGAGATGTACAGGTTTCTTGAAGTTGCACCACAGTACAATAATTTTGAAATAGCCCACTTGCTCATGAGTTCTGCTGACTAAAATTGGCAGTTGTTCTAACAAAAAATTATATGCTTTGGGTCGTTATAATGATTCAAAATTAACATTATTCCTATGGTGAAATAATTGAGACTTTTTAAGATGGTCGTTCTAACGAAAGGGTCGTTGTATCGTGGGGTCATTAAAAAGAGGTTCTACTGTATATTAATGAAGTACTTTTACAGATATAATATGGATTTAAAAGATATGTAAATTTATACTTTTATTAATTCTTGCAGAAGAATGGTTAGGTGTTCTTCATTTAAAATATAATAGAAATGTACGTAAGTTTTATATAGTTAGTGAAGTCTAGCCTCAAATAAATGTGAACAAAACCTTGTGATGCTGGATGATTAAGCTGTTTCATAATTCAGAAATTAATTACTACATTATTTGCTTAGTTAAAATTTAATTTTTTTTCTATTAAAAATCTGCAGTCAACTGGTAATTGCCATTCATTTTTGTCAACCAAACTTAATTTATTTCACATATTTACATGCAAAAATTATACAAACACTTAATATTTGATGAAAGATCATAAGGTTAAGATAATAAAAAATATTTCACATATAATAAAAATTGTTTGTTTCTTCAAATTTAGTAGTATCCATTGAATCAGAATTGGTGGAGAAACTAAATTCTGATTTTAATGTTTAGAAACATGTATCAAGAAAATTTAAAAAATTTTTATTTCAAATTTTTTTATTTACATTCTGTACCCAGTAGTAAAGGATATTCAATATAAGCCTATAAGTATTTACTATTAAAATCGTTTTATAAATTGTTACATGTGCATTATCTAAATATGTACCATTACTTAATTGTAACTGTATATGTAAAGCTTATTCAGCAATTAAAAAAAAAAAATGTTCACAAAATGAAGTTATTATCAGCTTCTCCAAATGTTATCTTTATTTTAATTGCTGAAATACTTAATTAAATCTTGGTATAATTTATATATATAAATTAGTTTCAGCATACTTATTCCCAGTTTTATATCAAGTATTCTTCAATCAATGCTCCTGAAATTTATGAATGTTTAGATCCTTTAAAAAATTTTATGTCTTTCTTTCTCAATGTGTATCAGTCATTTTTTCTGATACATGTCCTAAATTATGAGGAATACAATCTAGTACAAAATGTACTTGCATGAACATATAATCTCTAATAAAAGTTTTGCCTTGATTAGAACTATTTAATGCTTGCCCAGCTTTAATCTGGGTAATAACTATCATTCTGATCTTGATTCAAAGAAACTATTAAAGTAACTTTTCAATGTAACATATCAATTTTAAAAAACAATGTGCAATTTTCAAGAACTATTACTCTCAAGAGATTGCTTGGTGAGATGTATAATGTTTTTTACTAAGTTTAAAATTTATTTTAAAACAAACAAAGTAAGAGAATAATTAGTTAATTTGAATGAAAAAAATCAGTTCACTGAAATTTCCAACTTGCATACTAAACGGTGAATCTTTTGTCTATGTGTTATATAGAACTAGTCTGAAGTACCTTTTTCAGTTGAATGATTAGGTCAAAATATGGTACTAAACTGGAAATTTTGTGTAAAAATTACAAACCAAATTCCATTCATTATAGTTTATACCATTTCAGCCAGTCATACAGACTGCATAATTAAAAGGACTCTCTCTCTCTCTTTTTAAAGTTGAAACTATTAATATAAAATCTTGAGGTTGAATTTTTCAGTAGCTACAATGCTTTCCTTATATATTGTTTCTAATGAAAATTTAAAAAAATTGTAATAAAAAAAAATGAGTAACTCAGATTTTATTATTTACTGTTAACTCAGAACTATATCTGAATTCAAATTCATTAATTTTATACAATTATTATATTGTAACTTACATTTATTTTTTAGCAATTGGATATTATATCTCCTTTTCAACTGTATTTTAATCCAGATCTCATTCTTCGAAATTATCAGGTAAATTTTATTAGTGTTGGAACTGTTGGTAAGAATTAATTTTTTTTTTGTAACAAATGTATTATTTTTCTTAACCATCTTATTTTTCTCTACCAGTGGCAGTAATTTCTAATATTTCAACATAAGTAATTTCTGTATAAAAAGTTAGTTCTTATTTCCTTTGACTGAGGAAGCAAAAAAATAACAACTATTTATTATTTTCAGTTGATATTTAATATAAATGCAGCATAAAGAACTTTATATAATGTGGTAATACATAACACATTTTTTTAATTTGTTCTTTACTTCCTGGTATAAAGCAAAAGAAATATCTAAAAAAATTTATTCAGATTTCAATAGAAATACCCATTTTTGTCATGCCTGAAACCACTAGGAATAGTTTTGGTGTTATGTTCCAATGTACAAGAAAACTTTCATTTTGTCTATTCCTGAATTGTTTTTTACTTGTTTAAGCTTGTACCTGTATGTATATATCCCACATAACTCAAAAACGATTAGCTGTATGCTCTTAAAATTTTATATGTAGGACTGTAAAATGATAAATCTCAATAATGAAATACAACATGAAAAAAAATCTCAATTCAATGCATATTAACCTGTTAAAATCTTAATTTTACTTTTAGTTAAAAAAAATTTTTTTTAAACATTTAAACGCCTATATAGCTTTTTCTAAAAGGTTCTAATATCTCTAAATTACAAACATAATTATTCATTAAGATATTAACTATATGAAACATTATTTAAAGTAATGTTCTTAAAGCCAAAAATTTTAAATAACATAAAAATTGTAATATTAAAAATCATAGGATCAATATGTGTGTAAAGTAACAAAAATGATTTCAGTGTTGGATATGGATGTATGTTGGACATTGGAATCCTACATGAAAGAAGAATGTATCATAATTGAGTATTTTCAGACAACTTTGGCAGTCCTTTAGGAAAATTATGAGATACGCTTTTTAAATACAAGTCATTTTGATAGAACATGGGGAACATTTTGTAAAATTTTCTAATAAAGAAATATCAAATTTTATTTACTATTAGTATCCAAACCTGAAGAGGTTAAAGCTACTGATTTCTGTCAGATGGCAGTGCTTGATCTGTGTGATATGATGAAAGATATAGATGTAATTGAACAGATATAATAACAGCGCTTTTTAAAGACTTGAAACAATTAAGTTAATATTTAAAAAAAAAAAAAATTATTTGTAAAGAATAGTTTTGAAGTTCTAATATTTATATTGCTTTTTGGTATGGAGTAATAAAAGTATTGTAATCATTAAAAATTTTGGTTTAAAATACAATAATGTATATACTTAAAAATGTTAATATTCTTACTACAGGTAGCCCCCAGATAACCGTACATAACTTTATTCAGGCAAAATCATTACCTTAAAAAACAAAATAACTTTGAAATCTTGAAAAATACATGTTAAAAAAAAATATATATCAGATCGTACAATCAAATTAGCACATTGTGTATAATTTAATAGGCTTACTGTTCTCATGAAATATTTTTTAGATTATTTACAATTTAATTTCATTAAAATTGATAATAGCTAATTAGTCATAAGGTTTGCAATAGGTTTTTTTTTGTGTGGGGGGGGAAGATAACTATATTTCTGAAGTTAAAATTCTCTATGATAGCCTTAGAAATAATTTTATTAATGTCTTTGTCATAATTATGCTTTTTAAATTTTACATTAGATAAAAGATGCAGTTACTTTAACATTTTACAAATGTAACTGCATGTTTATGTATCTGCGATGTTTCAGTATTTTACAAATGTTTCTAAATCAGTTTTCAGTACATCTTTAGACTTATTTCTGTTAAGCAATAATTTAGACTGCTAATCAATATTTGTATAATATCTGTGTGAATTGACCTAATTAATATTACTATTAAGTTATAACATATGGTTTTATTTTTGAATAAGATTATTAATAATTTTCTGTGCTTTTTTAAAATTTTTCTTTTAAAATGGCTTATTTATAAACAGATAGAATTTTGGAAATATAGTTAACTAATATTTCATATGCAACCAAAGTTTTCATTATTAAAGTAACTTCGTATTTATTTTATACTTTTTAAATATTAGAATTTAATTCCAGGTATGGCGTCTGTTCACAACATTCTTATTTTTTGGTACATTTGGATTCAACTTCCTGTTCAACATAATATTCATATATCGATACTGTAGAATGCTAGAAGAAGGATCATTTAGGGGTCGACCAGCTGACTTTTTGTTTATGTTTCTGTTTGGAGGAACGATAATGATTGTATCCTTAATATAAATTAGATAAAGTAAAAATCTTCATTGTTCATTTTATATTTTGAAATACTAAACTCGAACTTGTGAACTAAAGAGGGAATTCTCTCTTACCATTATTTTAATATTACATCCTAAAAGGTGATTCTTGTTTACTACTTGGTTTGCCACAGAAACTCAGTGTATGGCAATGGTTATTCATGTTCGATTTCTTTTATGTGGATTCCTATACTTTTTGGGTATGTCTTATGAAGTGCAGACTCTTCAAGTCTCTAAAATAACTCTTCAAGTGGAAATAAGATTTTCTTATTTTCAATAAATAAGTTTGTAATCATGCACATGGTCAGACTTAGTCTTCAACCTATAATTACTCCACACTGGATAGAAGCTGCATATAATTTTAACAGGAGTTAGGAAGGACTGCAAAGTTTGCTATCTTTCCTAATAAGCCCAGCAAATGACATCAGACAATGTACAACTGTGATAAATATCCAGACAAACTGGGCTTGAATCTTGGCAATTGTGTTATAAAATACCCCAGTAAGCAACAGTATAGATTAATAATTAAAATATATCTTATGCATAAAGGTAGATAAAATGTGAAAATATAAAATTTTTAAACATTAGACTGTGTGTAGTAGTTTTATGTTAGTTTTAAAAATTCACTAGGTTTAAATTCAGCAAGTTTTCTAGTTGCTAGATTGGAAAAGATGTTGAGGGCAAAGGCTTAAATCTTTTTGGCAAAGTTCAATTATTCTGTGAAAAATCAAAAAAATTTCATATCCTACCTGCATTTAAAAGGATTATAATAAACTGTTCTACACACACATACATACATATATAGATTTAGAAAGTTCTCTAGTTGCTAGATTGGAAAAGATGTTGAGAGCAAAGGCTTAAATCTTTTTGGCAAAGTTCAATTATTCTGTGAAAAATCAAAAAAATTTCATATCCTACCTGCATTTAAAAGGATTATAATAAACTGTTCTACACACACACACATACATACATACATACATATATACATACATATATAGATTTAGAAAGTTCTCTAGTTGCTAGATTGGAAAAGATGTTGAGAGCAAAGGCTTAAATCTTATTGGCAAAGTTCAATTATTCTGTGAAAAATCAAAAAAATTTCATACCCTACCTGCATTTAAAAGGATTATAATAAACTGTTCTACACACACACACACATACATACATATATATATATATATATATATATATATATATATATATATATGATCCCATTTTTACCAAAATATAAAAAAAGTTAAAAACACAAAAGAAATAGTAACCATTTTTAAAAAATTCAATCTAGAAATTATTTCATTCTTTTGTGCTTCAAAGAAGTAGACCTGTTTAAAAGAAAAATTCCAAATTTAAAGTTATGTCTTGTTATTTGTGATGTTTCTTTCTACTTTATTTTAAAAGTTCGTGGTTGCTGCTGTTCGTAGGTTTGAAAATCATTGCTGGCATGAATGTAGCCATATGGAATCACTTTTAAGCAATTGGTCTTAGCCTCATCGGCCCTTGTGTGGCAAAAGTAGATCATAGCACTCTAAACCAACAAACTTACCAACCATTTTAAAAATCAGTTATCAGATTGTGTAGCTATCCACATTAACTAAAGATTCAGAAAATTGTACTTACTTTACATTCAAATATGTTTAAATGAAGTGGAGGAAAAAATGTATATAATGTAATGTGCATACAAAGAAGTCATGTGGTGTTCACATCAGATGTTTTAACTTTGCATTTATTATTATATTCTGGAACAAAAGTTTTTACCATCTTTTTTATGTATCTGTTCTTGATTATAAAAGTTATTACTTCAATTTTATGTTGTCGAACATTTTACGTGGCTGTCAGTTTTATCTATAAAATATGTTAATAATGGTTTTGATATAAAATGCTTTATAATTATTTTACAGCACTGCTATTTGGGATTTCTATGAAGAAATTTCTTATTTTTCTTAACTTTTACTAGATAATTGCCATGTTTGTTAATTTGCTGTTTTTAGGACAAGCATTTACTGTTATGCTAGTGTATGTATGGAGTCGCCGCACTCCATATGTCAGATTAAACTTTTTTGGAGTTTTAAATTTTCATGCACCATACCTTCCATGGGTTTTATTAGCATTTTCTGTTTTGCTTGGAAATTCAGTAATAGTTGATCTCATTGGTGAGTTGCATTTTTTCTTATGGTGTAATATAAAATGAATATGACAAAATAATTCATATTGCTGTTTATAAAGAGAACTGAGTAACAATATATATATATATATAATTTTGCGCACAAAAATTAAATGTTTCTATGAATTGTACAGAATGGTTAAAGAAAATAGGCATGTAGTTTTTTTAATGATTTAAGTTTCCTCAGATTATCTTATATATAAATATATATATTATGTGTGTGTATACACACACATATGCATATATATAATACATTAGCGATTAGTGAGTATTGAACATGTGGTATGAAATCTGACAGCAAATTTGACTCATGCAGCTGCGTTTTTTCTTTAGATTAATAAATTTAATCAGGGAAAAATGAGTTTGAATTCAATAACTGAGCACACACTGTTTTCTATCATTACATACATACACACACATATATATGTATGTATGTGTGTTATTTTATTCGTAACATTTTTAAATCTAATTATATATATTTTTTTTAAACTGATAATTATTTTTTTATTTCCATATATATATATTATACACAGACATGTATATAATGTTGGTTTTCATAATACTTAATAGCTTATGTATATATTGTAACTTAAATTATGAAGTATGATTAAATGTTTTTCTTTCAATAAAATAATTGTTTACCTGTATTCTAAACAATTAGAACTAGTTGAGCCTATATAAAAAATATTTTTAATGGTTTCTGTTGTGAAGCCTATCTTAGTACAAGAAAAAGTCATGTTGTTAGTGTTTTGTTTTATTAACTGAACACTGATATTTTTTTTTTTCAAGTCTGTTTTAATAATTTAGAGAATACTGTATGAGTTGTTAAGTGAATATAAATCTATAATTCTGTTTTATTTCTTTTAATCTTTTTACTACCACCAGCAAGTGGGTATACTATATTGTTCTTTGCCAGTTGTGTAAAAACTGACTAAGATGAATTATTGGTTAACTTTTTATCTTTTCATTTTTGTTCATGCTTTAAAATAGAGAAAATAAATTAACTTGCTTAATTTTTCCATGATTCTAAAATTCTAACTGTAATTTTAGTATAGAAATAAAAAAACTGGATTAATAAATAAAATTAAGGACTAAAAATATTTCAAACTGTATCCTACAAACTTTCTGAAAATTGATCTGGATGTCATTCACACATCACACCCAAAATAGGGTGGTAGTAAAACAGTTTACTTTATTTCTTCAAAGATTATTTTGTTTGCACTTACAAATTAAATTTTGTAAGGACAGGAAATGTTGGGCAGGATGAATTTTAATTGTAAAATATCTTTCAAAGTCCACTATTTACTTTCATTAAAAAGCTAGACATCCTTAACACCCAATGTTTGATTTGGTTAATTAAGGGTCTCCCAAATGAAAGATTTATTTCATTTTAAACTTTTTATTGTATACGAAGGATAAAAAATATTTCAATACCAAAAGAACAAAATTACATAAAATGCATAAAACAGTGTAGTGTTTGGTCCAGGCTGCTTTCCTGCTTGGAAGTAATTGCAGTTATGGCAGACAAACATAAAACACCTTTCCTCTTTATATTATGAAAATTTTAGAAATTGTAAATTTTTAAATATAATTAATTTATCAACATGTTTTAAACTATTTACTTGCAATTCTTTTATTCATTAATAGTTTTTCCTGTAATTCCGAATGATCTTAAAAATTCTTCAATAAATGTGAAATGAAATTGTTAGAGCAGAAATTCTATTAAATGTTAAAACATATCAATTGTAAATGCAGAAAAAGTGAAATGTTGTAACTTGTGATTAAACCTGGACCAACTGAGTTTGATCAAAATTTTTTTTAAATGTTGAAAAAAAAAAAAAACTATGGGGGATGCATAGAGAAATGTGAAAGGCATTCATGTATCAATGTTCCTGTTCTCTCTTTTGGCCAACCAGATTACATCTGGAAGTACAAATAGCTCTCCATTCGGTCCACATTGTTTGTGCCAGCCTCACTAATTTTGCCATCATCGAGGTCTGTGGGTTCATATGGCCATGAAGCCTTTCAGACTTTGCCCCAGCAGTGGTGGGTAGATTGCAAGTATTGGGCCATCCCACTTGGCTGATCCCTGTCAAAGTGCCTAACAAGCTGCAGGTGCCACTAGTGAGCAAACTCAGCAGAGTAGTAACCATGGGAAGAATTGGAAAACTACTGGATGCTCTAGCATACTTCTTGATGACTGCAGAATTAGTGAGACTGGCACAAACATGGGCCGAATGGAGAGCTACTTCTAATTCGAGATGAAATCTGGTTGGCTAAAAGAGAGAACAGGAAATTTTGAGAGGTGGCAGTCATAAACTTTGGCTTTGGAACCATTGCCCATTGCAAAGGGACTTGGCCCCCATGATAATTCATTAGTGTGTTATAGTATATATTTAAGTGTAGAATGCATTGTAATTTTAGACACTTCAAAGGTTTTATGACCACGTTAACCTTTATATAGCAAAAAATAAAGAGTATCAGAGTTGTAACTATTACTTCCTAAAGACAAATAGCTTTTACTTAATAGCTTTTTCTATTTGTATATAAGACAGTTTGTTTTATACCACTTTTAATGTATTTTCAACAGGAATAGCTGTTGGTCATATTTATTATTTTCTGGAAGATGTTTGTCCAAATCAACCTGGTGGCATGAGAATATTAAAGACACCATGGATTATGTAAGTATAATGAATTTCTACTTGTAATATTAAGCTAAAAATTAAGTATTCTTTTATTTTAGCAAAAGTTCAACAGACCTTTGTAATGATAAATGTGCAGAGGTATTGTCCAGGGTACTTTAATAATTAGATGAGTTAGTGACTATTTACTTTCTTAAAGTTTGCATTGTAATTTAAGAATTACTTTACGTCATACTTAAAATTTTGATGTGTTCCTCTTTTCTTTGTAAAAATTAATATGAATATAATTGAAACTACAATTACAGCTTTGATCATTATTAAAATTGTTAATTAAAAAAATTTATCATAATAGTTTAATTTTTCTTGCCATTTAAGGTCTGCTTGTATTTTGGTTATAAATAAGATAAATAGGAAATTTGTGTAAAAAGACAAATTATAAGATTATGTGATAGCTGTCCATTTTTTCTTTATGACACCAGACATTTGTCTTGAAATAGTCTGTTCTTAAAGTATTTTACTATTGAGTTATCAACAGTTTCTTTACACAAGAAAATTGTTAAATGTTCAAGCTGAGTATCTTAAGGCCTCTTAAAATTAATTGAAGTGTCCACATTCTTGAATAAAATTGGATATACCTTTTTTTTTTTTTTTACTGTAAAGTCCAAATGGTATAAAATTATAGAATAACTATCTAATCTTTAACCACTTATTTTGTAATATCTTCATTACTAGACATTTTAATGCCAAATGATAGCCGATTGCTTAGGGTGCTGCCTTTCGGTACTGGAGTTCGTGGGTTCGAATCTCACTGTGGCATAGATGTGCATAGCCATTCAGAATCGGCTTTATGCTGTAGGTCCTGGTCTCAGTAGCCCTTGTGTTGCAAAAATGTAGACCTTAGCTTTCTAAACCAAACTAGACTTTTAATAAAATTAGAAAATCTTGATATTTATAAGATTAATACATTTGGTCTAATCCAGGTTGCTATAAAGTCTACAAGTTTTAGAACATAAAAGTGAGGAGAGGCCAGTGTTATAAAAGATAATTTTCATTTTTAATTTTTTTATACTAAACAGTATACGTTTATCTTTCCCACTTAACATAATTATGAGAAATAAATTGTAAATCAATATTTTTAAAAATAGATTAAAATTTATTTTAAAACAATAAAACAGTCTACTGAATAATCATGATCAGATTGTAGTCTGGTCATCATCATTAGTCTTTTTTGTTCTCTTAAAGGTGGAGGGGTGGCCTGGGTCATGAGTAAGTTTTATCTTCATATGAAAGCTAATTTTTTTGGTAAATTTCCTTCCACATTTCTTTAAACAAAAATTGGAAGAAATGACATAGATGTAACTTAGTTTCTAGGGGATAAACATTGTACAATATAAAAAATAATTAGCTGCTTTAAAAAAGTTATGAAATCTACTGCAATTCTTTTTAACCCTTAATTTGACAAGATGTTATTAAAAATATATTATAAAGATTTTATTTGATTGTTCGTTGACTTAGCTGAATTAATGGTTAACAAGCTACATAAGTAAATTGTTTTGTAAGAATAATTATTTGTTTTCCTAGAAAATATTTATTTGAGAATCCTGCTTCTGATGGGCCACAACAACCACCTCCTCCTGAAGACAGGCCTGGAGGGTTTCAGTGGGGATGACTTAGCTTTGTCTTCCACCTGTAGCACACATCTTATTGTAAAAAAATTCTATGTACATTTTGTAAAATAAAATATTTTCACAGGTTGCAGTAATTTTTTGCATTTATCAAATTTTTATTCTAAGAAAATTCTTTTACTGTTAATTTGACTAATATTCATATTGTGAATCAATGCTTTTAATTTATTAAAAATTTGCTATACAAACAATCATTTTTCACTTATTGCTTGGTTTGCTATTATCTCTGAAAATTAAGCACAAATTTACATGCTAGTAATTAAAATACGAATATAAAAGAACCTTTTAGACTAAAATACAAAACTAACATCAATTATACATAGAGGTAAATAAAGACGTTAGAGCTTGACTCTAGTTCAGATTTGTCTTTTATATTACATTATAACTTTAAGCTACATTAGTAAGGACTAAATTTTGAATTTAAATACATTTTGTAACAATGCCATCTTGCAGATTAATTAAAAATTTTAGAGTTAATTGACTTGAAAGGGAGTTAAAATTAATTTGTTTAAATCATTTAAAAACAAATTCTACAGATTTGATTCTATTAAAAGTGTTAAGACAAACAAAAATTCTATTTTGCATAAGCTAATTAGTTACTATACCAGGTTACACAAACAAATCCACAAAAAAAAATTTATTCATATGAACACTATATACAATAACACAAATCTGAGTGCAATTCAAGCAATCAAAAGTTTAAAAAAGTATCACAGTTTTATATGTAGATTTGTGAATCCAAGTAGATCTTATAAAAATGACTAAAACTTCTGGATAAAAATGGTTTTCTTCCTGGCAATC
Source organism: Pardosa pseudoannulata (assembly GCA_032207245.1). NCBI lineage: Eukaryota > Metazoa > Arthropoda > Arachnida > Araneae > Lycosidae > Pardosa > Pardosa pseudoannulata. The sequence goes on from CM063510.1 coordinate 138,901,155, forward strand.
TTTTTGACACAATGTTAATTAAATGTCTTAGAGGCAAATAGTGGAATACAATTAAAAAAAAACATACATAAAATAGCTGATCAGTTGATCAATTCTTCTGACTCAAATATCGTTGAAAATATTTCTGATATTCTTCAGGTAGATATATTCCACTGTAAAATAATAAGAAATAAGTAATGAAATATAATTTAAAATTATTATAGTTTTAAGAAAAGGCAAACATACTTTATATCTTCTTTAAAAGTGCTTGCAATTCTGCACAAGGCATTATTCACTGTAGTTTTTAATGATAATCTCTGATGAATGTGTTCATATCGACCTTGGGGATCTCTGACGTATGTTCTAATTCCTACTAATCCAACAGGCATCTTTTCTTCAGCCTAAGCAGTAAAATAAAGTTCATTTAAAAATTTTAATCTTATATATAAAAGTAAATTTTAATATAAAAATATTGAGTCATTTCATTAAATTACAGCATAAATAACATACCATAAAAGATTTCTTAATCCAAAAATATTTTCAAAAAATTTATTCCAACTAAATATGTATGAACTTAAATCCAACTTTTTACATTTTTAGTATAAGAGTCTTGGTATAAGAATTTTAATATTTAGTGGGGCAAGTACTCTTTCAAATAGTATTACAAGAGAGATCAATTGTATTTTGTATCATCACTTTATATTGATTATTAAATTAAGCTTCTTAATTTGATGCTAAATAAAACATTTAAATAGAACAAAACACTTAAAGTTTGGAACTGAAATAAATTTATCAAGATTCTAAAATAAATCATTTTATTTAAAAATTACCATCTTTATGTCAAGTAGAAGGCGTATAATATCTGGTAATGTCTGTTGAACAACTCCAAATTTATCTTCACTGTATGATGCTGATACCAAATATCCAAGAGCTAAAGAGATTGCATACAACAAATACAGTTAGTACACATGAAGTAATGATCTAATATAATGATAAAAACAACTGTGACTCACGACAGAATCCCCCCCCCCCTAAGTTTGGTAAAGAATGTTACAATTGACCTTCTATAACACAGGAGTGGGACATACTCTTTTATCAGATTACTAATGGCTGCAAATATCCAAGACAGCACTGGAAATCCAATCCACAAATTCATCAAAAATTCGCACTCAAACAGTTTAACTTTTTTATGAGAGGGAAGGGAGGTTGTGGGAAGTAAGGAGCATTATTAAAAAGCATTTATATGTGCATATACTCATTATAAAGCCTTTATAAAGGATACTTCTTTACGGTTGAAGTTTAAATGACACTTTTCAGTAACATTTTCTTGCAATATATGTATAACTACTAATATCCCCCTTAATCTGAAGGCATTTTTAAATTGAATATAATGGAATTTTTAATTATTTTCAACCAAAGATGTGGTTAAAAAAAATGCATTTTCAGATATAAAACTAAGGAAGGTACAAATGAAAAATTAAAAAAACTCTTTACTGAAAAATAAATTAAATGATGGCATATGAGTGTAACTTGCACAATTAAAATAGTATAAAAAATACAGACATGATATTTTGCTTGTTTATATCCTGTGACTTTTTTCAGATATAAAACTTCTAATATCGAAACACAGGCATAAACTGAAAAGCTACTGTACCATTATTTTAATATAATTTATACTCATCCATCAATCCCACTCTTTTAAATATCTATTTTTAACTACACAGTTTAAAATCAAATTACAGTATAATAACCAACAAATATTCATACCATCAATGATCCAAATGAAGGGTTGAGAAGAAGCAAATAACTTCATTAATTTGGCATTTGGAAGTTCATCAAAGAAATATGAAACAGCAGGTTTTTCCCGAAGATAGCTGAATATCTAAATTGGAAAAAGAGTTAAGTCACTGAAAATATTGAGATTACCTTCAATATTATGAGTTATCTATTTATTAAATATCTATATGAACATACCTTATGAGTGAAACTTGGAAGAGGTTTGTCAGACATGCAGTTAAGTCTAATTCTTTCAAATGTCATTTTATGTACTAAAAGCAAGTATCAAATAATTGAAATTAATTTTCAAGTATTATTAATCAAATAACTTTTACAAATAATCTATACTTAAAAATATCTAAACTTACTTTTTGGAGGAACTGATTTTGATTCAGAGGCTGCAGCAGTAGCAAATGAATATTCACTTAAATTATATACAAAATCTTGTAATGAAGCAATGCATATTTTTGATATTTCATTCCATTCATGAGGATGGCCTCCTAATTAATAATAGATGTTTAATATGACAAACAATTATTAAAATTATTATGTTCAAACAATATGTAGAAAATGAATTTATCATATACACAATAGAAAATCAAATATCTTTTACTCCAAATTATTCTTTTTGTTATATCTATTTGTTATTATTGTTTAATATTCATGTAATAGTAAAAATATTTTAAAACTCAAACTCACTATATAAAAATTACACTAGTAGTATTTTTAAGATTGAATTAATTTTTTTGTCCTTGTAAATTTTCCCTGTATTTGCTGCTGATATTGGTAGAACACCCAAAGCATAAATAGGCTTCTTATAACAATGATAATCAAAAGATAATTATTTTTTGAACTCTGATATGGAATATGTTTAGAGTTTTCTAATCACTACCGTTTTTGTTCTGCTATATTCAACACATGGCAAATGCACAAAATTTATTGGTCAACTGGGTGTTTCTTGATTATTATCTGATCCTGTATAAATTGTTAAAGGTCCTAAAACCATTTTAAAACATCCTACAATTCAAGATCTGCAACACACATAGCAGAAGAAAAGCTGAAAAATAAATCCATGGAAAAATACCAGGTCCAGTCTCCAAGATCACTATCACTATAGCTGTAAATATTGAAGACTACATTCATATGGATGATGACAAAGCAATTCATTTATCAAGCAGACAAACTACACAGAGCCTAACACAGAACCCTTCCCCTACTTTCTTTACATAAATAATAAAAATAAATAAATACTAGCTATCTATGAGACCTGAAACCATATCTCAACTTAAAGGTTAAAAAACTGAGGAAAAATTCTTTGTATGAAATGTATTAAACTGAAAAAAAAGTTTGGTATTTAAAAATAAACTTCAACATCTGTTTAAAAAGTCAGATAGTCAAAGTGTTTAAATAAGGATAAAAATCTAATAATTATTTTAAACCAGCTAAAATTACTGGTCTTATCAGTTATTTACAATTAAACAGGGTTGCCACTCTCGAGATGTGAAATTCCCTAACTTCCCAGGTTTTCTGAAGAATTTTGAAAAAATTCAGGTTTATCAATGGTTTTAATGAAATCCTTCATAAAACCTATCTAGGTTAAATTAGTCTCCCATAATAAGTAAAAAAAATGTACATCTGTGAAATCAAAAGAATTCAGTTTCTAAAACAAAACTATATATACATTTCAATACACATATGAGTTATATTAATCAACCACTAATTGCAAAACATGTCTAGCTGCACCTGTTGCTGTTACGACTCAGGCTAGTTGGTTAGCAGAAACAAAAACAATAATTATGAGACTCAAGGTAGCTGATTATTTTGCCATCTATTGATATCTTCTAGAAAACTCATTTTTTACAATATTAACCTGAATGTATGATTCTATTATCCATATTCATAAAAAATGTTGTGCACCACCATTAAAAATTATATATAACTGAACAAAATTATAAATTATTAAAGAAACGCTAATCATGTTGTTGTCGTCTTATGTCACTTGGTCAAACCAAGCACGGTTTGAGTAGGAAGCTACTCATAGCTAATTATGTTATTACAGTAATGGTGATATATTATAATAAAAAAAAGTAATTGCAAGCTATGCATTTGCTTTTGAATAAGAAAATTTTTGAAATTTTCAAATGTAATATTGAACACTAAAAACAAAATTTCCTGACTTCTTCAGAAAATTTAATGATTTTTTTTTTTCCCTGACCATTATAAGCCTTTTTCATTTTCCCCTGACAATTCCAGGTTTTTCCAGTTATCCAGGGGCATGGCAACCCTACTAAAATACCACAAAGAACATTTATTTTATTATTACACTGTAATCTTGATATAGACTTGCATGTGATGGTAATATGTCTTATTTCATGCCTGCACTGTATAGTGAAAAAAATAAATTTGAGAAAATTAAAAAGCAAAATAACCACTTTTCCAAAAGTGCCATGCATTGAAACAAATTTATTCTAAAACCAACCCACCATCATAGTTCCCATTGCAATGTGAAAGAAATACAATCAGTCAACCCTACCATGCATAAATACACTGAAGCAAATAGCAAGCTACCTTTCCCTAAAAGTACACAGATTGAGTTCTAAGAATAAAATAATATCAAACTTTGTTCTGTTTATCTAATTACCTGGGTAAAACTATACATTCACCAGTGATAAGAGAGAGAGAGAGAGGACGGTGTGTGTGTGCGTTTATATATATAAACAAAACAGCATAGTTTTGAATAAAGAAGAAACAAGTATATAATTCACTTTTTGCATACAGATTTACTCTAAACAATTATCAAATATTTAAAGGTTGAATTCAAGTCACATAAGTTGTTATTGAATTAAAACAGAAGTTCTAGAGTCATCATTTTACATTTATTAAAGCTGCGTCAAATGCAAAAAATTACATTTACAAACTAGAGATTTTAAAATTTAATACCTGGGTGACTGATGGCATATATTTGCTCTCTTCGTATAGAGTCATACTGAGAAAGAAGTCTTAAATCTAACACAGCAAGGTACTAAAAACAAATATAAAAGTAATTAAAAGAATCATACTTACTACAAAAAAAAAAAAAAAAAGGCAAAATGAGAAATGAAAGCTACATAGATACCTTTAAATAGCCCAAGTCTTTACATGCTAAAGCACTCCCCAAAGTTCTATTTTTATCTCCTTTTAGAGGCAATTTGATAGGAAATATATGGGACTAAAATAAGGATAAAATAAATTGATTAGTAAAAAACTTCTAGAATTAAACTTTATTTTGCATTCTATTGTGTTTTACAAACTTAAGAGACAAATAAAATTAAGAACACAGTTGCATTTTATTTTCTAAAAACATATTTAAGAAAAATATACTACGGAATGTATCATTATATATATGTATATATGTATATATATATATATATATATATATATATATATATTAATTTATATATATATATATATATATATATATATATATATATATATATATATGTCAGAGACAGAGACAGAGGAGAGAGTTGATATGCAGTTGATTATTGAATGTGTAAGATACATTCTGTGTTGTTCCCTTGACTACAAGATGGTGAAAATAAAGGGATTTTTATTTAGTTTTTGCCTGGTCTGCAAAGCATTTGCAATTAAAAAATATGTGCTATATATTTCTGATATGATCAACAAAAATATATATATATACATACACACACATATATACACAGAAAGAAAGTATTAAGTAATAATAAACTTTTAAAAGAAAATTATTAAAATTTTATTTTTTCTACATAAAATTATTGTTCTAAATATACAACAATTGCAAACAAGATAGCCGTTTTTTATTACATCCAGCTGAAATTCAGATGCTACTATTATCATAATAAAATTTAGTATTTTAATCATCACTTGTATATATATGTGTATATATATATATATATTATAGGAAAAACAGATCTAGGAATAAGACCCCCGAAAATAAAAAGTAATAAGTGAAAACCCCACAAGGACCCAAAGTGTGAGAAGTAAACAACTCCAGCAAACAAACAAGATCTGAAACAGATGTCAGCCACCTGTGGGCCATGAAGACGCAATTTTAATCCCCCTTTGACGTTACAGAAGTCGTTATTTAAATGAGTTAATCCCCTTTAGACATTAAACAGTCACATAACTTTTAGAGTACGAAGCACCTGCAGCCACAAAACGGCGTCCCCCACACTATCTGTTTAGCTAGACTAAAAATAAAACAAAAAAGTGCAATGGCCAAGGAAGAGATTCAAAAAAGTCCAAAACATGCCCTCGAAAAGTCTAAATGGTCAGGCACAACCCCCCCCCCCAAAAAAAAAAACCCCTTAGTGTAGGATTTTATATTTTTAAGTAAGGAGTTCACACACTCGCTATTCTGGCAGCACTTAGTTCACACATTTCTCTATTCTGTCGTCATGTCAGATAGTTAGACACCTCTCCCCAGCGGTATCTGGTGTCACAGTGCTTCGAAAAAACCAACATATGCCTCATGTTGAATAGAAATAAAGGATGAGTTGGAACAAAAAATCGCAGCCCTGGCTGTTTAGAGACTAATATTCCCAGGCATGATATATATATATATATATATATAAAAGGAATTCACACCATCAGATAAAACTATATATTTTTAGAATGTAAAAATGCTTTATTATTTTCAATATAATGAAATAAAGCTAACATTAAATACAAAGTTTTGACAATATAATAGCATATAAATTCAAATAATTTTCCATTAGCTTTAAAGATATTATAATTACATTACCCTGTTATATAGATTGTATATAAGCCTCTCCAAAATAATAAAATAAAAAAAACTATCCTTATTTAAAAAAGGATAAAGCACTGTCTTGGAAATCGAAAACATTACTTACTTCAGTAGTAAAAGCATTAAAAAGTAGGAGATACAAACTCCATACAAACGAAATCATCATTCCAGACAGTATGACAACCAAAAGTAATTTGAGATTGAACAAGCTGTATATGATGCTTTCATTTTCACTATAAAGAAAATAAATCTGATAACCAATGGATAATTTAAAATTATAGCAAATTGGTTTTTTAATATACATGAAATAAAAAACAGATAAGTTAAATACTTTATCCTGTCTTTACCTCTTAACATAGTAATATTAGGAAATTCTGACATAAGTAAAAAATTGGGGTATTCATCAAAACTTTATAAATGCCTAAAAGCAATTTATACAAAATCTGACTTATGAAAAAGAAAATAGTCTTAAAGAGAGTTTTTATACATCAACATTCTACTCATCCATATTATTGATAAAACAAATTGTGTTCTGAAGAAATTTTGGGCCTTGAAACATTTTTTGAATTCCTGGATATACAGTAGACTCCGCTTAATGTGATCAGTTTGGGACACCGTGATTTTGATAACAATAAACAATATGACAAATTAGATAAATTTACTCCTCCTTTAATTCACACGTACTAAATTTCAAAACAAAATGAAAAAACAAACCTTATATTTATGTACTGCATATTATCCTTTAAATAATAAAAATTGTGAAAAAAGTGATCAATTGTTGACTGTCTACAATTTTTTCTAAGAAGCTCATTTATAAATTGTAATCATAATCAACCTGTCATAACGATTTAAAATTTCGATCTTTTGTTTTAATGTTAAACCACTTTGATTTCTAGTTTCCATATCGGCAAGCTGCATGTAAGCGAGCAAGGTATAAAATGTGAATATGCTCCTTCCCAGTTCCAATAATAATGTGTTGCCTTCAGCTTATCTGACAACCATTGACCACCAGCAAGGTGTGCATATTCAGAAAAATTCAAGAAGCGTGGAAATTCCCACTCCTTTGTTCATTCCCCATTTCCGTAGGTTGAAGAGGAGAATTCTGGAAAATTCAAGCAACAGCAAAGGAAAAGAAAAGAATGGGTTTCTTCTGAATGTATTGTGAATATTCCCTTGCCATTTAAAATGAGGTTCAAAAACTGATCCCATTAATTGATGTAGCGATCACATAAAGTGATAATCTTAACATACAAACGAATAGAGAAAATTGGGACCAAGTGATTTTGATAACAATAAGCAACTGATAACATTAACTGCAATCACATTAAGCGGAGTCCACTGTATCTGGAAAGAAACCTATAACTTTACCTTCTTACTGTTTTTTTTTTGTATAGAAGTAGGTTATACCATAAAGAGCAGTGGGGGAATAATGTTGTTTCCCTAAACAGTGCTCTCAAATTAAAATAGCCCATATATGTAGTGTGGATTGTATATTGCATAAGATATATTTGCTACAAAACATAATAATTTTGTTACATGCTTTTAACTTGCACTGCATATCTGTCTAGATCTAAATATTGTAACCAATCTTTTGCCACTAACCTGTATATTAACAGTTAGAAGTAATTTTCTAGCTTTTGTTTAGTTTTGTTTTGTTTTACATATGAAGAATTTTAGTTTGCATTGTTCCTTAAATAACAAGAAATTTATCATTTAGTTGGTATTTTCTACTTCTTTTAAAATTTTATTTTAATATAAAAACATTTTAGGAAAGCATTTGCTCTATGCTTGTATCTCTCAATGCATAAAACAACACACTGTATCTAATAAAACCGAAAAATTCAAACCACAGATATTAAAATTAATTTTCAAGCTCTAATCTGCATTCATTTATTTAAAGAAAAAGAACGAAAAGCAGCACAGTATTGGTTTCATGTTTTCGTATGCAGAAATTACTACTGACATACAAAGTATTTTCCTTTACTCTTCATCGTTGTAAAAGAGAGTTTCCACAGTTTATGTACATAGCAAAATTTTATTAAGAACTCAGGAAGGAATCTAGATTTATATAATTAATCAATGCATTGTAATCAAATAAGAATTAAATTTTATTTTACATATTATACTTGATAAAATACTACAGAAACTATGACAATTATAAAATTCATAAGTAGGGACATACCTATTTTTATTTCCAAGGTAAGAAAAGGTCAAAATCTTCAGTGGGGATCCTGGTAAAGAAATACCCATTTACATTACAATAATAAACATTTCCCCCAAAGACAATATGAAAAATTAGTATGAAAAACTGATACAATAATACTGAAACAAAACAGAATATAAAAAATTATTTGATTGCAAGACTTTAAAAAAAATTGTTTCAATTTTAGATTTTAAATAAGATCAAGATATCTAAACATTTCATGTACTTATAAATTATATAACAAATATTAAAAATATAGCTAAAAGAATCAAATTTAGAATAGATACACAATTAATTTAGTTTTCAATTATTTAAAAATAAAATGGATAGAAAATTTGAAGTAAACAGTTGTGAAAAAATTAACAGGATTAACAAATTACTGATAAAGTATTTCCTCAACTATAAGAACAAACAATTTTTTGGGGTATCCCATCATTTATTAAGTTTGATCAGCCACATGTGAAAGTAAAATGCCCCCTCTACCAATCATGCCAAAGCTTTTGTATAGGACTACACAATGCAGTTTATTCAAAGCCTCACAATATTTATATGCACCAACTATGCTACCTGTCACAAGAAATATGATGAAACCTTACCTGTCCCCAGAAAAAGTGCACATGGCTTCTACAACTGACATTTCCTTCAATTTTATGTACTTGTAAAAAGTTAAATTTAGTTTGATACTAGTATAGCATGAGCATGTATGTTTTGTCACCAGTGTTTTTTTTTTACCTTTGAATATTCTGCATCAATTTCCTTATACAAACATTCATAACATTTTCTTTATTTCCTTAATAAAATTCGGTCACTTTTAAATATCTTTCACTTAAAAAGTGAAAAAAAGCCTGTATTTGATGTTTGATAGGATTTTAAACTGTACAAGATATTTTAAATATGCATAAATAAACATTAATGCTACTTAAATAGATTCTATGGATTGCTAATATATATGACGATACTTAATGCATGTGCGTAAATGCAACTGCAAAGCTGCAGTTGGCACATTTCAAAACCACATTTAAATATGCTTTGTATCTTACAAGACCAGTTAGAAGAATATATACTTTATTTAAACCTAATTAGAAAAAAAAATTATTGGTTTCTAAAATAACTCTTTCTTACTGTTGTTTCACCAAGCATAAAACAAAAATTGAAGCACAGAAGCTACCCCATTAATGGTGAAAATCAAATTTTCCATTTTTAAGTAGTATTTAATGAATTAATTATATAAGACAGAATCACTTGCTTATAAAATAAGGCAAGCATAATGATTACGTTCCCAAGTTAGGATAAGATTCCTAAACATAAAATTAAAATAAAGATATGTTGGATATGTTACTTTTAAAATTTATAAAAATTTAGGATACTTCCTAATGTGCACTGTGATTTGAAATTACTGTACATTAACAAATGCCTGTATAAAAGGTACTTTACATAAAAACTAAAATAAGTTATAGATTAGAAATACATAATCCTACTTACCAAAAACAATAAATATGACATAATACCAGAGTACAGCTTTTAACACACAGCAGAACGATTCTTTTAATAGATCATATATTTGATGTTTAATGCAATGTACTTTTGATTTCTGAGGGGAGAAAAAAGCACACAGTTACAAAAACAGAACATTCACAAAATATTAAATTATTTAATAAGAGCTTGGAAAAAATGAAAATACCTGATCAAGACTGAATCTGATGAGGTACATATTGCAAATGAAATACTTCAAACTAAACATCATTCCAGTGAAACAGCCATGCCCAATGACAAATGATTGCTCAAAATCATTTGAAGTTGATAAGCTTACAAAAAGAAAAAAAAAAAAATTATTAATATTGAAAGGTTTTTATTGATAGAAGTTATGGCAAATATGAGGAAAACTGTATAGTTTCTAACACAGCAAAGATTATAACACATATAAAGAAGCTTGAATTTTGGGGAAATTATTATATGCAAGCATGTCAGTTAAAAAGCAATATCAGTAAACTATTAATATTAACGTTGATAGTTCCCTTAAATCCCAGGTTGACAAACTTCAGATTTTAAAAGCTGCCAGTGTCTCCCTTCCCTTCAAGGTTTGGTTTGGAGTGCTACGGTCTACTGTTTTGCACATGAGGGCTAATGAGACCGGGACCTACAGCTTAAAGCCGATTCCGAACGGCTACAAACATCCATGCCCGTAGCGGGATTTGAACCCGCGAACTCCGGTTCCGAAGAGCAGCACTCTACCATTCGGCCATCGTTCGGCCCCTTCCCTCCAAGAAATGGAGGGTTTATAGTCTTGTAGTGAAAGTTATTTCAAAAACACAGCAGCAACACTAGTTTTTAAATCCTATGAATAAACGTTAAACAATATGAAGAAATTAAATAGTCTCTCTTTTGATATAGATAATTGCAAAACTCAGTTATTAAATTATGGTGCAAATTTAAGTCTTAAAATTGAAACACTAGAACTAAATGAGAACAATAGGTTTCTATATAATTGCACAAAGTGGGGTCAAAATGTTTTAATATTACACATACTCTTCTGGACTCAATTCAGGAGTAGAGGAAAAACCTTAGCCCCCTGCTTTTTACATCTTCATGTTTACAATGAGAACAATAGTACAAATTTCAAATAATGCAAAAAGAAAGGGGCAAAATTAATGAACAACAATAACTAGTTACAAACTAAGCATCTGTACCAAAGAAATTCAAGTTTATTGTTTACAAAAATTTAAACTACAAAAAACAATATTTGTATGATTTTCCTATTAAGTTAAGAATACATGTAATGTTATATCATTAAGAAGTCTCCTTATTTAAAAAATAAAGCTTAACTTTTAAATTGTACTGTTTATTTTTGCTTCATATCTACTTTAAATTAGCCAGTATGTGTGTGCACGCACACAATTATTAACAAAAAAGAAATACAAGAATTTAAAAAGTTTTTTTTTTCAACTTCTTAACTATCTTAATAGGAAAATCAATACGAAAAATATATTTATATTCAAACTATAACAGCAACAACATACCAAGAATCAATAAATGATCCTTCGTCCTGAAAATTGTGAAAAAGGCCATCATAACAATAAGCTGATATTCCTCCCAGACACATTGTAGCAAAAACATGTTGAAGGCAATATGGACTTAAAGTTCGACAAATCTTTTCAAATCTTGTAGAGTTAATATGTTTTTGTACTGAAATATAAAAACTTCAGTTATATACATACATGAAATATATATAAAATAATATGCATCATTCCATTTCCACTTTAAATTTTAAAGTTAAAAACAGTAATAATAGGAAATGTTTATCACTTTTCTATAAAATTAGATAATGAAAATAAAAATATAGCTTTTATCAATAAACAAAAAGTTACTTTAAAGAACCAATACAATATATAAAGTCACAAATCTAAATAAAATACAACTAATTTTAAAATTATGATGCATAATAGACTATTGATATAAAATATTTATTGAAGATATATTTATAAAGTAATCAACAGTTTTCTATTAATCCATTCAACACTAATTTAGGCAGTAGTCTCAGAGATTATCAGAAAAGTGCCTTTTTGCCCACCAGATACAATTAAGAAAGATACATTTGGGGGTAAATGTTTCAAATTAAAAATTATGCAGTTTATGAAAGGTATTAGAAGTTCACAAGGATGAAATGGGTTTAAAAATGATAATTGTATAAAATGAATTATTTTTAGATAAAACTATGTTTGAAGCATTAAAGAAAAGCATAACATTAAAAAAAAAAAATTCCCATGCATATATATATATATATATATATATATATATATATATATATATATAAAAGTTAGAAAAATAAATGCCACACTACAGACTGATATAAAATTTAAGCAGTGTTCTCTAAAGTAGACTAATGGTTACAAATTTGATGTAACATTTAATGCTTAGTAAATCACACTTTACTTAAACATAGTCAAAAATTTATATGAAAGTTCAGCCATAAAAGAATAATTTTTTTTTTTTTTTTTTACAACTCTTATATTCTTTCAGATATCAATTGCTTTTATACACATTGCATGTCAGAAGAATTTATCTTACAAATAATTATTAAAAAAAAAAAAAAAAAAAAAAAAAAGCCTTTTAAAGATTTAAACAATGCAGAAGTAATAGTGTCCTTATTATGATTCAATTCTTGAAGACTAAAATGTGTATGTTGTAAGTACACATTTAAGCTTTCTGTATATCCATAGAGGCAGTCAACATAATTCCCATAAAGAGGCTAGTGACTACCTATATCGTACCCCAACACTAAAAAGTGGTAAAAAAAAACTTGAAGTGTTGAAAAAAAATGTTATGTAAATATGTTATGATAAATGTTTGTATTTTGGTCAGCACCCAAAGTGAATTAAACAATATTATAACATAACATTAAACAAATTATATGAAATTAATATTGGGTATCAATTATTGGGTAAATATGATTTTATGACACATTTGAGGAGCTAAGATAGTGCACAATATGAATAAGTAGCTTATAACATTTAAGTATTTCCCTCTATCTGAACTGAAAATATCACTAAAAATTTTAGACATGAAATTCATACATATCATAATTTAACAGGTTGTAAGCAAGTTTTATGAATTTATAAAGCAACATTAATAACAGTAAACTAAAGATTAAAAATCATAAACAAGTAAAAATACATAGCAAAGTATAATTACTACAGAATCTAAATAGCTATCAAGACAATTCTTTTATGAATTTATAAACATTTCATGAGCAGATAACTGTTTTAAAAGTAATGCTGTATTATATAAAACTTTTCCAAGAAAACTTACCAGCACAGAATCTAATGTTTAAAGCACTGAAAGCAGCAATAGATACTGATAAAACAGACATATAGATCAGTGTTTTCCAGTGAAAAACAGAAAACATCCATTCTGAAAAATAATAAATTAATTTTAACAGGAAAATTACACACAAAAATTTGTAACACTAATATACACTAAAAATCACTTGAATTCTAAAAACACAAGTTTTCACTTTATACTAAATTATACTAGTTGCTATGTGATGAGCCTCCAGTATGAGTAATTAAGGTTCATAAATGAAGTTTTAGAACAACTACCATAGATAAACATAAGGAAAATATTAAATAAACCTTGCGTTTCGTAGATTGTCAACAAATATGATAGTTTAATACCAATAGATATTCCCAGTTATATATATGTATATGCATAGCATTGCCTACGAACCATTGTAATAGGTTATAAAATTCCACAACTTTGTTTATGACATGATGTAACCATTATATTTATAGGTTCAGATAAGTGCATTTGTATAATGGACAAACATTTAAAAAAAATTTTATGCAATAGCTAGTTGTTTCATAAGTTTTCCATCTAGGTGATTAAAAAAAAATCCAATTGAAGGTAATATTCATTTTGAAATTTAAACTATTTAAATTATATTACATCCTAGCAATATAAACAATTTTTTTTAATAAAAAGCAACTAGTTTTCATAAATAAACCCCATTTTAACTACATTTAACATCCTTCAGAAACTTTATATATATTAAAGCAATGAGAAGAATCTACTTCCTAACATTTGGCAATCTTTACATTACACTCACATAATAGTTACTACATTTTTAGTGGGATTATTTATTGAGAACCAAGGTACTTATATAAAAAAATAAAATAAAAATAGCAATATCTTGTCAAATAAAATGTTAAATATTTTAAATTTTGTATTGATGGCTTCATTATGCATCACAACAGAATACGGTGCAAAGTGAAAAAAATGGTGAAACTAAATTTAAAAATCATGCCAACTAATAGGAAAGATTAAATGACTAAACTGCGTCTGGTATAAAATATCTAAATTTCATATAAAATTCTATCATATAAAGTAAAACCCATTTAAGAAGTTCTCGCTTAAGAAGTTTTCCCACTTAAGAAGTTTATATTTTCAGTACCCTTTTTTCCCAGTATTCATACAATGTTAAAATAACCAGTTTATAAAATTTCGTTCCAAACTCTTTCCCGCTTAAAAAGTTTACTTACAGAATGTATTTATAGCTGCCTTTCGATTACTGTTTTTTTTTCCTCTCTTCTCTCTTTGTTTGTAAAAGTCAATGTTTATGGCTGAAAATGATTGTTATCATTTTTATTTAAAATGTGCCTGAAGAAATTTTTAAAAGCTTAAGACATCTGGATTGTTATCAATTTCAAATTTCTGATAAAAAACCAAAACAAAAAACTATAACCGATTTTTTTCTATACAATTGATTCCAGTGATGCTCAAAGCAAAATTTCTGAGCTGAATTAAAGATAAGATACATTGCTAATTAAAGGTAATTGAGTTGTTTTTCTTTATTTGCTGATATTTTAAGTGTGCAAAAATGTAAATTTTTGAGAAAAACCAAACCTATTCTTTATATGTTATTTTATAAAGAAAAAAAAAATTGCTCCTCATTATCTATGTAATTATTATTATTATTTTTTTTTTAATTAATTTCGTTTAAGAAGTTTTTTCTTTCTATTCCCTTAGAAAACTTTTTCAGTAGATTTTAATGTATAAATATTTATATTTAAATATACAAATATATATATATATATATATATATATATACATAGGCATAAATAATGCTTATTGCCTGATTTCCCGTTTAGGAAGTTTTCACAATTAAGAAATTTTAATTAGGCCCTTGGAAAACTGAAGCAGGTTTCACTGTATAAGCCCCTTTTATACAATTATATAAATTATGTTACCTTGATTATTTTAATTATTTAATCATGTCATTTAAGGAAAATTGATTAAAATATACTGCCACAAAGCTGCATTGAGATATATATATTTAAAATAAATAAATGTCTGCATCACATCCTTGACCTCTAAACAAATTGACATGCCTAAGACCTTTCAAGGGTCATCTGAATCCCCACATAAAATTCCATAAACGAACCCAGACATTTTGGAATGCATTACAAATATAATTACAAATGTACATAAATACAATAAAAATTTTTATTTTGATGTCTAGAACCCTATGGAACAGAGATTCCCACCCTTCTTTCAACCACCATCCTTTTACAAGAAAAATTGTTTGAATGCCTCCTCAGTATGATATACAGAAAGTGCCCTTTTACTCAATAAAAAGCATACTTTCATTTGACTAAAACTGCCAATTTTGATCAATCTATCCTGTCTCTTTTTAAAAGGCCAGTATAAGTAAAATTTATCCCATCCTTTTAAAGCCCCCTTTTCTTTCTCTTAAATGCAAATGCTAGTCTAATTAACTCTCATGTTATCAATAATAGATCATAGACTCCAAAACAAGTCATCAAACTTTCAGTTTAAACATTTTTTTGAAACAGGGTTAATTAAATGCTTTAATTATTTTACCCATAGTGATTTATTTAATAAGATACATGCATTATTAACAAGTTTGTCAAAGAAAAAGCTATGATTATAGAAATTTAAATTATACATGTTACCTCTATTTTGATTTTGTTTATTTAGATTATCTGAATTTTTCAATAATTTTATTCTTTTATATAACTTTAAAGTGTGGAAATAGCTACCCTACTTTCATATATTTTCTTATGAAATAGAGTGTATTATAATAACTAGGTCACAAACACTAAATATTGCAGAATGAAACTGGTTAAAACATAAGATATATTTAATTACAGCTCAAACTTCACACACAGTTTAAAAGACAAAATTTTATTTAAATGACTACAAATAAATACTTTGTCAGATAGTGCCAGAATTTTATTTCACAATTAATCCCGACATTTACTGAGATATTTAAAGTCATACATTTATTTACTACGTATGGTTTGATTTATTTAATATTGTACTTTCTAAGATTGTAATAATTCTCAACAGTGTTTCATCGACATTGTACAAATATATAATATAAACAATAAATGTTTAAAGTTCTAGAATTATTTTTCTAGATTTTTAATGCAACATTTGATTCTAAATAAATTATAATAATGGTAAGTAAAAAAGTTAATTACAATTTAAATACGGTAGATTACAATTCAGTCCGTCTATATATTTTCTAATAATTTGGAAGGGAACAATCAAGATAATATGGGTGGTTTGTAATAATAATTAAAAAAAATGGTGAAAAGATAATTACCTACGATACCACTTAATGGATACCAGGATACAGTCTTGAAAAGCAATAAATAACCATTTACACAAATATAATGCAAAAGAATCATCCACAAAAGACTTCGTAAAAATCGAGGATAAAGCACCTGTAATAAATATACACTTTAGGACATAAGAATACACATGCCGGTAGATATTTGAGAAGAAATGTAAATGAAACAAGAAAGTACTAGCCTCATCACGTATCCACATATTCAAAAGGTTATTAAACGCACACAAATATAATTTGAAATACCTTAGTTCACAAAATAAAGTTATTTTACAAGGAAATGATGCAGATTAAATTCAAAAATATTGCATTTTTAAATGGAAACTAAGTTTAGATGTACTAAGTCCTGACATCAGCAGTGCATGTCGCAAAAAGCGATTCAGCTGTGTGTTATTCATTCAATGTGTTGAAACACCTATAGAATTGCGTTTTTCAAGTCGAAGACCCTCAAGAGTATTGCAGAATAATTATAAAATTTTAAATCTGGAAAACCATCGATTTCCGGAAATAAATATTCTTGTTCATTTATACTTGTATAATTATTATTAAATAAATTAAAGTAAATACTAAACATATAAATAGTTTTCTAAATACATTCTCCACTGTATATTAAAAAAAAAAAAACTTTCAAGTTAGATTATCCTTATGGTACCTAAAACATGTTTAGATGTTAAAATAAATGTCTTTAAAGTCGTGTGATATTGAAATGATATTTTTTTACTTTCACAATAAGGAAAAATTAGAATTTTATACATTAATATATGAGTATTTTTTACATAAGTTCACTCCCCCCCAGCATCCTTCCACCTTCACTTTTGTGAACCAGTGGTGTACAGTAAAATGCTAGCTAATTGGTTCTCATCGGAGAGTATGCAGCCCCCGGGGGCGAGAGGATGATGCTGATGATGTCCAGTGAACTTATTTAGAGAAGTATTGGGGCGATGTAAGCTGGTTTGGACAAAATTTTAAAAATACCTAATAAATTTATTACATTAATTATCTAACTTATACGATTTTTACCAATAATAAAACGAACTTAAGCGGCGATACCAGAACTAGTTATTTTCATTCCCTATGTTCTGTATGAAACTGGGCCGACATTTAGAAAAATATATTTAATCAACAACATTCATTTGAGAGTTTATTGAGCTTGTCTCAAAAACAAAATTTTGGTGTGTAACTCCACTGAAGAAATTACTTAATCTATGCCTCTTGTAATTGAGTACTTCTCCTACTCTATACTTTAAATTACAGGATTTTTACAAACAGAGGGAGTTGAACACATTTTAGCTCCTTACAGGACCGTTAGATTAAAAAAGGTTAAGAATCACTGCACTAGATCAATGATACTTAAACTTATTTTCACTCAATTTAAGTACCGCGGTGGGAGAGGAACGGTTGCATCTTGAGGCAAATAGAAGGGTATCTCTCAGAACGTTTCAACAGTGGCGAGAAAAAAACAATTACAATTTTAATTTTTGAGTAACTTTGAGCTGTTTTTATTAATTTCACAATACTAACATTTCTAGATTATTGTTGTAGCACTCAGTTTTAGAATCTCGGCGTTAGACCATGTTGCCAATAATATTTTTACTTACACACCAGTGACAATAGTTTAAACTCTGGTATCCTATTCGAAGGTAGCAATTTTAATAAATTTAAGCAATTTAACATAAGAAATTTAAAAAAAATGGTATTTTTGGAGATTTATTGATTGTGTCTAGATTGCGTTAAACGTCCTTTAAAAAAAAAAAAAAAAAAAAAAAAAAAAAAAAAAAAAAAACCCGATTTGCAAGCAGGCACGAGTTATTTTAATAAATTTATTTTTCAAATTTTCTCTTTTTTTCACACTTTAAAATTTTTGTAAATTTTATTTATTTATTTTATAAAACTGTTTTGTTATTTTCTGCTTAAAAAACAAAAACAAAACAGTTTCGTTTATTTTAACCGATTTGACGACTTTTTGTCGCCAATAAGGGCATATACTACATCCGTTCCATGCGTCTGTATATAAGCCGATCCCCCATTTTAGGTCTATAAATATCCCCTCCCCCCCCCCAAAAAAAAAAATTCCGGCTTATATGCCGACATATTAATTTGAATTTAAATGTCATGTTTTTTAAGTGTAATCCTCTGTAAAATGAAAAAGTGCAGTATAACGATATTAATGCTTCGCGGCATAATAAAAAAATGATCAGCCTTAGAATGTTGAAATATTGAATTTAAGACTGTTATGACGTCACATTGTATCTAGTGTCTTGTTTTCTGCAAATCAGTGGGACTTGTTTTGAGGAGCACAATTTGAGATATTCTACTTTAATTATTATTTTCAATCCGTGGCACTTTGACTTTTATAGCTTTCACCACTAGTAAGCTGGAAAGCTGCACGTATTTGTTGGCTATTTTACTATAAAAACACTATATAGGTGGCAAACATTGACAACACATTATATACTGTTGGAAACCAATTGTTAATCCCATCACTTAGATCACCTAGATCTGCTTTCCTTTTAAGGGTTTAATAAATTAACCTCCTTTTTTATTTATTTGCCGTCGGTTAAAAGCAGGACCGTAACTAGGCGGGGCAAAGGTGGCATTTGCCACTGGCGCATCAGTGATAGGGGCTCCGCATCGTGAGGAAAATGGGGCCTGAAAGAGAACGATTACCTCCGAGTAGAAATAATTTTCTTATTTCTTAAGTTGAGAAATAATTTTTTTTATTATGAAATCCAATGTGTTAAAAAAATATTTTGTATGAATTTTCTCATTTTTTAAATTGCTCTTGGAGACTACACTTGTTATGGACTCTTACAAAATCTTTACCAAACACTACTAATAAGCCTTAATATAAATCCGGGTACTCGTATTCAATTTGTAATTTATTCCGGTTATTAAAGCTAAATTTAAATTTAGGTGCTCGTCAATTTTTTTATGAAAATTAAATGTCCAAATAAAAAAGTAATTCCTTCAAATAAACTATTTAGTTCATCAGCAAAATAATACCCCCAAAGTGTTCAAAAACATTTTTAAGTATTAATAAGGTAAAAATAGAAGTAAAAATGACAAATTAATATACTAGGCACATTTTATAAATTAAAAAAGATTGTGAATTCATTCTGAATAGAAAAAAAACAAGTTTATATATTTTCTCACTATATTTCGTAGTAGGGGCGCAGGCCAGTTGTTTTCCACGGGCGCTAAAGGACCTAGTTACGGCCCTGGTTAAAAGAGGCTCTATGCTAACTTCCGTTTAAAGTTCACTGTGTAATTTAATGGTTTTCTTAAAATAGTTTTACTTTTATTTTTTCACTCTTTTTTTAATATTAAAATTAACTCAACCGTTTACAAAATTTTTTAACAAACATTGATGTTCGGCAAATCAATGTTTGTCAGATCTTGTTATTTTGCATAAACAAATGTTGCAACCATATATATATATATATATATATATATATATATATATATATATATATATATATATATATATATATATATATATATATATATATATATATATATATATATACGTAACTCATGTTCTGCATAAGGCGGAAGTTCTATGCAGCTTGCTCTCTATGTATGTTTTTTCGGTAGACTTCTACTTTCGGCATGCTTGTTTCCATGCATAACTAGTGCTCTTAATGTTTGTTTCTCGTCGAGCTTGCATCAGTTTGCGTTAGTCCCACATAACATACTTCCCGACTCCAGCCGTAATGAAGCTATAATTTTTTTCTCATTTTTTAAGTCAAAACTTTATATTTACCCAGAGCTTCAAGCAGACCCTTAAATTATTTGATTTTTATTTGATTTTGTTACGTTTGCATAGATAAATCAAATTTGCTTTGCCAGAATTCTTTAATTAGTATTAGATGTTTGTTTTAAGGATTTATAAAAGTTGTTGTCACTCTAAACCTGTTTTGTTTCTAACAGGGCCGTAACCAGTGCAGCAAAAGGGGCATTTGCCATGAGCGCATCAGTCTTAGGGGCGCAGCACCGTAAGGAAAATGGGATCTGGAAGAGGACGATTCGCCCAGAGTAGAAATAAGGAAAATTTGAAAAAATTTTTTTTTAATTTTAAAATCCAATGTACTGTAATGTGTTTAAAAATTACTTTTTTTTTATGAATTTTCTTATTTTGAAAAATGCTTCGAAAAACTAAACTTGTTATAGATTCTTACAAAATGTTTACCAAATACCACTACTATACTTTAATATAAATCTCGACATTCGTTTTAAATTTTGAATTTATTGAAGTTATTAAACTAAATTTAAGTTTAGAAGTTCGCCAATTTTTTATTAAAATTATTCCTTTCAAATAAATTAATCAGTTTATCTGTAAAGTAATATCCCCAATATTTCCAAAAAAAAAAAAAAAACTTTGAGTATTAATAAGCTAAAAATAGACGAATAAATTAAAATTTAATATGCTAGGAACATTTTGATAATTAACAAAATATTTTGAATTCATTCTGAATATATGATAGAAAAAATTATGCTTACATATTTTCTCACTATATTTGGTGATACGGCGCATACTAGTTTTTTTGCCACGGGCGCTAAAGAACCTAGTTACGGCCCTGGTTTCTAAAATCATACAACGTATTACACCACCACTCCGTTATGGACTTGCAGGTGTTTTTTTTACTCTGCTAATCCAATGCAGTTCAAATTAAGTTAGGTTAGGAACACATACACTCCCTAGGGACAACACAGATACAGTGGGCCCTTGTAATTTAGATTCAAGGACCTAGCAGAAGACCCTCAGGCCTCAGGCTTGGCCTACTATCTCCATAAGTATCTTAAGAACTTTGAGGATATTGCGACCACGATCCTATTTTACATGCCCAAGCCGCCATTAATGAACATACCGGATGCTGACTCGAAACTCGAACTAGCTACCCTCTGTTATGAGATTGGTGTCTGGGTTATAAGTTACCTCGGCGTTTAAAAATTTGAAATTTCCACAAAGGAAAATAATGTTATCGCAACAAACGACATATAAAAATATTTAACGTTTATTTACAGTAAAACAAAAATACAGTATAAAAAATAATGTTGAGTTCTTACTATATCTTGATACATTCATAAAAATTACATGTTGTCACATTCATTCACACTAGTAAAAATTTTTTTTTCAATATAATTATCTATTAATAAGAATAAAAATAATTCATAAAAGGGAGAAGGCTAAAGTAACATAGACAATATACTTCTGATGAGATGTTTCTAGTAATACGATGAAAAAAATGATAAAAGGGATTATGCTAAATAATCAGAACTATTTTAAACTCTGAGTACATACTTATACATTAAAAAAGAATCGACATTACCATGAGAAAATGGAATACACAGTTTCTTCTGATATTAGTTATTTAAAAACAACAACAATGTAAACATAAAATATGAATATTCGGGAAATCTTCAGATATTAGTTTACAAAAATTGTTATTGGAGGTGAACACAATTTAAAATATAGCATAACAGTATCGTGACTATGCCACGTGACTATAACTAAAACAATGCAACAAGTAACAAAGAATGTTAAATATCAACACATTCTACAATAACTGGAAATATTGCAGTAAATAAATACATATTTTCACAATACAGATATATCTGGGGCGAAACACATATTAGACTAAATTAAAAGAAGACGAAAATTTAAATTGCAGGCAGCCTATAATAACAAGGTCTGTAAAAAGTCTTCGCGTTTGTTTAACTTTTATTTTAAAATTTTGGATTTTTTACGAGGTTGGTATGATGTTTTTATACTGAATATTTTTGTCCCCTTTGATTGAATGAATTTGAATAGTAGTCAATGAAATTTATCACAAACGTACGTTGATTCCTACAGTATATTTGTCAATAGTATATCATGTGTTCACTTCATGAAATATTATTTCCCAATATATTGAAATATAAATTAATTTATTATGGCAATACATTAATCCTATCAGCCCTGCCATCGGTGTGTGCTATCATAATATGCAGGGATTATATAATTTTTATAAGTTTTTATCTCAACTTAATAAGGACATCTATCCCGACTTAGTTTCTTCAGTTCAAATCGGACTTCGTTAATACTTTGCTTAGGGAATTCTTCTAACAGTTATACATAATATATTGCAGCTTACTTGCCAAATTTATCTTGACCATCAATTAAACATTTCGCGAAATATCGGCTGGGTTGGCTGTTTAAAAAAAATCTCCTGGCACAAGTAATAGAGTAATTTCACGCAACGTCACGAATCACTTTAGTGCCCTTCCCATTCACTTTCATGTTTACAATAGCCAGAAAAGCTATTTCATACAGCGGCACGAACCACTTGAATGCCCTTCTCATTCATTTTTATGATAGCCAATAGGACCATTTTACGTAACGTCTCAAATCTCTTTAATGCCCTTTCCATTCATTTCCATGCTTACTATAGCCAATAGATCCATTTCACTCAACGTCACAAACCACTTTAATGCCATTCCAATTCATTTTCAAGTTTACAATATCCAATAGATCCATTTCATGCAACGTCACGAATCACTTTAATGCTCTTTCCATTCATTTCCATGCTTAAAATAGCGAATAGAGCCACTTCAGCTTCATAAACCACTTTAATGACATTTCAATTAATTTTTATGTTTACAATAGCCAATAGATCCACTTCATGCAACGTCACGAATCACTTTAATGCCCTTTCCATTCATTTCCATGCAAAAGTTTTGCAAAATAGTGAATAGAGCCATTTCACACAACGTCACAAACCACTTTAATGCCCTCCCCATTCAGTTTCATGTTTACAATAGCCAATAAGCAACCAATATGCTGCCCTTCTGTTTAAAATGAAAGCTAAACTCGTCATGAGTTAAAATGTGCCATATTGCTTGAAACTGCCTTATTATAATAAATAAAAGTTAATTGTAATTTTTCTGTTTCTCAGGAAAATTCTAATACTTAAAGTTAATTGCAATTAATAAAATCTTTATACGTTCATTATATAATAAAACATATCAGCTCATTTATTTCAATTATATCTAGAAAATCACAAAATTAACCCAGATTACAAACATATTATTTATTTAGCAAAAACAGGAACTTAATATTAACAAACTATGATTAACTAAGCTTTGATTCTCTGAAAAAAAATTAATATTTTTTCAATATTCCAAAATTTTTAAAAAGTCCTTTCAAAGAAAATTTTCATAAACTAATATAATTTCTAGTTCAGTGCTGTTACTATTTATTTTTAGCAAATTCATACAGGAATTTAGATAAATGTTATTAAAGATATTATAAATATACCAAGCATATTTATAGGTTTTTTTAAATCAGTTATGTGAACTTCTGCTGAAATGAAATGGATCTTTAGATACTAGTAAAGTAAAACATTCATTGTTACATTTTCCGAATTTTTTTAAAATTTCATTTCCATAGTATCAAAACCCTTAAATTTTACAGATAATCCGTATAAATTGGTTTGTATGCTGCATATATTTATTTATTTTTTATGCATCTCACAAAAATTCAGGGTTGAAAAGGTTAATAGATAAGGTTAAAGATAATAATCTACAATAAAGAAAATAAAGTAAATGCACATTTCCGACCATTCAATAAATGCAAAATAATATTTTATGATTTAAAAATGTCTTTCCAAAAGCCTTTTTATCTTCATGGAAGATATATTCTGGTAAGACGCTAATTGTAATTGTTTTACCATAAAATAACATTTAAATTTTTAAGTAAAACTGTAATATGAGACATATTAAAGACAATTCTTTTGATGGTAAATTGGTGCAATGTGTTATGATTTCGGCTCCAGATGGTGTGTGAGAAATACGTTAAAATCCAAAGAGGCAGGGTTCAAGTCTAGCCTAGCAGACGCTGTAAACATATCCTTGTATAGCTAGAGAATGGGTAGGATAAATCTGTGGTTCTAAATGCTCTCAGGTTGGGAGTTCACCAAGTAAAAGAGAGGTACAGAATCCAGAGAACAATATGTTATGATTTCGGCTCCAGATGGTGTGTGAGAAATACGTTAAAATCTAATGAGGCAGGGTTCAAATAGAGCCTATCAGACGCCGTAAACATATCTTTGCATAACCAAAGAAAGGGTAGGAGGATAAATCTGAGGCTTTCAATGCTCTCAGGTTGGGAGTTCATCAGGTAGAAGAGAGGTACAGAATTCAGAGAACCCTGTACCTCCACCTGATGATGATTAACATTCAGGAAATTCTACTGCATGGTATTACGAAAGTTTTACATCTGTCATGCTAGGCTCGTAAACCATCAAATCGACTATGCTGTGAAATAAATCTCAAATGCACATGAGAGTTATATATAATGGCAGTGTAAACGCAATTTATTACTAATTTTTAATTTACAAGAATTGAAATCTTTCACACTGACTTCACTTGTATTATTTAATAAAAGAAACCTCCCTTTAATAGTGTTGCAGAACCTATTCCATAATTTACATATTCTTCATAAGCACTCACTTCTTGTTAGTGTTTATCCAGTTAAAACCAATCCTTTGATTAAAACAATAGAAGAAATGCTCCTCGTCGAACTTTAAGAGCATTCTTGACGAAATAATCATAGAATAAATAACAGTGCTCCTAATAAGCTCTATACAGATTGTAAAATCTGCTTTCTACAAGGTCTTGGCGTTTTGAAAATAAATTGTCTAATCAGTTCATGAAAATATTGAGGTATCTAACACTATGCTTCTGTCCACACCTTGAGATCGACAATTGGAAGTTCGGAACAGTTCACCACGGGGTTCCTGCATAACAAAAAATTAAGATATTATTAATGATGACACAAAGTAAATAAGTACTAATATATAATACAAAAGATGCAAAATTTTAGCATAATATATATATATATATATATATACACACTATATATATAGAGTATGCATAGAGTAAACAATTCTATCAAAATATAACGAGAAAAGTGAGCTATGACCAAGAAGGGATTATTCGCTATCAAAGGTCATATAATTGCTTAAGGACAAAAATACTAAAAAGTTCATTTCTGAATGAATTTAGATAAAAAGGTTTTTTGTAAATTTTTATAGATAAAAGATGCATACTACCAGAAGAAACATAAAGGAGAAAGAAGGAAAACCAAAAAGAACACCATATGTGTTCTAGGTCCTTCACAAAATCGATAAGCACATGTAGTCTTAAAATAGCTGACAGATAAAGTTAGAAAAACCCACAAGAAGTAAACAAGGTACCAGTATGAAAAAGTTGAATAGATAACCAGGTTAGCTAGTGACCAAACTGACTTCAAAATCACCAGCTAAGAATTAGTAGCTGTAATAACAGTGAGAGGAGAGCTGCTATTGAACATAAGCCTGTGAATTGAAACATTTTTTTAAAGTGGAAGTCATTAATCATGGAATCAATTAAACTTTCTACTTAAGAATTATTTATTAACATTTTTAAAATTTTATTGAGTTCTATTCTCTATCGAACATATCTATTGGTTAATTATTATACTATTAACTAATTGATTAATTATTGTGCTTTTAATGTCTGAATATATATATATATATATATATATATATATATATATATATATATATATATATATATATATATATATATATATATATATATATATATATGTGTGTGTGTGTGTGTGTGTGTGTGTATTGAGATATATAAAGCTAGAAGTTTTAAACAGCAGGTAGATTATGACAATATTAAATGGTGAATTTTAAAGTATCTTATGAAATTCATTCTTACTACAAATAAAGTAATTTCACCCAAAAGTCTAAAATCTTAGAAAAAGTATCTATGATAAGATTCAATAGAAAAATCTGGATGGGCAAATACTTACTCCGGACTAATGGATCGGAGTGGTAATCTTTGGATTTCTTCCATTTGATCGGAATTATCACAGAGTAAACGGCCCAGATTTGACTTATATATCTGTTCCAATTGTCCTGAAATACAATATATAAAAGTTAATCATCACAAATATTCTAATATATGTTATCAACTTTAAAAACAACAAAAATGCTTTCCTCATATTTTTACTCAAATAAGTAGAAGAAATGCAGCATTTACACATTCTATCTTTTTAAACTTAGTCGTGTTTGTATTCAAGGAAAAGGGAAAGACCAATTTTATCAAAGCAGTCAATCGGATTTTATTTTTAACCCATGATTCCTTCAAATATTTTCATTAGCTATGCCAAAAATGCATTATTTAAATTGTGGATAGTCGATTCATATCTGCTTACCATACTATTAAAGTCTAAACTAGTAAGAAGAGAGTTATTGTTACTTAAGCCTTTGCTGTAGGCAAATCTTACACCAGGTCCAATAGACCTCGTTGAAATACGCAACATGGTCCATAACTAAGGGTAATCGAGAAAGTATACCCCACCTGTGTGATCAATTAAGAAGCTTACCGGGGATCCCTACCGACTGAAAGGTCGATTAGCTATAACAGACTGCAAAGACTGTTAGGACACAGACAGCACGAGAGCCGCTCGGAGTCCTTTCCAGCACCGATGCTGAGCAATTGCATTGGTGTCCCAAACCGAGACTAGCCATCCTTGGCAGACGATGCCTCGAGTTTTTAACTGAATATGGTCTCGTCAGCGAGGCTGACAAACCGTCCACCGGTGCCCACATTCCAAATGGACGGGTGACAGGAAGGCCCCACACTCGATGAGGGGGACGAGACAACTAGTTATGCCGTGGCATAGCAGCTGTCTCCAGCCCAGCCTACCCCCTAAAACAGAGGAAGAGCCCTGGGTGGCCGGACGCCATCCCCGGTTGATTCCTAAGAAGTCCCCGGCGGCGAGCGATGCGCGACCAGTAGTCCGGGGTTTGCCAGTCTCCGAACTTATGTCGACCCTGCTGCGATAACTAGGGGTAATACGCAGCTTCGCTTTGAGCGAGAACTATGAGGGCTGAAGACTAACTTAACTTCAAGAATGGTTCTTCGTAATTTAGAAACAACGCCAAGCAGGAGACACCCCAAGCTTGTCCTGCTAACTTCAGAGGTATCGTTTGGAAACTTAGAGGAAATTGCGATTATAAAACTATTTTGCGTATCTTAGCCACCGTCAATGACCTCGGCAGATCTTTGGCCGACTCGAGCCTACCCCCTGGTTTTGAGATAGCTATTTTTGCCGAATGAGCTACAGCGGGACAAAAAGAGAGTACTATCTATATATTGGGTGAAATAATTTGAAGATTAATTATGAGGAATACCAATGTTTAACTTGTAAAATAAACTTAATTATAAGTTGAATTAAATCATGCTTCTTATATAAAATTTGTTTTGTATATTACCTGGAGAGAAAGAGCCTGGCTGGTCTCTTACTTCATACCAGAATCTGTCTCCGATTCGCATTTGGTGGAACTGTCTGGCAATCAAGCAAGCATGTACTGGTCCAACTAAGGCTCCTGGCAAGTGATTTTCCGAAAGTGCGGCAGGTATTAAGTCAATATCTTCAACAGCACTAAAATAAGCGAAAATGAGAAAAGTTGAAGGAACTTTCTCTTACAATAACATTCTGAAAACTTAATATTTAAATCCGTCAGATGAAACAGGTGATTTTAATCCAATATAAAGGTAAAGATAAATTCATAGATGAAAAACATTCTTTTAAGAAAAAAAAAGTCTTTTCACGTAATGAATATTTCTATGACTGTAGAAAGTTTTTATAAACTAGATTTCTTAAATTAAAATGAAAACTGTAAATTTGTTAAACTTATCTGTAATAAAAGAGAAAATTTATTAAATTATACAAAAGATTATTTTAGGAGAGTCAGGAATGATACCAGTTAGTATTAGTTACCATTTTTTAAGAAATAACAGAAGTCATACGTAGGCAAAGAATCTCAATAAGGACTAATACACATGTAAATAAGTCAATAACTAAGCATCTACTTAAACTTCCACTAGAGACTGCTACTGTTGTGTTGAATAATGTCTAATACAGTTGTTTTTTCAAGAGCGGGTACAAAGCCCTTTCTGATGGAAAAAAAATCTTACAAAACTTTCCATGTATACGTACTTGTAAACCTTGCTGAGCCTCTGAACGTGTTGGGAGTCCATGACTTCAAAAAGATCTTCCCATGAGCTGACTTCAGGAAGGTTACAGAATTTTCTCCATTCGACGTATCCCGGAATACCCTGGTCTCGACCCCTTTGAATTCCTATCGCTGAAAGGTCCATACCGTAGCGACCATTGTGAGGCTGAAACAATCTGTTCCTTACCTGAAATTAAATGTTATTTAAGATTAAATATCACTACAAATAAAGTTAAAACGTAGTTTTAGATGTGTTATGTATTTTCATGTGTTCATTAACCCTTTGCCTTAAAACAACGTATGGAGATTTGATCGTACTGCTGTGCCTAAAATGAGAACCTCGTATCACACACGTGATGATTCTGTCTGGCCAAAAGTGAAAAGCTCGTATCAGACATGTTATTGTTTTTAGGCGATAAAGTTTTTGTTTTTGCATTATTGTTTGTTACAGTTGCAATATAAGAGTTGGTCGTTTATTCTTAGGCGTAATTGCAATAGAGTATTATATTATATGCAATAAATAATTAACTGTTGGTGCTTAAAAAATTCTTTAAAAAATCTAAAAATTTAACCTAATGGCAAAAAGGAAAATTGATACTAATAACGGTGCTGGAAAGTGTCCTGATTACACCTTAGAAACTGAAACAGATACCGATTTGGATACATCTGAAGATAGCATTGTAGTTTGTCCTGTAAAAAAACGTGTGCAAAATTTAGTTAGTGATGAAACTGCTTCTGGTCATGACGCATGAGAACAGCTTTCATCGAAAGTGGCACACACAATCGTCGCTCGATTCATAAGGTTAAAAAAATGGAAATTTAACCAAAAGTTTCTTTTTTTTCATTCTCAGAAATTCTTGCATCAAATTATTATAGGAATTTAAATTTATAGTGTCTGTCTTGTGTGATTATTTAGATTAGCTATATTCTCCAGATTAACTCGTTTATGAGAGCCGCGGTAACTCAGTCGGCAAAGGCAACGATGTCATAAGTAAGAGGTTGCGGTTTCGTAACCAGAGCCGGCCTAAGATCCGCCTTGTTCGTTGAAGGTGACTGGGGCACGTAAACTATGTTCGTGGTCACAATGCCCTCCAAGTTTTCAATTAATACCTCTTGGGGGTGGCAGGCCAAGTCTATGGCTCTTCTGCTTGGTCCCTGCTTCAACATTACGAGGTACCACTTGGGCAAAGTCTTCTTTCACTAATCCTGCTTAGTTTGACCAAGTGGCATATGACAACAACAACAATTCGTTTATGAAGGAAAATATATTAATAAGCTAATTATATCATCCAGCTTTTCACTATTTCAAGTAGTTTCATTTAACTAAATTAAAACACCTGAAACTTACCTCGTCTGTAATATAACTGTCCACTGACATGGCCTTTTCTCTAACCAAACCTCTCAGAAGTAAATCCATGCCCTTTTCGTAAAATATATGAGGGTTTAAGAAAGCAGTGTGGAGGGGAATTTGTCTTTCTGTTGAATAGCCAGGTCCTATTAAATCGAGGGTTCCCTGAAAGATAAGTATGAGAAGTGTGAGTTTTATAATACTGAAATTTAACAACAGATAATTTATATATACAAAATAATTATTTTTTCTAAATATTTATTTTTCATTTTATAGATTATTTTACTTATTCATTAATTTTTATCAATTTATTATTTATATTTTCCTATTTCAAAACTTATTTAGAAAACTGATTTTCTCAATATCCCATTTTTTTACACATTCAAATTTTTCCTTCTTTTTACTATATATTTTTTTATTTATTCAATATTAATTCCTTTATTAATGTTTATTAATTTATTATTTATCTCATTTATTATTATTTATCTTATTTTTTATTAATTTATTATTTTAAGACTTACTTAATAAACTATTTTTCCTCAGTTTCATATTCTTTTTTTTACACATTTTTTTTTTACATTTCATTTTGTTAATATTCTTAACTTATTGCTGGGACTCTTTTGTTCCAGTAAATGGGTTTTCTTTCAGTACTATAGGCCTTGGTGCTTTTATGAACAGCCCCACCCTAAATCTAAATCTAAATATACACATTCAAACATTTTTAATGCTAAAGACATAAAATAAAAGCTATATTTCAATGTGATCTACAAATATATTACTCTGTTAGTTTCTCAGATATTTCCAGTTCAAAATTAGATATAAAACTAAATATCAATCAGAATCATAATTTAACAAAAGAAAACCTTTTTTGATAAGTGTGAATATTCTGGTAATTTGACTTTTAAACAGTTGTTTTTGTAAAAACTACAATATTTTCAAACTCTAGAATCATTTAAACAGAGTTTAATTAGTATAACCCTTGTTTGTTGTGATAGCCCTAAAAGATTTATGAATATAAAAAACATTCACCATAATCTTTCTTCGCAGTTATACATTTTACGTAGTTTTTAGCCTTATATTTCTTTTCAAAGCCTCAAATATTTATTACACCTAGTACATGTGTTAAGTTACTGAAAATATCGGGTTATTTGGAATTACAGTGGTATGTAATTATAGCTATTATAAAGCTTCTTAAATTGTATATTTCACATAATACAGGGAATAAAACTTCAAAACTGAGTAATTTTGCAGTACATACTCAACAGCTAGCAGAAGATGATATACTCAAATATTGATACTCAAATATAGTAGTGATATCAGTGGTTTAATTTTTTTAAATACACCAGTGACATTTTACTATTCCGTGGGCCATTAATTTCTCTTTTGAATTCTGCCCATATTTCTTGGGTTTTTTATTATTAATTGATCAATAGCATTTAAGGAATATATTTTTTGTCGAATTTTTTGTCAATATTTAAATTTTTTAGAGGGGGGGGGAAGTATACGCCCAAAAGGCGTCCTTGCACAGGTAACTTTCACTTTAAAGAATACCAACCGATTTTGCCACTCCTACATTTTGCCGCCTGCTTGCGGGACATTCTATGCATACCCTTCAAAAATGGCCCTGCATCCAGTTTATGAATTAAAAAGAGGAAAAAATATATGAAAATATGTATGTCCTTTTTGGACATACATCTTTTATCATTTAATAGTCAGAAATCTATAATATTTATATATATAAGGAGTTTGTGGTTTTACAGAAAATTAAATTTAATTGCGATTATTCATCAGGGAAAAATGAAAAGTATGTTACAATGACACATCCCCTTTTGTACACATGTAGCTCTTTACTTGGACCTCTGTGCTACATTTCCTACTTCATCTACAGTTTGAAACAAACTTTGACATAGGTTTTCCATACTGATTAACACAATCCTTTCTTTGCTTGGAAGCTAGCAGGTGATCTTTAATTTTCCCTGAGAAATATCCGTCTATTACCTGACGAGATGATGCCACAAGAGATGTTAGCTGGTTTTTAATAGGTTTTCTGCTTCCCGCAGGCATATTTTGCAAGGTCATGTAGGTGAGAAGTGATCTTTCCAAGGTCCAAAAAAGAGTTAAACAATTTTTTTTTCGTATATGAATTTTTTTTTATCAACAGGAATTTCTTTTGATTAATATTACCTCTATGAAACTATGTCCAACTCTGAAAGCTGCAGCACCAAACACGTTATAAATACTTGGGCTCGCTGTAGGATTGTAGCCGTCGTAACCTCTCTGTGGATCGACAGTTAGATTGTGCTCTTTAACGACATCCTTGCCTGTTAAAATAAATAATAGATAAATAAAGAAAGAAACATAACAATACAGCAAAGCTCTTAAAATGTTTTTGTTACACATTTATCACCCACAAGTTTATTTAATTCATATATCATGTGTAAAAGCAATAATAATTTAGAAATATCCATACCAATGCTTCATGACTAGAAAAATATTTAAAGAGTTATTCTTAAAACATCCAGCTGAGTAATCTAAAGAGCTTATTATTTACAACATTTCATCATAATAGCATTCAGTTAGGCCCGTTCTTAGGGGTTAAAGAGCTATGTGAAGGCTATTGTGCACCCATATATATATATATATATATATATATATATATATATATATATATATATATATATATATATATATATATGTATATATATATATAATTTAAAATACATTTTAAGGTCATATTAACATTTTATAGTTTTATTATAAAAAAGATAATACTATGAAATAACACATTATATTAGTCTAATTCGTTTGCTATAGTGGACAAAAAAGTATTGGATAATGCTTTGGTCCTCGAACAGATAACCTTCCCTTCAAAGGATACCAACCGATTTTTCTGTCTGCTAGCGGGACATTGTATGCATACCCGCCAGAATTGGCCTTGCATTCAGTTTATAAATTACAAAAAGGGAAAAAAGAATATGATACATGGATGTATTGATGTATGAATGTATGTATGTGTTAATGTATGAATGAATGGATGTATTCATGTATGAATGGATGGATGTATTAATGTATGAATGAATGAATGAATGGATGCATTAATGTATGAATAAATTAATGGATGAATGGAAGCATTAATGTATGAATGAATGTATGTATTAATGTATAAATGGATGTATTCATGTATGAACAGATGGATGTATTCATGTATGAACGGATAGATGTAAAAATGTATGAATGGATGTATGTATTAATGTATGAATAAATGGATGGATGAATGGATGCATTAATGTATGAATGGATGTATGTATTCATGCATGAATGGATAGATGTATTAATGTATGAATGGATGCATGCATTAATGTATGAATGAATGGATGCATTCAATCTATATATGTATGACAAGGTTCGCATTTACGTGCTATAACGCTTAAATGCGGGTGTTTTACGAAAATTTGTAGTACCGGGAAGCGACTTCTGTCAAATTTCGGGTCTCACGGTCCAACAAATTTATAATAGGTGAAGAAATGTATAGAACCCCAAAAAAACCCTAAGAAAAAAAAACAGTAAAAATTTTACAATTCGAATGGATGTAACTTCGACTAATGTTGGATATCACGAACCCAGAAAAAATCTGAAAAAAAAGTAAAGAAGTTTTCTTTCCAATGAAACTTCCGGAAAGAAGCTTCTTTCTTATGAAGGTAGTCAAAATTAGTCCTAGAAATAGACTTACAGAAAAGACACAGAAAAATTAATGATGATTTCATTACTAGGGACAAATCTATAATAGCCCAGCGAGGTTCTTTCGAATGCAAACAGAAAATATATAATTTGCAAGTAATTTGTATAGACATAATTGCTAATTAAATAGATCTTTTTCCTTAGTGACCCCCTTCCATTGTTTTCAGTTCACATATTTTTCTCATTGTGTCCCTGCTACTCAGGTTGACGATAGTTCAGTACTAACACTTTATGTATGTATATATGCTTACCAAGAAGAAGAGGCAAGAATTCATTGAAAACAACGTGTTGCAATTCGGCGATGACGATTTTTCTACTCTCTTGGAATAATCTTTCGTCGTCCCATTGGGGATTGATAGAGTGGAGACGAACAGCTATGCGGTTGTGTTCACGCATCCAGATAGTGTGAATTGCAGTCAGTTCGACTTGTTCGTTCACTCTCATGTCGCCTACAAAATAGAATGAAAGTTTTTTTCCAGATGCATGTAACAGATTAAAAAGGAAACCTAATTTTTTTCTCAAATTAAAGAAAACGATTACCGTTTTCCTAAA
>CM063510.1:138940723-138950723 GCA_032207245.1 Pardosa pseudoannulata
TCTTTGTAATTAAATGTGTTTTTACATGTAGATACATTTTCTATGTAGTTTTTACTACATTGAAATTACATAGTGTGTAGTTTTTACTACATACTTTAGCATTACCCCCAGACAAAAAAGGGGGTAGGGTGCTCCTGGGTATGAAGGTACTCTATCGGAACAAAACTGGCATTTTTTAATGGAAAAGATTAAAAAAAAATTATCTCGATTACTATAGGTTTAAAAAAATTTAACTATTTTTTGCGATTGTTTGAAGTTTATTTTATTTTATTAAATATGTATTAAATTTTTAAGAATTATTTTTTACTTAATACATATTTAATAAAATCAAATAATTAAAGCTTAAAATAATTAAAACTGGCTTTTAAGTCATGAAAAATTCATGCAAATCAAAAAGGGGTATGGCACATTAAAGGGAACAGGGGGCATTGAAGGCTGAAAATAAATAGGCAGGCCGCAGCGCCCTCCTGAAAATGCGTAGGGGAAACACTATCTTACTACATACTCTTACTACATAATATGTAGTTTACTATGTAGATTTTTTTTTCGTCTTGAATTTATTTTCTCAACGTAAATAACTTATTTCTATGGAAAATTGTCAGCCGGGTCATTTAAATTATTGTGATCCTTAAGAAAATGTCTGGTTAGACAACTCACAATTTATGATCATAGATTTTATCCTATGGGAAGTTCTATTTTTAAATAATAACATCTTTTTTTTAGTTTTATTGCCGATTACCGACAGAAGCTGTATCAGAAAGTTTAAAAAAGAAAAAAAAAAGAACTAGATATATTCGATACTACTGTCTCTGAACGGTGGCTGAATGGTAGAGCTTTGATCTTCTGTACCGGTTAGCGGGTTCGAATTCCACTGCTAATATGGTTGTTCGTAGCTGTTCGGAATCGGCTTGAAGCAGTAGGTCCCGGTCTCATTAACTTTCGGGAGCAAAACTGTAAACCGTAGTGGTCGAAACCAAATCAAACCAATATCCTTGTCCTCCAGCGATTGACACCAATGCTATTAAGTCATTGCTCCACACTGACAATCCTTCTGGGTCTATCAGAAAGCCTTTTTCCCTTTTTTATTCCCTTTTCCGTCATATTTATGAAACATTAATTTTTTTACAAGATTTTTGTCTTTTTGTTCCTGTATATATCCTTGCTATATTATTTGGAAAAATTTAATAATCTTTACTATATTAAGTTCTACATATTTTTGTTGTATTTTTATATTAGTTCTTATCATCCATATTCCTTTTTATTTAACTGCTCCAAAAATTCTTCTCAGTAATATAAAAATATGATTTATATAAAAACTGTTTTATTTTTGCTGAAGTTTTTATCATTTTGAAACCTTTAGTAGAAAAGGGAAATACTATACTTTTAAGTATAATGAAACAAAATTCTCAATATTAATAGTTGAGTTACTTAAGGTATATATTTAACACTAGTTTCTATTAATTTATTTATAGGGTAGCTTATTTCATATTGTTTCTTTTTTTATCAGTGTGATGCAAAATGGATTATAATATGAAATAATTCAGAAAAGGAATTTGTCCCTTTAAATATTACAGAAATTAAAATTCAATTTTGTTGATAGATCTGAAAATCTTTTCAAATATAGATTTCAGAAGAAAAAGAGATGTAACCAACCACTAACCGAATTTATGAAGATATTTTTTTTTCAGAAATAGAGCCTGTCAGTCTATTTTTAAGAAATAACCATTTAATGGCCCCTCCATTCTATGGTCCACTGTAAGCCATCACCACCGTCTGGTGGGGGTATGGCGGCAGAAGATAAAATAGCTTTGGTGAATGATGGCTTACGAGGCGGTTTTTCTCCAAAGATCAAAGGCAGTCAGATGAGCAACTTAAGTGCGCAGTAGACCCTATGGATGAATCCACGCGTTCGGCTCATTTAGTGGCCCATCGTGTGGATGCAACCCGTGAACCATCGTTCAAGGTAACCATCAGGAAGTGGTGAACAATTGGCCATAGTGTGGAGGATACATAAAGGAAAGTTACCTGTTTTGCTTCCAATTCTTATGATGTCATGATCAACAAAGAGACCAAGGTACAATGTCAGTACTGTGCAATTACATCTAGGTCTTGAATGATGAGTATACAACTCATTGCTGAGATGCCTGGCATTGGGTAAATCTTCGCCAGATATCGATACGCGAGGAGATGAAACTCCTAGGAAATTTAAAAAGTCATAATTAGAATCAAGCTTGTAGAACAGTTGAAATACACTCTAATAGACTCGGTTGAACGTACATTAATGATACCTTGATTCTAAGTTACAATTGACTCCCGGGAGTAATAAAAATCTGAAATTTGTTTGAATATTATAGTTCATTCTCAATATTTATCTGTCATTTTAAACATCATAGAAAGTCGTTTAAATAAGAAAAAAAAACTTCATTATAAGAATTTCATTTGCTACTATATGCAAACAGAAGTTCTGTAAAGTGAAAATTTACAGTAAATATAGATGTCATCGTAGTTTCAGTTGATGTACTGCTAAGAAAGTAACTCATGAGAGAGACTTAAAATATAAAATGTGGATCCTAATAGCAAAATTATAACTAATAGCAGATAAGAGAAAATTTAGGGAACTAACTGTTGAACTGCCATTTACCTACAGTATAAAAGAAAAATGGAAACATAGACATTCTATAAAGTATTTTCTAAGTATCCTTAATAAGGTTACATAAGAAAAAAATATGTATGAAAGTTGCATCTGGGATACACGTAGGTAGTGAGCAAAGTATAAAATAGCATTAAAGTTGCTGAAATACTTTTATTTTGAAAAAAAATATTTATTTTTCTCCTTTTTTTTGAGATCTATGACAGTATTATAATGGGTAATTTAATATAAATTTTTCTAGTTTACCTTTGTCTTACTTAAAATGTTCACATTATGTATAGCATTATAAGAAATGTATTTTTGTTCGCAATTTTAACTGTCTTAAAATAGGTGAATAAATTTTATTACCCTTTTCTAAAAGTTTTTTATAATCAGTTACTGCAACCAATTATCGGAAAAAATACAAGCAGTAAAACCTAAAATATCGTTTTTATTAATATGATTGGTCTAGTATCATCATAAAATATTTCTTTTTTAACAGTTTTATGTAAAAGAACTTTTTTTAAAATTGAACTAAATTAAGTTGAATGTACTTTCATGCATAGTAGTCGGAAAACGCTCGTTGTAATCTCTTGTAAGAATTCCATTATTTTCAGGCTAAATTAACGACTGCATCGCATAAGTATATCCTTACCATCCGCATAAACTGGCCTGACAAGTCTTTTGAAAGCTGTGAGCGCCATGCCCCAGTCAGCATTCTCCAAGTTATTACAGCTTCCATTAAAGCTCCTATAAGGGTATGTTTCGTTGCAACTGTTTGGTGTTGGAGGCTTACAGTGGTCTGGGAGTAGCGCAGTATCGATGCTGAAAGAAGAAAATAATACATCAAATGATTTTTTTCCTGTTATTATCTCCTTTAAAGTAAAAAATCAGTTATTTGAACAAAACATCCTCAGAATAATTTATCCTAATAGAAGATCTTCCTAAGTTCTACTTAGCCATGGGGTGTCAAATACCTCTCCAAATGCACTTTTTACATTATTGTTTAGATTTCATCCAGACCATCTTGGTGCAGTTAGTGACAAACAAGAGGGAAATTTTCCTCAAGACATTAGGACTGTGAAAACGCGATATCAAGGTCATTGGGACTGAGCAATGATGGTTGAATACTGCTGGTTTCTGAAGAGAAAGTATCTTTCAAAATGCACTTCTTACATTTTTGTTTAGCTTTCATCCAGAACATCTTGGTGAAGTTAGTGACGAACAAGAGGAAAATTTTCAACAAGGCATTAGGACTATGAAAACAAAATGTCTAGATCACTGGGGTTGAGTAATGATGGATGGATACTGCTGGTTTCTTAAGAGAAAGTATCTATCAAGATACACTTCTTACATTTTTGTTTAGTTTTCATCTAGAACAACTTGGTGCAGTTAGTGACGAACAAGAGGGAAATTTTCACCAAGACATTAAGACTATGAAAACACAATGTCAAGGCCACTGGGACCAAGCCAGGATAGGTTAATACTGCTGGTTTCTTAAGAGAAAGTATCTATCAAGATACACTTCTTACATTTTTGTTTAGCTTTCATCCAGAACATCTTGGTAAAGTTAGCAACAAACAAGAAGGAAATTTTCACCAAGACATTAGGACTATGAAAACACAATGTCAAAGTCACTGGGGCAGAGCAATGATTGGTTAATACTGCTGGTTTCTTAAGAGAAAGGATCTCTCAAAATGCACTACTTCCTTTTTTGTTTAGCTTCAATCCAGACCATCTTCATGCAGTTAGTGACAAACAAAAGGGAAAATGTCACCAAGACATTAGGACTATGAAAACACAATGTCAAGGCCACTGGGACCAAGCCAGGATAGGTTAATACTGCTGGTTTCTACGGAGAAAGAATTTGACACCACTTTAGAGAAAAAGTGGCAAAATTTCGTAGCATTTAGAAGATGTTTGAAGTTTTTGATTTTTACTGCATAAAATATATGTATGATCTCAAAAAAAACTTTTTCATAATATAATACAGAGATTAATAATAAGAAATGACGTATTCTGAATGCTTTTATCCATTACTTCTAGTATTTATCAAATAACAAAAATAAAAAAAAGAAACTGTGTTACATCACTTTTTCAATTAGATTTATATTTTATATATACGAATGAGTAATAAATATCTAGTTTCATTTCTGTTACAGAAATAAAATTGTAGGTATATCAGCGCATAATGTTGAGAGTATATTAATTTCACATTAAGATTTGAATAATCTTAATAAAATTGTTATTTTGCATTGATTTAGATAAACTTCAATTCATTCGTAATAATCCTTTTCGAAATCTAATTCAAATGAATACGTAAAAATTATGAAACTAGTTCTTACCATCCCCCTAATATTCTTTTCATATGTTCGACTACGATGGCACAATCGTTCATATCATCTGCATCGACGTTTCCTTTTTGAAACCTTTGCAACAGTGATGAAGCTGATCCCTTTTTCGGAACAACTCCTACGAGAAGCAAAGAAAGTCAAATAACCAAATTAA
Organism: Pardosa pseudoannulata; assembly: GCA_032207245.1. Taxonomy (NCBI): domain Eukaryota; kingdom Metazoa; phylum Arthropoda; class Arachnida; order Araneae; family Lycosidae; genus Pardosa; species Pardosa pseudoannulata. The sequence goes on from CM063510.1 coordinate 138,945,861, forward strand.
GAGTCATAAATAATTTGTATATTTTATAATCCAGTGTGAATAAAATATTAATAAATGAAAATTACATATTTACCGTTTTCAAAAAGCATCAGTTCCAAATTTTTCCTATATGCCACCAAACCTTCGCCTTGCATCCACGCCTCTTCATAATTTTCTCCCAAAAGTTTCATTAATGCTGGTAACAGAAAAATGTCTCGCATAAATATTTAATTCGAAATTCAGGTCCTTCACTTTTTTTATACTTTTATAAGCAAATAGGGAAGAATATATTATTGATAGTTGTCGTCTTTTTTCATTAATATACACCATAATCAGTTGCAAATGAATAAAAATTTATCTTCTTTATATTATGCATCAAAAGTTACTTACATTGTAAAATTTTGTATAGAAAAATTCTTCAAAAACTTGAATAAAAGCTTAAAATTTTTAAAGTAATATTTCTATTCTGTAACTTATCATTTCTTTTTTTAAATTCAAAATTAATATTCACTTTAAATATTTTAATAAAAACTGTTGCCTGAACTTTGAGATATACTTCCTTTCAAAATATATAATTTAATTAAAAATTTTCTAAGTAATAAGAAATATGTAAATATGTATAATTTAAATAGTTTATGTATTATTTATATTGCCAATCTTGGGGAAGCTTTTAAGGCATTCGTCACTATCAACCGTAGATATTTGTTATATCACAGAGACATAGAGTTTTATATATTATTAGTAAAATTTCTCTCAGCCGTCCAGATCTCAATCAAAATCATCACCGAGTACAACTTATAAGGTGTTTTTTTTCGAAATAATTTCCATTCACTTACCTGGCGGAGACGCTCTAGGGCTGTTGACCAAGAAAGGATCCGGCCTATTTGATTCTCGTATTGCTTCGGCAACCAACATTAAAACCATGGCCATCAGCAATAAGCTGTAATTCACAAAAATATATAATCCATCATTTTTCAGATCTATTTATTTAAAAAATATATTAATTTCTTGTACTTTTTTTTCCTACTTCCTCATTTTTCCTTTAAAAGGATTCTCATAACAAAATTTTTTTCCCAATGCAGCTGCCAGTAGAGGCAGATATCGTTATGCTAAACACAACTGAGAAGCTGTTACTAATTTAGAACAAACAAGAGATTAGTGTAACTTAAGTACATTACGGAAGAGAGTAACATTGTCCTCGCTGGGTTCTAGTAATTTAACCTGTTCGTGACCAATGTCTCGTGGACACGAAGCAGCGATTCCATTCTAATCAGTCCAGCGTCGCCTCCACGCAAAGAGCTCCGGTTGATATTGATCAGCGTCGTGTATGCGTAATCGGAGATCGGATGGTTTTATTTGAATTTTTAAACACTAGATTTAATTACTAGATGGTGTTAAACGGCAACGGCTTTCACAACGTCAACTCTTATAGCCTTTACGTGCTGGTCCTCAAGGGTTAAAAGCATGGACCAAGCAGAAATCCCCAGTCTTGTCCTGACATCTCCAGAACTATCAGTTGAACTTAGAGGATATTGGGACTATAAACACATTTTACTTGCCGCAGCCACCATTAATAAAAAAGGTAGATCTTTGGTCTGATGGAGCCTCAAGAATACAACTCTCTGGTTACGTGATTAACACCTTTACCGACTAAATCACGACAGCTGCTCCTAACAGGGCTTATGGAAATAATATCCAATCTTAATTTTGAAGCAAAATCAATCTTTAACATAATCTAAACTAGAACTCACACACTTTCTTTATACAGCACTGAAAAATGTTACTCTCAAATGAGAATACAATTTTAAAAAAAATTAAAACTCCTATTTTTAAGTGGGGTTTATGCAACCTTAAAGTAAGGCAAATAGTGATAATAATTAATATACAAGTAAAAAAAAGCTCCAAAGAAAAAAAACATTTTTATTTATTATTCCCTCCGTTTATACAAGCTGAAATGTGTTTGTTTGGTTTGGTTTGGAGTGGTATGGTCAACTGTTTTGCAAAGTTTATGGAGACGATTTTGAAATGAACTAAACGAAAATTTTTCATGTACGTTCATGCAAAGTTTTAAATTCTTACCCTAAGAGAATTCCAGCAATAGTCTGGGTTTTAGGAATCTTTATTTCCCCTCTCATATATCTTCGAATGGGAGAAACTCTATCATATTCGTAAATTGACGATGAAGGTGGAGGGTTTAACAAATGAATTCTCTCCGGGTCTTCTTCAGCCGAGAGTATACCATCTTTACCATGAGCTATAAACATTTTGACTGGAAGAGAAAAAAATAAAGACACACATGAAAGATTAAATAAGTAGATCTAGACTCTTATAAGTTGATATAAAATGTATATTTGAAGAAAAAGCAAATTGAAAAGAATGATCGTGCACATGCATATTATACTTTATGACAAAAATTTAGCGTAGTTCTGAATTTTTTAAATCCAACTCACCGAAACATGTGTCAAGAGATTTGACTTTATGAAATTAGTATAGCAGCGTAATTTAGGTCTTAGATGTGCCCTTGAAATATATTCATAATAGATTAATAATTGAGTGTTTTATGAATAAAGTAAATCTCTTTTTAGTAAACGAATTTTGATAAACCAAATTTAAAGTTTAACCAAATTTAAAGTATTTATTGAAAGACTAAAGTGTTGCTTTATCATACCAAAGGTAGAAGAATTTTAACTGAAGTATGGAATAATCTATGTTATTAGAAAAACTTGCATATTAAGGAATTATACAACAGTACATCATATCTAGGGTGAAATCTGGAATTACTTCTGAGTTTTGAAAGTAATTATACTGATGAGGTTATATCACTTGTATCTAAAACAAATCTTGTCCATTTTTATTTGAATTTTATGATGTACTTTCTGTTTTAGCAATTTTTTGTTCTCTGTGGTTAGGAGTAATCGAATGTGTATCAGTGATACAAAATTAAAGTTCAGTGACTGTAAAGGCCTTATCATACGTCAACATGTATTGAAAAAGCTGCAGATTCCCTATAGTATTTCTTTTCCCGTTGAAGAATACATGGATCTCTCATGTGATAGGAAAAATATTTCAACCGATTATGGCCTTATCACAATGATCCACACTTAAAGCTCAGTGACTGTAAGGGCCTTATCATACCTCAAGATGTGTTGAAAAAGCTGCAGATTCCCTATAGGATTCCTTTTCTCGTTGAAGAATACATGGATTTCTCATGTGATACCAAAAATATTTCAACCAATTAAAGGCCTTATCACAATGATCCACAATTAAATCTCAGTGACTGTAAAGGGCTTATCATACGTCAGCATGTATTGGAAAAGCTGCAGATTCCCTATAGTATTCCTTTTCCTGTTGAAAAATACATGAATTTCTCATGTGATATCAAACAATTTTCAAACGATTACAGACATCACAACTCTACCTGAATTAAAATAAATCGGTTGAAATTTTTTCTTTGTAGCACAAGATATCTGTACATTCTTCACCAGTAAAAGGAATCCTAAATTAACCCGTACATGTTGATGTGTGATAAGGCATTAAGACAACTTAGTTAGAACTCAAATCTCTCTTACAACCATTATACAATTATGGTTATATTATACATATTACAATTATTCTATACAATTGAGACAAAACCTGTTTTTCTTTAAACTCTTCTGGATAACCATTCAAAGCGAGGACTTCGAAAAGTCACACTAGCCACTTTGAATCAATTAGCAAAAGTAAATTGAAACGTATTATTTACCAAAAATATAAATAGAAAAATATAAAAGAATAAATGATCTCCATAAATTGCTCTATCAACATTTTGACAAAATCTTGCTTCGTTAGAAACGTTTTCCACATACAAAGTTACTTTTTCTGTCACTATCTAGATAAAAATTACTCTTCCAACTCAGAATGGCACAGTCAGTCAGGATGAGTAATTACCGAAGCTTATTAGTATGCATACACCAGAATATAAATCATCAAAACATGAAAATAATAATAAAAATAAAGTGGTTTTCTGAAGGCAGCTGACATTATATCTTAATCTATTTTTAGAACATCTCGAAAATACGCTGCAAAAATGTTCTTAAACAGAATATATAAGTAGAAATTACATCACAAGGTTTCTCTAAAAAGATGGCCTTGCTAAATATATCTCAAGGGCAGCAAGTCCACGGGCAGTTTGGTTCTAAGCATGCGCAGAAACTCTCGATGTTTCCATAATAAGACTAAATTAGTTTATTTTTAGTTTGATCTGTTGTGAGAAGGTGTAACGCTGCAAGTTGGATATGCAGCAAGTTTGATAGTGTTTTCTACCTGTTTGGATGTATATATGATCATATCAATATTAATGGATACATTTATTTTAGAAGTAAGTAACATTTACTTATTAAAGTTATTGAATATGAAATACAATATAAGTTGATCAATATAATTATATATTAATAACTTCAATGTTAAGGGATCCTAAATACAATATTTTTTTCGTGTTTAAAAATTTCCAAAATAGGAATAGTTTTAGATGTTCCAAGAAACTTTTTTTCCTCTTGAAATGTATAAAACTTTTTAATTACATACTTCGAGATTTGTTGTTCTTATAAAGGATCAATTTCCTAACCTGCATGTTCGTCAATGCAATAAAGTAAATCAAAATTTAAGTCTGGTGTACATAACACTAACATTAATATTTTATCCCTTAATAAGATTTCTTTAATAATTTTGTTAAAACTTCTTAAACATTTGATCTCAATAAATATATAACGAAGTATTCAAAAGTTACCACAAATTGTTAATTATTTGTACTAAGTAAAACTTTAGTACACTAAATTCTTAGTAGCGAAACGATTTTAATTGGGTTTCGATTTTAAAATGCTTACTAAATTAATATTGTAACCTGTA
>CM063510.1:138955723-138978223 GCA_032207245.1 Pardosa pseudoannulata
ATTGATTATAACACTCTATTTATTGAGAAAATAAGTCCTTAAAATTTTTTATTAAAAATATATAAATGTGTTGTAAATTTGAAAATATTTATTCATTAAAGAAGTAATATTTAATAAAGATAATATTAAAAATTCTGTAAAATTAATAAATATTAGTTATAATACTCTATTTAATGAGAAAATAAACCCTTAAAAAGTTTGATTAAAAATACATAAATGTACTGTAATTTTGAAAAAATTGTCCTTTAAGGAAGTAATATTTAATGAAGATAATATTAAAAGGTCTGTAAAATTAATAAGTATTAGTTATAATACTCTACTTAATGAGAAAATAAACCCTTAAAATTTTTGATTAAAAATATATAAAATATATAAATTTGAAAATATTTGTCCTTTAAAGAATTAATATTTAGCAGAGCGACAATATTAAAAAGTTTCAAAAAGTAATAAGTTTTAAATATAATACTCTAGTTATTGAGAAAATAAATCCTTGAAATTTTTGATTAAATATATATAAATGTATTGCAAATTTGAAAATATTTGTCTTTTAAAGAATAAATATTAAGTAGAGAGATAATATTAAAAAGTCTTGAAAAGTAATAAGTATTGGATATAATAGTCTACTTATTTAAAAAATAGACCCTTAAAATTTTTGGTTAAAAATATATAAATGTATTATATAATGTAAATTTGAAAATATTTGTCCATTAAAGAATTAATATTTAGTAGAGATAATATTAAAAAGTCTCGAAAAGTAATAAGTATTGGATATAATATACTATTTATTGAAAAAATAAACTCTTGAAATTTTTGATTAAAAATATATAAATGTATTTTAAATTTGAAAATATTTGCTCTTTAAAGAATTAATATTAAGTAAAGAGACAATATTAAAAAGTCTCAAAATATAATAAATATTAGGTATAATGCACTACTTATTAAGAAAATAAACTATTAAAAATTTGATCAAAAATATATAAATGTATTGCTAATTTGAAAATATTTGTCCTTTAAAGAATTAATATTAAACAGAGCGACACTATTAAAAACTCTAAAAAATAATCAGTATTGGATATAACACTCTACTTATTGAGAAAATAAACCTTTAAAATCTTTGATTAAAAATATGTAAATATGTTATTTAGTGTAAATTTGAAAATAAATGTCCATTAAAGAATTTATATTTAGTATATATAACAATAAAATCTCAAAAATAATAAGTATTGTCTATAATAATCTACTTATTAAGATAATAAACTCTTAAAATTTTTGAATAAAAATGCATAAAAGTGTTATAAATTTGAAAATATTCGTCAAAGTGCAATGCATTCTAAATAATTTAATAAATTCTAAATTGTTCGATTCAATTTCAAATAACTTATCAGGTTTCCCGATAATGAATAACTTTTTATAGAATAGTTAGAAATTTCACGAGAAAGTTATATTAAAATAAAATAAATGTTCATACATTTAACTTTACGTTAAGAAGTATGTACGTATGGGAACTTATAAAAGCCGCATTTATTCAACTATCAAATGCCTTGATATTTTTTTATTTCCCATTTTGTTGAAATTTTTTAAAGTAAATTCATTAAATGTCATTATTATCATTAATTTTTAGCTATATCGTAAATGGAGCAAAGAGATCAGCGTAAAGTCACTGCGCTTAAAGAGATATTTAGTCTCATTTGTCCACTAAACAAAGATCCTAAGGTACATTAAATGCATCTTCCTTTATTGCCATTAACCCTAGGTGGGTCACTGCCATTCACCCACCTTGGGTAAATTATAGTGACCCACCTACCCCGTCACCTTTAAGTGGGTGAATGGTATGTGGGTCAGTACCACTCACCCAAAAAGAACGAATGGCATACAAGGAAGGCTTGCTTTCAGAGTTATTTCCGCTCAGAGTTAACTCAAAATATCAGTCTCCTACATGATAAAAAGGTGGACCACTTGCATTAAAGAAATAAAAAATCTGAACTGAAGTTACTCAGAGTGAAATCTGGACTGCAATGCTTTTTCATTGAAAATAAAATAAAATGTAAATCAAATTAGAAATAAATTAATACAAAATAAAAACCTGCATTAAAACTTCGTTTTAAAAATGTAAGAAAATATATGTAAACTACTTTAAACGTAAATATATATATATAAATGTTTAAATAAGAAAAACTAATATAAAATCTCAAAACCAAATTAATTTTTAATTATTAAATATTAAATTTGAAAAATTTTAAACTAAATTTAAAAAATTTTAAATTTTAAATAATTAAATTCAAAATTAAACTATTAAAGTAATAATTAACAATGAAAATTAATTATTAATTTCAAATTATCATAACGATTATTTTTAAGTATCGATCTCCATTATTATACTATCTTTTAATAAAATCATAAATTTTTACGATACTAAATACAGCCCACATAATTATTTTATAAGAAATATTTCAATATAAAATAATTATATCAGCATTAAAAATATACTCAAAATATCCTGTATTAATCAAAATTAACATTTTTTCGTAAGTATAAAAAATAATGTTATGCAAAAAAAGAATTTTAAAAATAATGAAGTATAAGGTAAAGCTCTGGTATCCAACATAAAAATTTATGTCCCTAAGGGCTCATTTTCCAATGCAATAAGGTAAAAATTATATTTTAAACTAGTCCTAAAAGCACATAAATTTTCTATACCACTCTAAATTATGTACTTTAAATATATTAAAATTAAATTAAAAATGTCTTTACCATCAAGTTTAAAAAATTAATACTAGTACACACTTTAAAATAACATATTACTACTAAAATTAAGTATAAGGAATTTTTATGAAATGTTCTGATATCAGCCCAACTGGTATACATTTTATACTCCATTTTAAAAGAAATTATTAGGAAATTGATTAAAATTAAGATTTAACATGAAAAAGAAATACTTAAGACAAATATATATTTTAGTAGACATAAAGAATAAAATTTTATACACAATAAAATTTCTAAAAATATGTAACATTCTATAATATATTTATTACATCAGTTCTATTCTAGTAATTAAGAAATTAATAAATAACTATTCTAAAAATGAATACTATGAGATGCACATGCACATTTTTACCCTTAAACAAATTTAGTTGGAAACACTAAAAGATTAGTAAAAATTATTATAAGTCCAGAAAAATACACTAACTATAGCAGTTGTAATTTTTGCGAAATTAAATAATATATTTTCTCTCATTAGAAAGATTTGATTAAAAATTAAAGTGCATACAATAATTAATGGGACAAATTAATGGGAATACCATAATTAATCTATTTAGTCTCCATATAAATTATTAACAAATTTTTAGGGTAAATTTTCGAGTGTTAAAAGTTATACCTCCAAATTATTAAGACAACTTCAATTTCTTCAAGTAAATTTAATTAAATATAAATAATTTTGGATTTAATTTGCTTAAATACAGTTTGTAAAAATTTATACTAAATATATTCGTTTAAAACTTAATAAATTTATGCTGCAAAACAGCAGTATAAATCCTCTGATGTCTTACCTGTCGAGTCTGTTAAAACTTCTATACAGAAATGAATCTCGATACAAGAACCTCGTACATGAAAATTCCCAAGAATTTTTTTTTCTATAATAGGGGAACGCAACTCCCAACTCTTCTAATTTCCCTCCCTCTACTTCTGATCCAATCAGGAGCCTCTATTCCGCAACATCCAATGAGAACCTCAAATCTGCTATGCCCCTTTAAAAATTTATCTAATTACAGCCTTATTACAGTTTTTGGAAGTTATATAACCTGCTGCTACACTGCTTCCCTTATATAATTTTGCTTTAGTTTATATATCCAATAGTATTAAAGCAGTAGCATAAAAGAAGAAAAAATTGCGCGTTCTTTTTCATAAATATTTTACTAGTAAGACTTACAAAGAGTTTTATGTGGCAGTTTGGAAAATAAACCTAAATTCCCTCCCTTAAATACAGTTTTTAGTTGAAATAAGATCAAAGTTACGGATGAAACAGTTTGTATTTAAAGATTTCTCCCTAAGTATTCTTATAATTCCTTTCTTATCATTTTTTCTATAGTTTCAGTTTAAACGTGTCCCTAAAGGCTTAGAGGTTCGAAGTTGGTTTCACTTGATTGTGCTCGCTTCTTGTTACAAGAGATCTGATTTAAACGATAAGTACTGTTGAAAGCCGATCCCGTAAGGTTGGAAGCATCTATGACAGCAGGGATAATTGAATGTACCTATTTACGTATCGAAAGAAAAGACCCTACCTACCATTCAACTGGCCCAAATATGAAGGTAAATCAATGCTTGAATTTGAAAATCACACATTCATAAATTAATTAACTCCGTTTTTATTGCTAGTTTATGATTTTAAGTCATTATATTTTTTACTTTAAAATAAAAGCTTTAGAATGTTATAAGGAATTAACTTAACTGAGAATTACACAGTTTCTAAAGTAAACAGCTTCTTAACCCAAGGGAACTTACTACAGTAGTCACTCATTAGTCAATTGTATCGAGATTGATAATCATGTATGGAGATTAATATCAAGATATCATATTGTATCAAGAACATTAGGGCACTTACTACAGTAGTCACTCATTAGTCAATTGTATCGAGATTGATAATCATGTATGGAGATTAATATCAAGATATCATATTGTATTAAGAACATTAGGGCACTTACTACAGTTGTCACTCATTAATCAGTTGTTTCGGGATTGATAATCATGTATCGAGATTAATATCAAGATATCATATTGTATCAAGAACATTAGGGCACTTACTACAGTGGTCACTCATTAGTGAATTGTTTCGAAATTGATAATCATGTATCGTGATCAATATCAAGATATCATATTGAATCAAGAATATTAGGGCACTTATTACAGTGGTCACTCATTAGTCAGTTGTTTCGAGATTGATAATCATGTATCTAGATTAATATCAAGATATCATATTGTATCAAGAACATTAGGGCACTTACTACAATGGTCACTCATTATTCAGTTTTTTCGTGATTGATAATCATGTATCGAGATTAATATCAAGATATCCTTTTGAATCAAGAACATTAGGGCACATAATCCAGTGGTCAAGAAAGTTCTCGATACTTGTCCAGCCATTCTACGAACACAGCATATTTTATATAAAATTTGTAAAACTAAAATTTCTCTATCTCACAGGCTGACAGGTAGTGGTGTGTTTTAACCAAAAGTCGCTTTCCTTTAAATAATTAATCACCAAATAATTTTATGTGCATTGATTAAAAAATGACTATTGGTTTTCAGAAGTATTCTGTGAGGATAAAAAACTCAATTTGTATTTTATTACTTCGGTGTATTTTTTAACAAAATGTAACTTGTTTTCTTTACGTGGGTCACCAGTTCCCGTCACTGCGATAGTGAAGTAATTTTACTGCACGCGGCGAAAGGGTAACCTTATCAGTAAAATCCCGTTTGCACTTTAAGATTTACTTTAACCCTCTAAGCGGTTCGCACGTACAATTCCCCCGGCTGTCGCGTACAATTTTCGACCTCCAAAACCGTTCCGAAAATGGATATATTGTACATTTCTGCCAGTCCTTTCCCCCATGGAGTTTAGAGGTAGGAGGGTCAGGTCGATTGTTTACAAACTGCACCCCTCTTTGACTGACATTTATTGAGGGATGCACCCCTACTTCCTGAGGCACAAAGACGCTGATAGCTTCTCATGGCTTTGTCAATCTCTATTTCGAAGTATTTCGTTTGCGGTAACACATGTATCTCTAATTGCACCACTTAAATATCTTGGATGACTTTCGTAAAAAAATATAAATAATTCTCTTAAAAATATTTTTATTCGTAATTTTAGAATCCATTATTTCTTATGGAATGATCTTCGAGACTTGACGAGCTTTATGTGTATTAAAAATTAGCAATCTATAATGTTTATTTATATATCTATTTATAACCGGAAGTAAAGGGACAATAACGTGGGTGGGTTTCCCGTATTCCAATCTAGTCGACAAAGGGTGAAGTAAAAAATCATAGAACACTTTGGTCACTGACACAATAGAACTTAAACGTATTTTTTGGAGACATTTTTTCCTCGGTGTGTTCCACTCGGAGGGTTAAGCACACAATCATCCCGAAATGAGCCTACATAATTTTACTTTTAGGAAATCTTCTTAAACTAAATTACACCTATATACAGAAAGACTCCGTCGTTCTTTTTTACAAAGTGAAATACAGAATAATTGCTTTCGGCAGCGCTGATTAATAGCTCAAAGATCAGTATACTTTGCAGGTCACCTATGATCCTCATGGTGCTGCTGAAATAACCAGATGTCAGTCATCATTAACCTTATCGCAGTAAATGTATTAAAAATTATTACAATTGGAAAATCTGACCTAGAGTTAGTGATGACCACCAACAAAGGTTTTAGAAATACTTTTATGAATTCTATTTTAAAATACTATCAAAATATTGCACAAGATATAAAATTTAAGCACAATAATTAAATGGGGATATATAACTCTTTACATTAGAGAGTTTAATAAAAAAGGAAAACTGTTTTTAAACTGAAACATAATTAATATTGTCTGTAACGGGGATTCAGATTTTACATGAATTAAAAATTCACGTACCATTAATAGCAAACTAAAATCGTAAAAAGTAACTGTTATTTGTAGATTTATATATGGAGATTTTGTTTTAATCAAAAATTATTTTTTCCATTTTTTTCTTTTATAGCTCATGATGTTTACAGACAAGCCTCAGTTGAAATTTAATGCATGTAAATTTTACACTGATACCAATTGTATTGATTCATTTGAAAAACGTCTATAATAACTTTCATATCATCAGTATAATTTAAATCGATATGTAGCTATAGTAAATTCTGGAAAGGAATAACTACAGTCTACTAAAAAATAATTTTAAATATTGTACAAATAATCCTGTAAGTCCTTATAACGTATCATATTTTCATACCACCAGTATGTTTTAGAAAAATATTAGGCCAAATTATTATAATTATTATTATTTTGTATGAACTAATTAAACATTTAAAGGGGAAAATAGGAAAAATACAATGAGCTTAAAATTTTACAAATAATAATTTATTTTCTTACAAAAAATGGTCAAAGTTTTTATATAGCGCTATCATTTATTTTAAAAGTTAATGTTTTTAAATACTAATTGTCATACTGAGGAATAAATCAAATAACCCGATCAAGTCAATAAAGTTTTAATTATTTACGTAGTTTGTGGAGCTACATAACTTAACAAACTGTTATGATGCCCGTTAATAGCCTAGGTTTAAATTAGTGAAAGAAGTAGGATATTAGAGCAATTTTTGTTGACCTGAAAACATTGATTAGAAGAGGGTTGAATATCAACATATGTATCTAAAACTGAATTTGGTCGGCAGCTCTTTTCCTATGTCATAATTCATAACCTCTATATATTTTAGAGCATTACTGAAGGAAAATAATATTTCCTGAGGAGACTGGTATTGGATTTTGCATTGATATTTCTAAATTCTGGATTTTCTGAAAATGATTTCTCAAACTGTGCTTCTGTGAAACAACACTATGTAAAAAAAAAACAAAAAAAAAAAACCGCAATGCTCTGGAAAAAGAAAAGAAAAGAAAAGAGGACATACTTAGAATTAATCATATTTTTTTCCAGCATATTTTAAAGTTCAAAACTAAGAATATTTTTTAAACACAATGGAACAAAAATTTGCAATAATGATGATGTGAAAATAAGAAATAATTTTTTTTTACAAATTTAATAATCCTGAATATATAAAATAACAAAATTGTATGTCTTTAATATTTGTCTGACATTTATTTCCAATGAAGTTTTTTTCCATGTTTAATTTCTATTTGCTATAGGAAATCAGACAAGGACAAAGTTAAACGGTGAAATTTAATGTCCTGCAAGCTTTAATGACGAAAGTACCTTATATTGTCAATGCTATTTTTTCGTTTTAATTCTAAATACAGCATAAAACTGCTAGATAACGTTTAGTATTCCGCATTGAATTTCCAACTTCAAAGCTGATCTATGAAGGTTTTAAAGATTCTGCTCTATAAGGACAAACCAACAATTTTTACCTTAGTCGAAAGAGGTTTGGTTTGGTTAGGAGCGCTACGGTCTACTGTTTTGCACGCGAGGGCTAATGAGACCGGGACCTATTGATTAAAGCCGATTCTGAACTGCTACGAACACCCATGCTACAGTGGGATCCGAACCCACGAACTCCGGTACCAAAGATCAGCGCCCTAACCAATCGGCCAGCGTTCGGCTAGTAGACTGACTTCCAGATAAAATAAATATTCTTATTTCCTACCATGACATACATAAAAGAGGACTTTCAGTTTTATAGAGTTTACAAACACAAACGTCCCGTGTATATAATAGATTTTGTGTAGGATAATTAAGACTTCAACTAATCTCTCTGCGGTTTCCAGTTTAATACAATAAATCTTAAACTATCCGAAATAAAATAGTGATAAAACTGTGCAATAGATAGCTGATGTCTGAAGAAAAAATATAAAAGAGTGAAATACCGAAATTAATAAAAGAATTGTGATAATGTTTGAGTAATAAAATTTATTAAGAAATAGTTATTAAGTTTAGACATTCTTCCACTCCTAGGGCCACGAACCAAATATATATGGATCAAACCACATTCCTAATTACACAAGCATTAAACCTATCGATATAATTGAAATTTAATCCATTACTTATATAAAATGATAGGTTGCCACCTCTCAATGTATGCTCAAGGCCACGGTTCACTGCGACTCTTCTCGGCACCTTTCATTTTTTTCCCACAGACATCCATGGAACAAAAACTGGATTGCGTGACCTTCAAAAACTATCTTTTATATCACCCGGGGCTATGCAAACGTGCAGTGCTTGCATAACTTTCCACTTTATTCTACGAAATTTCCTCTTCGCGCTCTTGTCAATGTCTGTAGATAACGTAATTAATCCTGCACCCCAAATTTTCACCAGTCTTTTGACTTTCCGTGGTTATTTTTCAGCATGAGCTGACGCAAACTGAGAAATGTTAGGAAATAACTAGATATAAAGCATCTGGGTTAGTAGTTAGTTATAAGTAATAATTACTAGTATTGCCTTTAAAAATAGACTTACCAAAAAATATATAGTTATTGATGTTGAATAGTCAGAATATATATTTCCTTGATAAGCTAACAACATCAGGATCTAATAAAAACATTCTGATGAGGTTTGGTTTGGAGTGCTACGGTCTACTTTTTGCAACACGAGGGCTAATGAGACCGGGACCTACAGCTTAAAGCCGATTCCGAACGGCTACGAACATCCATGCCATTGTGGGATTCGAACCCACGAACTCCGGTACCGAAGGCTAGCACCCTAACCAATCGGCCATCGTTCGGCAACATTCTGATGAGAAGGATATCTGTAATTTCGAATGATAATTACTTCGAAAGAATTAAAGTGCAAAGCTTCTTGCCGTTCCATTTTTCTAGGTTAAAGGAAATCTAATACAAGAATTAATGACTGATGTGAATATTAAGTATAAATTTTTTAACCCTGAAAGTCATGCTGTCCTATTTTTTTAATAATAATTTGGTCATAATTTTTTGCAAGACGGTAGCAAGAAATTATTTTCCGAGAGGGACGAAAGGGAAAGATTTTGTGAATCATACTTCAGTAAAACTAACGTCTCTCGAGTACGCGGCCACGAGCTTCCAGCCGTACGTGTCTACCGAGTAGTGCTAAAGGAGAGAGAACCTCAGGGGTATACCTCCTTTATGCATGTTACGGGGTATCAAGTTATTATCCCACGTCTAATTAGCCCATTATTTGAAAAAAATAATACAGCGCTACAAACAAAACTAAATATTACCTTTGAAAATTTTACAGTGGGAAAATAATGTCCACCTTATGTGGAATATGCTTAATATGCATTTATTCGACCGCTCTTCTAAAATCCCAATATATTTTCTGTGTAAAGGTTCGTTCTTTAAGAACAAGCTACCTTAACAAGCAAACAACTGACAATAAAAAGATGTTTTAACTTCTCAATGTCCAAATTCCATGCCTAACCTAGATATAGACAGCAATTTAAACAAAAAAAAGAGTGCTAGCATATTTATAGCAAGTGTATTAATCGATATTTAATCGCAAATTAAATTCTATTAATCACATTTCCTGCTGATTTTATTAGATAACTGTATTAGGGGGACCACTACAAGATCCATTTTAAGTAATTCTACGCCTTTTAATGCTAGAGTATGATGTACAGTTTTGGCTGCTTCAATTGCATGATGCGATGTGTCACACACAAGTACAAACACACACGTGTGTGTGCATTGGATGTATGGTTTTGCTTCAGTTTACTGTTTTTTCCTCCAGCGACGAGCATCCATGCTTTTGGAGCGATTCAATCCTACGAACTCCAAAACTGTACGATTGAGTGTAGGGAAACAGGGAATTTTTTTTCTAATACAGCTGGTAATAAAGACATATGTCTTTATGTGAAAAATAATTGGGAAGTTGTTACTCATTTAGCATCACCCGAGAAGTCCGTGTAGCTTAAGGAATACTACAGACTCAAGTAACAGTATCCTCGATGGGTCTTCGTAGTTTAGAAGGAATACCCATGAAGAAGACCCCTAGCTTGGCCTACCACCTCTAGAGGATCGTTTGGAGGACATTGCGCCCATGAACCTAATTTACGTGCCCCAGTCGCCATTTGTGAACATAGCGGATCTTTAGCTGACTCCAGTCACAAACTCACAACCGTCTAGTTGTGAAACCGAGGTATTGAAGATGTGAGTTTGGGCCAATTTCAAAACTTTAATATCTGCATGGTTCATTGAAATGTTCATATATATATTATTTTGCATTAACCCCTTAATGCAGTCTTTTTCTTTTCTTTTTTTTTTAAGGCGGGCTAAAAACAATCAATTTTTTTAATGTAACAAACACAATTTAGAACGTTGTCTTCCCAATAAAATTACAAAAATACAAAAATAATCAAAATTTTTATTACAATTTTGGATTTTGTTAACAGTGCAGAAAACAGTCGAATATTGTAATATTACACACACGTCGACTTTTTTTAATCTTTCTTTTCAAATTCCCATTTCAGAAGAAACATTATTATCAGTAAAAATACTTATTTATACTTTTAAAACATAAATAATAACAATACTAGTATTTATAAAATTAATCAATAAAACTTTTTTTTTGCTATCATATTGCTATTTTCAATTCTCGATTGCATTCGAGTGTGAAAAATTATAGCAACATAAAGCAACAACGCCGCTCGAATTATCTCGAGTGTACACAGTTTGGCCAGTTTAGCGCGCTCGAGTTAGCTCGAGCGTGCAAGTTAAGGGGTTCAATATTCTATCAATTATTAATGTTTGTTATCTAAATTCTAAGTCATCGAATATATTGTAGTATTTAATGATTATTATTGTTGTAGATTGTTGAAGTAGTAAAATGGGTATAAATTGCCAGTAAATATTTTTTAACTGATTGTCAAGGCAAAACAAACAAATCCAAAGGATTTCTTTGATTTTATAAGACTAGAGCGTGCTCGGAATACTTGAGAAATAAAACTTTCTTAGCGGTTTTTGCTACAAGAGAAAGTTATAAAGCAAGGTTGACTTGTTCATGGAAAGAATTTCAAACAAATAATTTACTGGAATCATGCTGATTCGTTTTAGGAGCTCACCCCCCCCCCCAATAACAAGGTCACAGAAATGTCAATAGAATGAGGAGTTTCTGCCTCAAGCATTAAATCTGGAAGGACAATTCGTTTTGCTTTATGTCTAAGTGTAAAAAAAAAAAAATAAATGTTGCGAAAGAACGTGCCCTTTATTTGAAAAAAATAATACAGCGCTACAAACAAAATCAAATATTACCTTTGAAAATTTTACAGTGTACACCTAGTAGGAAAATAATTCCCACCATAAGTGGAATATGCCCTTAATTTGACAAGAGTTTCTTTCAAATATTTTTTAATTTCTGTTATTTTTCCATATCTGTATAGACATTAGGATCTCTGTAAAATAAACAAAAAAAATATATCATTTTACATTTTTGAGATAATGTCCGCTGTGGCGAACACTGACAATTATGTTATATAGTAGTTATAAATATACATGTCTGGTGTTGCGGCCAGACTTAGCCAAATTAAGGGTTAATATGCATTTATTCGGCCGTTCTTCTAAAGCAAATCCCAACGTATTTTCTTTCAAAATTTTTCGTTCTTTAAGAACAAGCTACCTTAACAAGCAAACAACTGACAATAAAAAAGATGTTTTAACTTCTTAATGTCTACATTCCATACCTAACCCAGATATAGACAGCAATTCAAACAGAAAATTGAGCTAGCATATTGATAGCAAGTGTATTAATCGATGTTTAATCGTAAATTAAACTCTATTAATCGCCTTTCCTGCTGATTTTATTAGATAACTGTATTAGGGGGAACAGTACAACACCTGTTTTAAGTAATTCTACATCTTTTAATACTGGAGTATCAGTTTTGAATGCTTCAATTGCACGACGCGACGTGTCACACACAAGTACAAACACACACGTGTATGTGCATTGGGTATATGGTTTTGCTTCGGTTTACGATTTTCTAATCCAGCGACGAGCATCCATGCTTTGAGCAAGATTCGATCCTACAAAATCTGAAACCGTAGGATTGAGTGCAGAGAGATAGGAAGATAAATTTTTCTTCTAATGCAGCTGGCAATACAGACTATGCGAAACATGATTGGGAAGCTGTTACTGATTTAGTACCACCCGAGGAGCACGTGTAACTTAAGGAATACTACAGAAGCAAGTATCAGTATCCTCGATGGGTCTTCGTAGTTTAGAAGGAATACCCATGAAGAAGACCCCTAGCTTGGCCTACCACCTCTAGAGGATCGTTTGGAGGACATTGCGCCCATGAACCTAATTTACGTGCCCCAGTCGCCATTTGTGAACATAGCGGATCTTTAGCTGACTCCAGTCTCAAACTCACAACCGTCTAGTTGTGAAACCGAGGTATTGAAGATGTGAGTTTGGGCCAATTTCAAAACTTTAATATCTGCATGGTTCATCGAAATGTTCATATATATTATTTCGCATAAACCGCTTAATGCACAGTTTTTTTTTAAAGTCCGGCCAAAAAAATCAATTTTTTTAATGTAAAAAACACAATTTAGAACGTTGTCTTGCCAAAAAATTACAAAAATACAAAAATAATCAAAATTTTTATTGCAATTTTGGATTTTGATAACATTGCAGAAAATAGTCGAATATTGTAATATTAAATTCACATCGACTTTTTTATCTTTCTTTTCGAATTCCCATTTCAAAATAAACATTATTATAGTATTTTTATACTTTTAAATTATAAATAATAACAATATTAGTATTCATAAAATTAATCAATAAAACGATTTTTTTTTCTTTCACATCGTTATTTTTAATTCTCGATTGCATTCGAGTGTGAAAAATTATAGCGACATGGGATAACGCCGCTCGAATTATGTCGAGTGTGCACAGTTTGGCCAGTTTAGTACGCTCGAGTTAACTCGAGCGTGCTTGTTAAGGGGTTTGATATTCTACCAATTATTAATGTTTGTTATATAAATTCTAAGTCATCGAATATATTGTAGTATTTAATGATTATTATTGCTGTAAATTGTTCGAAGTAGGCTGTTTAAAATGTGTATAAATTGCCAGTAAGTATTTTTTAACAGATTTGTCAAGAAAAAAAAAATCCAAAGGATTTCTTTGATTTATACGACTAGAGCGTGATCGGAATACTTGAGAAATAAAACTGTCTTAGCGGTTTTTGCTACAAGAGAAAGTTATAAAGCAAGGTTGACTTGTTCATGGAAAGAATTTCAAACAAATAATTTACTGGAATCATGCTGATTCGTTTTAGGAGCTCACCCCCCCCCCTAACAAGGTCACAGAAATGTCAATAGAATGAGGAGTTTCTGCCTCAAGCATTAAATCTGGAAGGACAATTCGTTTTGCTTTATGTCTAAGTGTAAAAAAAAAAAAATAAATGTTGCGAAAGAACGTGGGCATCCTAACATCCATAAATGTGAAAATTACTTTTTTGCAACCTATAAAAGCTTCATCACACGTCAACATATACTCGTTAATTTGATTACTTTGGTGAAGAATGGTGGAAAATTGGTTAAAAGTCGTAAATAATTTTCCAAAACTTCTAAGAATCTGCAGAGGGGTCAGTGGATAGATGAAGTAATTGCCTTCCACAAAATAACACTTTCACCTCGAATGCCTTTAACTAAAACTTTATTTTTAATATTATAAAAATAAGACATGCATTGACTATTGCATAAAAATAAAGCAAGAAAATTAGGCCAGGCTATTAAACAAGAGCGTAAGTTAGGAGTACCCATCAAGCAAGGCTGAACAGGTTTAAATACATAGCTGCTGTAGGAAATCTGTAGATGGTTTTCAGTCACGGTTAAATATCCGCAACTGAAAGTTAAAGTTAAACGCATTGGATGAATACCATTATGAGTTAATGATGTCATGTAGTAAGGAAGACATTTTTTTTAAGTTTCCCAACAGAGAATGTGCAGATTTCATGTGTTACAGCGAAAAGTTTTCAATGAATTTATTCTAGCTCTGGTTAACTTGCGATAAGGCCTTGAATCGGTTGAAAATTTTAGCTAACACACGAGAAATTCAAGTATTCTTCAACGGAAAACGGAATTCTAAATGCAATCTACTGCTTTTCCAACACGTACATGTTGACGTGGGATAAAGCCTTTAGCATTTGCAGTCCCTGAGTTCTACTTTTTCGTCATTGGTAAAAAATAACATAGTCAATCACACTATTGACCACAAGGAGAAAGGCTATTTTAATTTTGATTAAAGTGCAAATCTGGAGGTAGATTTATTTGGTATGAATTTTATAATTCATACCGAATACACAAAATTTCTTTTAGAAACAAGCGATATAACTTCATTAGTAGAATTACTTTCAAAACTTGAAAGTAATTCCAGATATCACCCTGGATATAACATACGGCTGTAATGCCTTCTTTAGATGCGAGTTTTGTTTTGTTTCGTTTTTAGCTGAACACATGTTGATGTGTAATAAAGAACCAGTCAAAAGTGCCTAAAATGTCAAGTTTAAAAAAAATTCAATACAGAATTGAAATAATTAAATAATTTGGAAAACATTGTTTCAGAGTTCCTTAAAACAGCAATAATACAATTATATGCTGTTGTAAGGAACTCTGAAATAACGTTTCCTTAATGATCACTCCTCACCTATAATTTTCATTCATAATACCGGGTGGTTATAATTAAACTTCCCCTATAAATGGTATCCAACAGAGTAAACGGCTGGATCCATGTGCTGCCATCTGTTAGCAACAGGCAGCGTTAGTATCCATTGAGTCTTTTGTTTCTGATGCCACTTCGTCAAACTAAGCACGATTGAGCCATATGCAACTCGTATTACGAATGCAAAGGGATGCGCCTTTAGGTTTAATGAGCACCACGAGAGTGAAAGTACGACTTATGCTCAAGTGGGTAATCGTAATTTAGAAGCAAGGACTAAGCAAAAGACACATAAGCTTAGCTTGCCACCCTGGAGGTATTTATTGAGAAAGTGGAGGATATTGTGACCACGGATATATATTACGTGCCCCAGTCACCTTTAACGAACACTACGGACCTTACGTCGGCTCGGGATCCGAACCCACAACCTCTCCAGTTACGAGAGCTCTGCCTTTGCCGACTAAGCTACCGCGGCTTGTCCGTTGAGTCTTTTTCGTAACATACATATTGCGTTATAAACTAAAATTTTTCACTACTAAAATTACTTTTTTACTCCGTACCAGGAAGCAATAAAATAAAAAAAAAACACAACATAATTCTTTGTAAATAATGGACTGCAAATAACTATATTTTGTTTTCATTAAAAATTGGCTTAAGCTTTGTTGCAACTGCTTATACAACGTCATTTCAATGTATGTTAATACGTCGATATCTTCCTGCTTTCGTTGTTGTAAATCATTAGCATTAATAACAGTTATACTACGATTTTTCTCTATATAGAGTAAAAAAATTAATGAAAGATGGAGGTGCACAATAGTCTTGAATACAAAATCTTTTGAATTATGCACCAAAGAATTAATATGCGGTATATTGAAACCTGTAGTTATATGGAGTACAGATTTGAGTCAATAATGCAGAACTAGACGCTATAACAGTCTAAAATACAAAATTGTATTGCTAATCTTTTCACTTTCAGCTTTAATATATTATGTATTGAAATTTTATATACTGTGCAAATTACTATAAAAAGCGGAGGTTCACAACTAGGTGCTAAAATAGTTCTAGATACAAAATTTTTAATATTTCATCGCAACCTATTTTTGAGTTATGCCTCACACGTTTATATACGTTATATTGAAGTTTTTCATTATACAGAGTGCAGAGTAGCCATAAAAATGTTAGGTGCACAACTAGATGTTAAAATTACCCTATATACAAAATTTCATCATTTTAGGACTAATCGTTTTTAATGTGTTTACTTTATGTACGTTTAATTGAAATTTTTCGTTGTATAGAGTGCGGATTGCAATCAAAGAGGGAGATACAGAGAATTAGATGTTTTAACAGTCTTAAATACAAAATTTCAACATTTTATAGCTACTAGTTTTTATGTATGGTTCGAGAATGTTATTATTCGTTATATTGAATTTTTTTTGTTATATAGACTAAATATTGAAATCAAAAGGGCAGTTACACAACTAGATATTACAAGAGTCAGAGATTTTAAAAAAATTAGAACTTAATACTTCTAATTATTTTTTATTATAAGAGATAAGTAGATACGTACGTACAGACGTACAGACGCCACGACGGAACTAGTCCAGTGACTAGTCTCAGGAACAGTGATGTACCTAGGTACCTAGGGGAGGTGAAAGTGTACGGTCTGCAATGAACGGCCCATGTTTTGGGGAGGCATATTTTATATATTAGTCCAAAAATAAAATTTAAAACTTTGATATTTATTATGGTCTGAAATGTGAAATAAAATGGTAAAATAAACATCATTAATAAGGTAAAGATAAGAATTTGTCGGAGTCAATAATTTTTTTTATTTTCAATAATTATTACATGTGTAAAATTAATAATACTAATTACATATTTCCGAAGCGTTTCAGACTCAATGAGACTCAATACTTAGTATCTTTTGGTAACAATTATATAGTTAGGTTTAACAATACAGTTTATTTATTAGCATAGAAATAGTAATAAATTAATTTTCTTTCATAACAATACACTTTTTTTAAATTAAAATTTTTTTTTCAAAAAAATTACTTTTTAAAATGCACATTGATGTAATTTTGGGTTATTCAAAACAAAGAAAATGAAATTGTTCCTTACCTATAAGCACTATCTTCATCAAAATTCTTTGAGAAGTGAAGAGTAATGTCATCTATCAATACACATGAGAACTAATTCCTGGTTGCAAACTAAAGCCTGAAAATAAAGATGTCCCAAGGTGGGCTATGTCCCAAGGTGCCCCACTCTCCCCTACATTTATCTAGAAAAATAAATATATAAGTTCACCTTTCACCTTCACATTGTTCAATGCGTTCATTTATTAAAAATGTAATACTACTTATTTATAAATATAAAGTAACAAACATATTTTCCTGGGGTATTTTTTAGGAAATCAAATAGAATTATATGGTTTATCCCATAAAAATATTTATATAAGGTTATTAAAAAAAAACACTATTAAATTGATTGGAAGAGGATGACAAATAGATAATCTCCCCAGGTGACAAAAGTTATTGGTACGCCACTGCTCAGGGATGGTCAAAATAGATAGTTACAGTTTCAAAATTAAAATTTCCTTTAACTTACGTACAGATGTAACCAGGATCTGCCCTGGTATGTGCTTAAACCGTTCGTGCACGGAGGCGCTAAGTGTATCGGGGTCCCTTATTACAGCGGACTAATGCCTATTGTGCGGGATATAAGGCGCCTGAGATGTTCAGGATTGAGAACCCTAAATACTAAAGAACGATCCTGGATGTAATGCTAAAAGTTGTCAAAATTGATTCCAATATGGCTCAAAGTGAAAATTTTATTTGAAATCAAAATACGGAAATTTTTCTCACTTGAATTATTTCCTTTATATTGTTCAAAGAAGTAAAAATATTTTTAAATAATTGTTTAATAAACTTTTATATTGAGTGATTCGTCATATACACCTATGTTTCCACTGGAGTTCTAAATTTCATTTATTTCACTTAATCATTTTAACAGTAGGTAACACAGGATTGAAAATTTGACGTCTTAGATGTGTGGAACAATCTAAAACAGACATGAAGCATTTTCACTCATTGTTTTCACTCATTAATCATAACTTATAGACTTTGATTTTTTTTAAACAAATATATTTATTAAATAGTAATCTAAATTAATATATTTCTCCAAAATCATGTTTATGATTAAATCGGAGCTGCAAGTTCTTAATCATATAAAGATCATGACAAGTAAATTAAACGCCATTCTTTATTTTCGTGCTCCGATGTCTCAACGGTATTATATAAATCTTGCCACTTGTCTACCGATGTTAACATCAACCATCACATCTTAAAAGGTAAAAAGATCCACAAGGTCTTTCTTCTTTCTTGAGACATGATTTAGCGAGACCTTGAAAATGTTTCATCTTTGAAGGAGAATTTTTTCTCTCTCTCATTGACCAATGCTTTAACACAATCAGTAGCGAGCATTCCAGTTGATCATTAATATTATATAACTGTAGCATCAACACATGAACTATTATTCATTGTAACAAAGTGTCATTTACTAATCACTGAAAAATCATATTTGATGGTTTTGACTTCATATGTGCAACGACTATCAACAAGTAGTTTTACAGACTATTATATAAAACATGATTATTTACAATGCAAATAATTGTAGTTTTATTTTTACAGATCCTCCTTTTTTAAACCAGAATATTTAACATGTACATGACAGCTTTTATGTATTTTATATCATTGTGTACCACATTTAATATACAAGGATATAAAGCGTTAGATATGTATATCATATGTGATGAACTGAACAGGCAAAGTGTTAAATACGATTACGTTTTAGCTTTTTTTTTTTACTTTTGTGAGTGTATGGGAAGAATATGTGTATTATTTTTCTTTCTTTTGTATGTTTCTTTATATCTATTAATAAAATACTGTATATTAGGATATGTTTTTCTTTGTATGAATTCTTATCAAAATGAAGGGGAAGTTAAGTATATTAGGATATGCTTTTCTTTATATGACTTTCTTATCAAAATGAACGGGTAGTTAAGTATATTAGGATATGTTTTTCTTTACATGACTTTCTTATCAAAATGAACGGGTAGTTTAGTATATTAGGATATGTTTTTCTTGAAAAGAAATTATTTCGTGCAGAAGTACATAGAAATTTATTATGAAATGGCATATGTACTGGTAGCTTTCACATTTATTTTTAAAACTGGCAGAGTACATTTATTAAGGAGTCGATCATAAATAATACACAACTACAGCACCAACACATGAAATAGTATTCAATATGGCAAAGTATCATTTACTAATCATTAAAAAAATCTGTTTCTCATATTTGATGTTCTTTTTTTCATATGTTCAGCGGATATTAGCACGTATTGTTACTGAATGTAATAGAAAACGTAACTATCGCAATACAAATAATTGTAATTTTATTTCTACAGATTTTAAAAAATTATTCTTCCTTTTTTAAAACACAGTATTTAACCCTTTGATTATCCTGTACTTCACATATGATACAGACTTCTAATGTTTTATGTGCTTGTATATCGCATGCGATTCACAGTGAGCTACATTTTATATACAACCTTTTATATATTTTATATTATTGTGTATCACATAAGATGTACAAGCATATAAAGATGTACCTATGTATGTCCCCACTATGATCAGCACGTGCATACACAGCGGTGGACTGAATTTCCAAGAAGAATTTAGGTGCAACTGTTGACTTCGAGTTTTAGTGGGGACCCCTGAGGAGCAGTTATAGATCACGGAGTGTCCTAAGTGTAACGGTCAGGCCCAGACAGGGATGTGGCTGTGATATATGGGGCAAGAGCTAAGCAATGTCAACTTTCACAAAAGGAGCCCTTTAAATGAACCCACCTGCACATCCGAAGGGGATGCAGATGTGGAAAAATTTCACCAACAAAGGATTGGGACAGAGAAAAAAAGGGGGCGTTAAACAGAGATGAAAAGGTAGAAAATAAAGTTGGGAAAAGAGTCGAAATCGGGATTCAAGAGTTGCTGGACATCGAAATCCCCCGCAAGGGCGCACCGACATCGAGCCAGTTGACAGCTCCAGTCTTCTCCCATGTAATTACTGGAGGTAATAATATTCATAATTATTACTTTGGGTCTCAGAATCTTTTGATTAAGGAATCACGTATAAAAACAAAAAGAAAATTGTAATGAATTGTTGGACATTGATGAATGTCGAGTAATGAATGTTATATATATTAACCAAGAAATAATATCTGTAAATAATTAGTGTACAAAATAAACGTTTTAGTTCAAATATAAGGTATTATATTTTTGCTGTGTTTCCCTTTTGAGTAGGAACACTGATGTTTATGTTGTAAATACATTAAAACAAAAGCATTAGATGTATGTATCAGATGTGATGTACAGAACCGGCAAAGGGTTAAATAATCCTTGTACTGAATTTGTTATTTCTATCTGAAATAAATCCACAATGCCATTCTTTATATTATTATCCAGATGAATTCCTTGGTCGGTTGTTCTTTTGATAAATTTTAACTTCTGACCATAGTTTTTTTCTGGATTAGTGAAGCAAACCACAGTATTTTCAAGCTGTGGTAACATTAAGATATTAAATAATTAGCTAAAGACATTGTGTCTTCAGAATATTCAGGGAGATATTTTCAAACAGTGGATATGTGTGGCAGGTATTTAAAATGGATGGCACAACACAAAATCTGTGTATAAATGAGTGGAATATATTTTCTTGTTATTGATTGAAGCATAAAATACATTATGAGAATTGAAACATTAAAAATTTGCTTTCTGAAGAAAAGTTCAAAAATGAATATTAGATATTTTTTGTTTAGTTAGTCGTGCAATAACTTCAAGAAGTTAATACAGTTTTAAGCTTTAGAAACATGAAGACTTTGTTTTGCCAAAATATTCCAATTTTCAATGAATATGTGCAGTATGCTATGATGTGATTTTAAAATGGGTGGAATAACACAATATCTATGACTAAGAAGGGAAATTTTTTTTGTAATTAACTGAAGTGTAAAACATAAAATACAAGTTATAAGTACTGAAAATTTTTAAATCTTTATTTATTTTTTAAGTTCAGTAAGGTACATTAAATTATATATATATATTTTTGGTTGTTTATATAACTGCATAAAGGTGATATAGTCTATAGTATAAGTAATATTGTGTAATTTGAAAGCCGAAAAAAAATTGTACACTTCAATTTCTAATGCATCCTTTAGCATTATGGCACACACAAACTTTAAAATGCATAGTTTTTTTTACGTACATTAGTTGCCAATCAATATACTTTGTCCAAATTTAGTTAATCTGATCATCTATGCTATCAAACATGTATTTTTCAGTTAATATACCCATTTATTACTTTTAATATGATTTTCGGTTATCAGAAAACAGAACTGGTGATAATATTACTGTTTTTTTTCATGTATATAAAACTTTTGCAGTGTTGAGAGAAAAACTGCACTATAATAATATTATCATTCAAACCCTCAAAATTAATAATGGTAGCATTTCATACAGATATTTAAAATCATGTATTCTTAAAAACTATAACAACAAACAATTTCTTAAAATCTGAAAACATTTATTACCAAAACAAATACAATATAAATGCATATTTCTCTTATCACAGTAAAATAGTGATACAGAGAACAGGTAATTTATTACAAATTTACAATCATTTTTCCATATTAAACAAGCAGCGTATGCATACATTTAAATAAACTCACGAACACTTGGGTTTTGATTGCTTACTTCCTATTTCCTCTCATGTATTGACATTATCAAATAAAATTCTTGCTTAAGGAAATGTTACTTTAAAATACATTTTCTCCCTTAGTACTTTAAACTTTAACAACAAATGATTAATTACTTGATTTTGATTTTGAACATTGAAAATTTGTTTTCTGAAGAAAAGTTCAAAAATGAATATTTATTTAGATATTTTTTGTTTAATTAGTTATGTAATAACTTCAAGAAGTTAATACAGTTTTAAGCTTTGGAAACAGGAAGACATTGTTTTGCCAGAATATTCCAAACTTCAAACAATGAATATGTGCAGTATACTATGATGTGATTTTTAAATAGGTGGAATGACTCAATATCTATGAC
>CM063510.1:138983223-139021368 GCA_032207245.1 Pardosa pseudoannulata
TTTCCATCATCAGAATAACAAAACTTTTAATATGACCAAAAAGGGAAGAAAACTTCCAACATTTGGACAAATAGAAGTTATCAAAACATCGATTACAAATTTTGTACCGGAACCACAAACATATATAGCAGGTGTAATAAAATCGTATAAAAATACCTGTAAGATGGGCAGCTAGATTGAAAAATACAACCACTTTTTAATACTTTACGACAAATTTCAGCTCGTAGCTTGTACATGGATTGTGTTTAAGTTTACGAAAACTAATAAAATTAAACTCGATGTTCGTTACGTATTTTTACAACAATATAAAATTTTAATTACCTAACTATCTTTTAACTTAAACAAAAAATTATGCATGTTCTCGATTTATAGAAGAATTTTAATTTATGAAAATAAATAAGATGTAATTTTTTTCTTACCAAGTTTTTTTAAAGGAAAATATTATTGAGCCTTCCTTGGATATTTGCGCCACAGTCGCACTTAAGGAGCCAAAAAGCCACATGCGTCTCTAGAACCGCACTTTGCCGACCATTGGACTAGCAGATAGCCCGTCATATGACGGGATAAGAAAATTTTTAATTTTCCAAAATTGTAAAGTACCCTATAATGCAGGTAAACAACTGGGTTGTTTTGGGGATGAGAATTATCTGGCACATGCTCAATAATTTGTGTACCTTCATAATTCTCTAATGTCTTCCGATACTGCGAATGCAGTTTAGAATCATGTTGAATTCATTTAGTCAAACCGTGGGGTGATGTATAAAAAACAAACACACCAAGGAACAAACTTCTTAATTTTCAAAGATGTATAACTTAAACGCTATATATTTATTAGTCCGTGAAATAGACTCCTAGATTTTTATAAAAAGAATTTGTTGTTAATACCGGTGATAAAATTTCCATTGCAGCAAAATATAATCGATGATTCAATTTAAAATTATCACATATGTACATAATCTATTATTTAAGCCAAATATAAAAGAAAATTATTTACGTAATATTTAAGTTCAGGGATACAAAAAATGTATAACTTAAACGCTACATATTTATTAGTCTGTGAAGTAGACTCCTAGATTTTATGAAAAGAATTTGTTGTTAATACCGGTGATAAAATTTCCATTGCAGCAAAATATAATCGATGATTCAATTTAAAATTATCACATATGTACCTAATCTATTATTTAAGCCAAATATAAAAGAAAATTAATTACTTAATATCTAAGTAAGTTCAGGGATACAACGTATGGAAATAATGTAGACGACATTTAAATAATTTAAAATAAAAATGATGAAATGAAGTAGTTAAAATAATGACGTCATAATGCTAGGAAAAAATGTTATATTTACCTATTTATTATGTGATAAATTTGTAAATTTAATCGCCAGCTCTTAACCGGGGAATATAGAGCTTGAAATAATGGCATTAAACGCTCGGAAAGAGGGGAAGGGGTGGATTTTGAACGTTTTAAAGACTTGCTTTGAATTTTGATAACTCTAACTTATCAAGAATCCAATATGGATGCGCCTATCCATTCCAGGCCCAACCGCTTCATGAATTCGAGGTCAGACGGACAGATAGATTAGGTTATTATTATACAAGGGATGAGGGATGGGTGACTTTTTCGGGTTGGGCGAAAAAGTAAAAGAAAAAAAATAGCAGGGCTATATAATTTAATTTAAAATGTTGACTACTGCAAAGATTATCTCCAGGTCCAACCATCGAAGCATGATAGCACATGCTGTGTGACGAAGAGAACGAAACTCGCAACAACTTTACGTTTTTTTACCAGACTATTTAAAAACAAATACAAAACAAAAAAATCTAAATTTCTGATTGATGGTAGTAAGAATCAACTTCATAAAACACTAATTAACCAATAGTTTTAAATGGTAGAGAGAGCTCGACAGTCAAGAGAATAGACGAAAATATATTGGGGATTTTTGAAGGAAAAATTTTGAGAATTTTCGGAGCCGTATAAGAATTTGGAATATGATAAGAAATAATATAAAAATAAAACAAAAATACAGAGAGCCTAATGTAGTACAAATTAAAGTTTCATTAATAAGATGGCTAGGACACATACAGAGGTAAATAAAGATTAAATTCCTGTAAAAAAAAAATTAACCTTTCATAACCCTGACAGAAAAAGAAAAACTGGTGTCTTGTCTGTGTGCAGCGATAGCCTAAAAGAACTAATGTCAGTTCCTGAAGGACGATGGCATTGGATAGATCGAGATGGCTTAAACTGAGTCAGCCTTGACCGGCAATCAACTGTTGAGCTTAAGAAGACGGCAGTTTCATGTTGAAATATTTTATGAATATTTACAAAATCTCAAACAACCATGAAAAGCAATTTATTTTTTAATGGTTTCAACACTATCTCAATCCCACTAACTCCGCTATCTTCCCATTAGTAATATTGGAGCTTGTGCCGAAAGAGCAAGACACTGGACGAAACTTAAGTATTCTCTCAGAAACGAGAGGGCTGTAATAAGCCTATGCATGAAATAGACAATTATATACCAAAAATTAGAACTGTAACTTTTGTAAGGTAAACTGTTAAGGTGTTGACGGGTTTTAAGCACAGTAGAAGCCTACAAAGAATACGAAATGTTTTTGTTCCCCATAAAATAAAGCTAGGCTTAGAGTGTGATATTCAAGTCAAATTTTACAGTCGAGTAAATGCTGTACATTATCCGCGCCTTTTATCTCGAAATTTAAAGGATCTCAGAGGATTTAAACCGTTAAATTGCAGTGTAAACCAACCAACTAGTGTCCTAGCATTATGGGCTGGTCTGACCAAAGTCGTTTAGCGGCTAACCATGATTAACCCATGGCTTCAACCAATAAGGCAATTTGTCGCAACTTCACGATCTACTATAATGCCTTTCCCATTCATTTTCATGTTTACAACAGCCAATATACAAACAATAAACTGTCCTTCCGTTTGAAACTAAAGGCAGAATTGTCATAATTTGAGAATTTGCCCTACTGAGTGAAATAGCTTTATGGTGAAATACCATTTAAACAGAGATTAATCGCGTTAACTGTTGAACGACTTTGGTAGAATCGGCAATTAATCTGAGTAATTGAGAAGTCCAAAGGAACTTTATGTTCAACTCAAAATTGATTTTATATTTTACATTAAACCAATCCTATAAACAATTTGAAGCTAAGTGCCGATTTCACCAAAGCCGTTTAGAAGCTAACCGCTATTAAGCCATGGCTCCAACCATAGTGAGACGCAATTTCCCTTTTTAACAGAGATTAATTGTGATTAGCCGTTAAATGACTTTGGTGAGACCGGCATTAAACAACTTATTATCACTGAACGAATAACACATTTTAGTTTAATACTTTTTATAAACTTAAGAAACGGTGTTATTTTTGGCTACTTATTGCACTTGAATTTTTTACGAAATTATTTAAAAAGAACCAAGGTAGAATAGAAACCAAGATAAAAATAAAAATATTAAGATTCGATCTCACCAAAGGCAATTTGAGATAATCAGAGATATGCTGCCGTAAATTTGTATGGTAATCAAGACCGATTTTGACGAACTTATGTATAGTGAGACATTTTGTTCAGTGGAATTTTGTAAACTATAGCAAAGTTTTAGGGAAGCTCAAATTTTTTGGAGGTCAAGATCACACACTTTTGTTTTCATTTTTTTTCTTTCTATAGGATCTAGCAATGATGTGTATGACACCAATGAATATATTTTTCTTTTAAAAAGTGCTAAAATTATTAAATAAAATACAGATGATCTTAGAGTGATACCATATTATGTTCGAGATATGTCACACGCTACTTTCGCGTCATAATGACATCAGAAGTCGCCATAGATGGAAATTTAGTACCATAAATTCCCCTCCCTGCCGCGTCATAATGACAAATTATGACGTCATTATGACGCGAATGTCACCTGTGACATATCTCCACTGCAATATGATAGCATACATAGTTTTAAATATATACATGCACAGTGTTTCTCTTGTACCTTTGTGTTGATATACGTATACGAATTGATTACGATACGTTGATATACGAATAGACGTTGTCAAATTCTATGTTTTTCTAGACGATATGCCACAACCATATATGAAATTTGACACTAATATATTCAGATATATAAATTTGTAAGGAGGACAAACATTTTAGGAATTTTTGTGATGAGGCGATTTAGATCAGTAATATAATTGATTAATTCATAAGAGTAGTAAAATGCTTGGGATCTAAATCTGACCTCATCACATCTTTTGTAAAGGAGAAGAGGGGCAACAAAAATTATTTCAACACCATGTGTGGAGATCCTCGGGCGGGGTTCTGATCACAGTCCCAGATTAGAATCCCGTCTCCGTACATGACACTAAATAAGAATGTACCTTTGTGGAGTTATTTATGAGTCCCTAAAGGACAGTGCCCAATTTGAAGGGATAAGGTTTTTCCACGTTGGCGATTTCAAGGCGGGGTTAAGAAAACCAATTAGATTTTCACAACTATCCCGATTGGACTAAAAGAAGGAAGAGGGGACAAAGATGAAATTAATATAAAATAAGAAAAGTCTAAAAAGAAAAGGGGGTGTTGGAGAGTGGAGTAAAATCAAGGAAGGCAGAGAGATCAGAAGTCGGAGGAGACGATTGTGACAGTGAGACTTCGGGAGTCTAATTAGAATAGCCTTGAGTTCGACATCGACTCCGGAAACGTTTGTAACATCTAGCGACTAACAGCAGTGTTCCTGTATCAAATATTACGGCCGTTTTTCAAATACTCAGAAAAAAGCCCCTGACCAGACCGACGGAAGATTGAAATTTGCTACCACACATACCCCATCCTGATTAGCTCTCAACCAGTAGTGTTCCTGGCACACCATATTAACCCACAAAGGTACCCCTTTTTACATATATTTGAAATTGAGATTAGGTCCTCTCTCTTATATTATATATACACACACACACACACACATATATATATATATATATATATATATATATATATATATATATATGTGTGTGTGTGTGTTTGTGTGTGTGTATGTATGTATGTATATATACCTAATTGATGGAAAATTGTTGTCAGACCTAAATTAGTGTGGCTCTTAATTTGAAAGGGTTGACAAAGTAAATTTTATGAAGATAGAATCAGATTGTGTGTATATAGATGTATATATATATATCATTATAATAAATTTACTTTTTTATTTTAAGCTGATTTCAGTTACTTTTAATTTAGCTTTTTAGTTTATTTTCTAATTTTAAGTCTGTAGCCTCTCAGAACCTGTGGTCAAATTTAGTACTTAAACATTTTACACAACGCAACCAAAATAATACTTCGTCTTTAGTGTCTAACCAAAATAAATACCACTATACATTTGATCATAGGTTAATACCTAAATATGAACTAGAGCTACACGACAATTTTGTTTTTATATAACATCTAGTTGCTTCGCTACCACACCTCGGTCTGCGTCAATTGCGTAGCGGAGATTGAGTGTGTGGGATTGTAACCTACCATAAAGATTGCTGCATTAATTTCCAGATATGAACTGAATCTCCGGTTCCCCAATGGTAAATTTCCCGCAACGCCCCTTATCTAAATAATTAAGATTACTAAATTAAGTTTATATTCATTTAAAAATTTTAATTACTTTTGAAATTATGCTTAGTTGAGCCCTAAATTATGATATGAATGAATATTTAAAATTGTCTATTTGTACTCAAACGCAAATGCTTTAAATTTTGTCGATGGACATTGTTTACAACATTTTATTCAAAAAATTGTAATTCAAAATTGTATATCTAAAATTGTCGTTCATGCATTTTGTACTAAATCCCCCAGTAGAAGGAACGTCAAAAAGAAGCCTGCAGCAGTTATTTCTCTGCTTTAAAAAAAAAGAATAACCCTGAGATTTTTAAGGCTCTTAAACATTTAGACAACAAAATGTTATTCATTTACCGAACAATTAAGAGATTTTCTGACACCAATAGCATTACAGATCGTACTAGTAGCTTTTCTCTGCGTTTTGTGAGAACACCAGCTCTCATCAAAGAAAACAAGGAGAGAATTTATAGAAATCCTTTTAGAAAGAAGAATTTTCTTGCTAAACATAAAAACGTAAATAACAATATAAAATAACGTAAATAATAATAAAAAATAACAATATGTCACTTAGTAAACGAATAACTTAGATAAATAAGTCATCAAAGAATAAGTAGCCATTTTCTTACAAATAAATTAAAGTACCAGAGAGAAGCCTTAAAAGCAAAAGCACTGTTGCGATAACATACTCATACTAGCCACAAACGAATTATGTTTACCGACGAGAAAAGTTTTGACGGCGAAGAATCGTCCACTAAGTATGAAGAATATACGCAAAGAGTGCTCAAAAAGCCAATAAGATGAAAAAATGTGTGCAGGAATGTATCGTCTAGCTTCCGTAATGGTCTGGTGGAGTGTTAGCTATAAAGACCTCACAGAGACTCATTTTTGAGAAAAATTGGTGGAAACCATGGAAAGAGTTTATCAAGAAACCACCTCAGAATCAGTCGGGAAACCCTTGAGCGTTAACAATGGCTACGACTGAACTCTTCAACAAGGCTCTAATCCTGATCATAAGACGAACACGACCCTGAGGGTGGTTGAAAGAGGAGATGTTGAACTTTATAGAAAACAAAGTTTAGACTTCCCACCGTTTCGAATGAGGCATCAATCTCTGGCAGAAAAAAAAAGGAATGTCACGTGATGCATTCTGAAAATTTTCGAAATTTAAAAAGTAAAAGGAAATTTCAGTACTGTAGAGGGACGGAGGACTCTATGAAGCTTGCATTTTTTTAAGATTGAAAATTTAAAGTGGAAACTTAAAACTTTCTTCATATCAAATATCTAAAGATAATGATGCCAATCATGAGAAGGCAATCATTTTCAGCAACAGAGCGCTCTGCATAATAAGGCGATTTCACGCAGTAGGGCATATTCTGAAATTATGATAATCCTGGCTTCAGTTTCAATCGGAAGGACAGTTTATTGTTTGTCTATTGGCTGTTGTAAACATGAAAATGAATGAGAAGGGCATTATAGTATTTCGTGACGTTGCGACAAATTGCCTTATATAATGTTTCTTTTTCTTGGTTTTCAATAATTATCTTTTTGATTAATTGGAATTTTGGAATGCAAATGACCAAAATGCCCCCCTGGATCATTTCTCATTTTTTTGTATCTTCGGCGTCTTTTAGCATCCAGCGGTAACTTTAAATAAAAATAAAGTAGATGTAAAATATTTTCACTCTAATATTTCCCCCTTACATTATATTTTGTGATTAGTTACTATAGTTACTAGTTGTGATTATTATATTGTTTATGTTTTCTAAAAGTTTGTTTGAAAAATGGCACCGTTATTATTGTTTTTTGAGGGTTTAGAATTTTTTTCTGAAGTTGATGTTATAATAAAAATGGCATTTATTTGTCGGTAAAAGAGAGTTTTTTATTTAGAATAAAAAGAGAGCGATTTGTTTAAAAGAGTTTTTTATTTAGAGTAAAAAGAGAGTGGGCTTGACTAAAGAACTGGGTTCCCCCGCCAACTTGGCGATAAATATTTAAGTATGGTCACGTAACATTTTCTCCTGATCTCACCGTGTCTAAACAATCTATATATATATATATATATATATATATATATATATATATATATATATATATATATATATATATATATATATATATATATATATATATATATATATATGATATTTGCATCCAACTCCCCTTGTGTAACACTTTTCTTATATATTAAAAGTGAGCAATGCTTAAAAAAAATAAGTTATAACAAACCATTAATGGTTCACTATGGCTGATTTTTAATAATTTGGAGCTGTTGCGTTTGTAAACTGTTAAGAGATTAATTGCCCGTACATATAAATGTTCGGTTTTCAAGTTGTTTTCTTTAATTAAGTAAGAGTATATAATTCTATTACGATGGCTCACTGTGCATTAATTAAAGTAGCCAGAAAAAGCAAGAAATACAATGTTTGGATGGATTACCTTTGTGTGTTAATAAATATCGCCAATATTTACGCCAAATTTGCTAAAGAGGAACCCAATTCTTAAGTAGTCCCAGAGAGTGATTTGTTTTAACAGTATCAAATCATAAACTTTAAATATCATAAACGGTATACATTTAATAATCGTATAATTTTTAATTTCTCTTATTTATATAACATATATAAATATATATACATATATAATTTCCAATGCAGCTTGCAATAGGGAGAGATATCTTTATGAAAACCACGACTGCAATGCTCACCCATTTAGCACCAACCGGAGATGATGTGTAGCTTACGAAATGCTGAGTATATTGCCCACTCTGGATTCTCGTAATTTAGAAGTAAAGACTAAGCAGAAAATCCCTAGGTTACATTGGCCTTCCACTTCTAGAGGTATCGTATGAACTTGGAGGACATTGCTACCAAGAACCTATTTTACTTGCCCCAGCAGCCGTTAGTGAACACGACAAATCTTTGGTCTGTCCAAGCCTCGAACTCACAACCCTCCAGTTATGAGATCGAAGTATTTTCGAACTGAGCTGCCACGGCCTCATTTTTGCATTACTCAGTTAGTGTGTTTTACGCTGACACATCCGAAGACATGCAGCAGCAACTATTGATGATCGTGCCACGACAGTGACTCCAGAATGTCTACCAAGCCACCGCTGACCTACGAGAGACCCGTCGTGGTCCGATTTTAATGTGGTCCAACTCGGTAAGGAGCAAACACTACAGAGGTAAGCTCGTGATTACCAGGAAGAACGCTAGAGAAAGATCACTCGGGTACCCCGGGATCTTGAACCCCGTACACACCTACAGGTAAACCTAAACCCCCCAGGGGAACACCTAAAGGAGGTGTGCCCCTGTGAGGTTACGCAGATAGTAATCATCCATTGCGAAATTTGTAGCTGTTATTTCTCTGACACGTTTTAAGTGTGTGCGCTTGAATAACAGTCACAACATTTATCGGTGTAACAAATTTGAAAATAAGACTAATAAATTTTATGTTACAAATGACATTGCTATAGTTTATGAATATAGACATACGTAGGTAAAATGTCCAGGCGCTCACAAATTTGAAAATAAGACTAATAAATTTTATGTTACAAATGAACATCGCTATAGTTTGTGAATATAGAAATACGTAGGTAAAATGTCCAGGCGCTCACAAATTTGAAAATAAGACTAATAAATTTTATGTTACAAATGAACATCGCTATAGTTTGTGAATATAGACATACGTAGGTAAAATGTCCAGGCGCTCACAAATTTGAAAATAAGACTAATAAATTTTTATGTTACAAATGAACATCGCTATAGTTTGTGAATATAGAAATACGTAGGTAAAATGTCCAGGCGCTCACAAATTTGAAAATAAGACTAATAAATTTTATGTTACAAATGAACATCGCTATAGTTTGTGAATATAGACATAAGTAGGTAAAATGTCCAGGCGCTCACAATTTGAAAATAAGACTAATAAATTTTATGTTACAAATGAACATCGCTATAGTTTGTGAATATAGACATACGTAGGTAAAATGTCCAGGCGCTCACAAATTTGAAAATAAGACTAATAAATTTTATGTTACAAATGAACATCGCTATAGTTTTTGGAATATAGACATAAGTAGGTAAAATGTCCAGGCGCTCACTACATAAACAGCCTTGAAACTTCTCCCCGAGTTTAGATTGAAAATATGAATTTTTCTTTTCAAGGTTACATTTTGGGGTTTAACTCCTATGGAAACCTCTGGAACCTCTGGAACGACCGAACAGACCAACTGAAACATGGATTGAATACATAATGTCAACATCTCAGCATAAAAAAAGCTAGCTGCTAGACAAGACCTCACAAACAGGATTTCAAGAAAGTTTTTGCCTGTCCGGTATTCGTTATGTAATAGAACTGATGGTCTTCGTGAAAATTATTGATATTTACAAGGTTATTCATAGTTTTTTATTTTCTTTTTCGTACTACGCATCCACCTTAGTAACAAAATTATCAACTCTCTTCCAAGGCCAACATCATTATCTCTTAAGGCACGTAAAAATGAAGCAGTCCTTTTCCCTCAGCATCTTACAGTTAATCATCATTTTGGAAAAATTCTTTCTTGGCCTGTATAGAAATGTCATAGACCGAACTTTTACAGTTTTACCCCGCCTATGAAGTAAATATCAAGAAAACATTATAACTTTAATCTGAAATTTA
Source organism: Pardosa pseudoannulata (assembly GCA_032207245.1). Lineage (NCBI taxonomy): Eukaryota > Metazoa > Arthropoda > Arachnida > Araneae > Lycosidae > Pardosa > Pardosa pseudoannulata. Next base: position 138,993,480 of record CM063510.1, read on the forward strand.
TAAATATGTCCCGTTTTTAAAGGAGATCTTATTTACTCAACATTTATATAGCATTTAATGGACAAGATATCTTCGAAATGACACATTCTGACCAAATACATGAAATGGTTGGTTGGTTGATTGAAGTTTAGTGGCGCTAAATCCTCTAGAGATAAACTGTGCCAAAGAAGATGTGGAAATAAACTAAAAACGAAATTTAGATTAAAAAAATTTGAGAATAAGAGATTTGAAAAAAAATTTTCAATTTTACAACTCCTCTTCAACTTCCACTCAAAATACGTGTTCTGCAAAGATCAGTCGATTTACTTGAAGAATTGAAATAAAAAATAAGTATCTAACGTGTTCTGCAAAGATCGGTCGATTTACTTAAAAATTGGAAAAAGAATTTACCAAGTATCTAACGAGTTCTATTAAGATCGCTCTATTTACTTAGAAAATAAAGAAAAATTTATATAAAAATATACCATTCAAATTTAAAATGGTTAAACAGGTTTTCCAAAATGGTTTTCCAATTTTTAAGTAAATCGACCGATCTTTGCAGAACACGTATTTTGAGTAGAGGTTGAAGAGGAGTTGTAAAATTGAAAAATTTTTTTCAAATCTCTTATTTTAAATTAATTTTACAATTTACACTAAATCACAAATTTGTGATGAAAATCACACTCAGTTTATTTAATTTGTGATTAAGTGAATGTTTCAGTCTATTTAGTATGAATGTTATGTGTTTCCTTTGTGTTTTCTTTGTTAATTCAATTAGATTTTAAATATTCAATTTTTGTAAAATTTTTCCTCAAAATGTTGTTTTTGTTTATGTATCAATTTGTTGAGTTACGATCCCCTCGCCAGATTTCAAACGCCACGCTGCAAGCACGCCACGCACGCAAGCTGCAAGCACGCCAATTTCGCCAAATGTGGTTGAAGCACCAACAAGATCCATGATTAGAAACAGGAGAGTGGGCTAAGAAGAGGAGTTGAAAAAATAAAATGAAAGGTTCTGAAACGGATTAAAGTAACAATAAAAATAAACACTCAACACAAAACACGTGTCAAATTGAGTTATGTACAAACAGACAAGAATTGAAAATTAAGTGAAAAATTAAGAATTTTAAGTTATTAAATTAAAAATTTAAGAAATAAGTGAAAAAATTTGAAAATTGAAAGATTAAAAATTGAATATTAGAAAATTGAAAAAAAAATCAGATTTCGAAGTAAAAACCAGTACGACGCAGAAAGGGGAACAAGTTTGGATGTGGAGTTTCCCCGATGATTAAATTAAGATTCGGTGATGGAAATACATGAAATGAGTTTTTGTTCTCAAAAAATCAAGCCAAGCTGAAAATAAATTTAAAATACACCCCCATGTTAAACTTATTCCAAAATATTCCAAGTACATTAATTTTATTTATTTCTCATCTTGGAGATTTCCTATTAATATGTTTGTCATTAAACTGTGCATGCTTTTGAAAATCGCAAAGCAATTTCTAGAACATTGTATAATTGGAAATATGTAGACTCCGCTTAATGTGATCATGGTTATTGCTATCAATCGCTTATTGTTATCGAAATCTCTTGGTCCCGATTTTCTCTATTCATTTGTGTGTTAAAATTATCACTTTATGTGATCGTTACATCGGTGAATGTTATCAGTTTTCAAACAACATTTTAACTGGCAAAGGAATATTCACAATGTATTCAGAAGGAACCCAATTTTTTCTTTCCCCTCGCTGCTGTTTTAATTTCCGAGAATTCTCCCTCTTCCTAGGGAAATGGGGAATAATCAAAGGAGTGGGGTATTACATGTTCCTGGAATTTTTCAGAAATACGCACACCCTGCTGGTGATCAATGGTTGTCAGATAAGCAGAAAGCAACACATTCTTATAGGAACTGAAAAGGAGCGTATTCACAATTTATGCCTTGCTCTCTTACATGCAGCTTGTGGATATGGAAGTCAGAAAGCGAAATGATTTAACATTAAAACAAGAGATCAAAATTTTAAATCGTTATGACAGGTTATCAAAAATGAGTCAGCGCAATGCTTCAACGCAGTTAAACATTTCTCAGCCTTTGAATTATATTGAAAGTGTTGAAACGTGGAGTAGAACACAACTCCGATGACATTAAAAACATGATTACGAACAATTTATCAATGAGCTTCTTAGAAAATAACTGTAGGCAGTCAACAATTGATTAGATTTTTTAGTTATGTATATAATTCTTATGTTTTAAAGGATAATATACAGTACTTAAATATAAGACGAGTTTTTTCATTTTATTTTGAAACTTAATACATATGAATTAAAAGGGGGGTAAATTTATCTAATTTTGCATATTGTTTATTGTTATCAATCGGTTATTGTCATCAAAATGACGGTGTCAGAAACTGATCACATTAAGCGGCGTCCATTGTAATTGTGTATAAATAGTATTAACCGTAAGTAAAAATCGAATCCCAGTTTTATTTCTATATACTTTCTAATGATAAAATGAAAAAATTAAAGCAATTGATTAGTTCGTATAATGTGCATTTGGAACATTTTTAAAGAATATTAATGCATAACTCAATTTTTATCAAGTAGTCTCGTATTTTAATCAAAAATTATTTTATGTCTGGTAAATAATATTTTAAATTATTCCCTACAGCATTTTTATGATGTCATTGCGAATCAGTGTCGTTATGCGACACAATTCATCCAATGTTTTAACTCTAATCACAGATATATTTGACCGTGAATGTTAACTGAATGCTATAGAGCAGTTTGTCGCAACGTCACGAACTACTATAATGCCCTTTCCATTCCTTTTCATGTTTACAACAGCCAATAGACAAACAATAAACTGCCCTTTCGTTTGAAACTAAAGCCAGAATCGTCGTAATTTGATATGTGCCCAACTGCGTGAAATCGCCTTATATACGAAGTTAACAGTTATTTGTACTATAGAGAAATTTGTCGAAACGTCACGAACTACTATAATACCCTTCCCATTCATTTTTATGTTTACAGCAGGTAATAGACAAACAATAAACTTCCCTTCCGTTTGAAACTAAAGACAGAATTGTCATAAGTTAAGATGTACCCTGCTGCGTGAAATCGCTTTATTTAAACATTTGATTATTTAGCAATGCAGCTTTTATGCTCTTTCGCTGTAGGTTAAGCTTTTGATTGATAGCCTGGCGTGCCAGCCACCTTTTTGTGTGACTAACATTGTCATGTAGTCTTTATTTTATACTGCCGAACGAGGCAGTAAGTGTATATTTTATTTATGTTATAATTGTAAAATAAAATATCCGTAAAAGTATAGTCTAAGTGAAATTGTTTTTAAACCATCTTTTCAAAGAAGGCATTTATTCATCCGTCCACTGCACTGCTATTAGATGTCAGTGAATTGGTTTAACTACCTACCAATTTTTCATCATTTTGTAATATATTTTTGTACCTTGTATGTTTCATGTAACAATACTATATAATCTCCTTATACAAGTATCGTCAAAATTGAAATTCTACGTCCCTTGTCTACTAAAAGGAAAAAGTTAAAGAGAATACCGACTAATTTACATTTAAGGGATTCACCACTATAGCGAACAAAGTCCATTTTTTTATGAAATAAATCTTTCTACCACGGTTAATAACTTTTTATTTCAAATGAGTACAGACATCAGAAAATAGCCCTGTTTTTAAGAAAACTAAAAAATTAATTTAATTTCCAAGAATTAATTAGAATTTGGACTCTTCAGAAATCAATTTCTAAAATATTTTCCAAATGGACTGGATTCACTTTGGTTCTGATCCCCTTATTTTCAGCACTACACTAATTTAATTGGTTAACTGCATGTAAAACTTTGCAAGAATGACTGAAAAGTAAGGATCGGAAATTATTACTTTATCTAAAATATTGCAAATGCAGGTGTAATATTAAAAATTCTTTCTATTCGGTTTAACCCTTAATTTTGCTAAGTCCGCTACAACGAACAATCAAATAAATAAAATCTGGCTGGTTTATGAAAACTCCTAGACGGCTCAAATATCTAACAAAAACTTTAAACTATATTTCTATTACGGTAAAAAAAATAAAATTCTTATTTGGGAACGCTGTATCTGTCATTGTCTGTTTTTTAATTTCTATAACAGAAATTAAAAAATATTTGAAAAAACATCTTGTCAAATTAAGGATTAAAAACGGGTGTCGAGTCTAATATTATTATGTTTTCAAGAATATCTTAAAAATTTCAAATCTCTCAGCGTAAAAGTATAAAGTTGTAAGGAGTCCGTGAGGGAATGAACTTTGGTTACGAATGTTTTAGTGGAGCGTAATTAAAAGCTGTAATAAACTTCTTACTTTCTATTGCGGTATAAAATCGAAGGCTGCCCGATAATAAAAAAATAGAAGACTATAAACTTAAAATCCACAGTAGAAACGGAGAATAATGAAGAAGAAAAAGAAGCAAAGGTAAAGTAACAATGGAGAAATAGGGAGCAGAGGCAATCCTCAGGACGTTGAAGTCGATTTGTTTTGAAGTTCCTAGCGAAGGGGATGAGCTAGATCTTTACCTCCGAACCTAATAGAGTAAAGCTATGAAATGGTATTGCTAGAGTGGAATTAAACTCTAATCCCCAGAACTTGTGATAGATGTGTGAGAGTTTACTCCGTCCGGAATTTAATTGGATTGTAGCGGGTGTGCCTTTAGATAAGAAGGATAGAGGAGGAGTTTAGATATGAAATAACGTACACTCCCAGTACCTTACGTCTTATATAAGACTACTTGTATGTATGTATGTGTGTATGTTCACCCTACATTTCGAAATAGTTGGACCAGTCTTGAAGGAATTTTGCATGGCGATTTATCATGCATGGCGAAATAAATCCATGGAAGGTTTTAGGCAGGTCAATTGTTCGGAGGAGGTCAAGGAAATGTGGTGATAGAAAGCTTTTTTTAAACTAAATTGAGTCTGCCGACTCTGTTTTGGCACCATTTAATATATTTTTTCTTTTAAATACGTTAAAATAATTCGAATCTTTTAATCAAATAATTGTCTGGGAGCGTTTAAAATGTGCTTTCAGTTTTGCTCATATTTACTCAATTTCATTTTATCTATTTTAATGTGGAATAACTCTTTCATTTTGGATTCAGTTGCGCCATTTTATTAATCTAGTTTTTAGAATCTAATCTTATTTTATTAATCCTAATTGGGTTTGGAGACAATATTTTGATGTCCTTCCCTATATTTTTCTTTTAACCCTTTGCCTGTCCCGTACATCAAATATGATATGCACATCTAATGCTTTATACGCTTGTGTATCACATATGTTATACAATGCACTATATTTTAAGTGGAAAATAATTTGGTGTAACTTCTTAAATGTAGTTTAATTTTTCAGTTGGACGAATAGAATTTAAAGCTTTATATCTAATGTACGTTATTCCAAAATGTGACAACAACGGTTAGTTACGGACTAAATGAATTAATTTTAAGAAACTTAATTCATCTGATAGTGTTTATAAAATACGTTTTCTGATTTAATTTTTTACTTCTTTTTGACCATTTTCCTCACTTTCTTCCTTAACTAGTACGACAGACCCAGATGGACCTTAGCTTTCTCAATTTTCTTTCCTGCCTCTATTTTTTTACAATGTTTTTTGAACATTTTACCTTTTTCATTTTATCAGTTTTAATTTTGGATTGGTTAGATATATTTAAGCAATCCTTAAAGAAAACTATTAGAAAACGATTCTTTCTTGTGATCTGAAATATGCCTTATATGAGAGATAAAAGGATAATTTGGTCACTTTATTTTATAAAAAGAAAATTTGTTTTAAAAAAAAGCAAAAAATATTAATTTTGAGAATAGTTTATTTTGCTTTATAAACGTTGCATTCTACATGTCCATATCGGATAAAGATATTTATTCTTCCGATTTTACTGCTTCTGTTATTTTTTTAATCCTGCGAAACTCTTAATGTTATCGATGAAACCTTCCTTTTCGCTTCCTGACGAGGAACCCACCTGAAAATACAAAATTTATTGTTGAAAAACACTCAAAATATTTCTTTCTTTTATAATAAAGATACAATGTTCCAAATTGAAGTCTGAAAAATGTTTAGACAATTATTTTAATGACAACTATATTCATACATTGGTATAACTATTTAATCATTTTTATTTTTCTATATTTTTTATATAAAACGTTAATTATTTAAGTTACAGGTGAAAAGTTGTCTAGTTAGTTCTCGCGTAGCAAAAGAATAGACCACAGCCCTCCAAACCAAACAAAAACAAGCCAGATGCAAATATGTCATTATTTATTACAAAGCTAGGGTTTGACAAAAGAACAGGGTTCCCCCGCCAACATGGTGATAATGGTTTCAGCATGGTCGCCTAACATTTTCTCCTGATTTCGCCGTGTCTAAACAATCTGTATCTATATTATAATTTATATTATATTTGTATCCATCTCTCCTTGTGCAATTCTTTTCTTACATGTTAAAAGCTCGTAATGCTTTAAAAATAATATATAACAAACCATTAATGGTTCACTATGGATGAAAATAGATATAATGAACAATTAATGGTTCATTATGACTAATTTTTGATAATTTGGAGCTGTTGGCTTTGTAAACTATTAAGGGATTAATTGCCCATAAAAATAAATGTCCGGTTTCCAAGTGGTTTTGGTTAATTAAGTAAGAGTATATAATTCTATTACAATGGCGCACACTGCATTAATTAAAATAGCCATAAAGAACAAGAAATATAAAGTTCGGATGGATTACCTTTGTGTTTTAGTAAAAATCACCAATAATTTCTCAAAATTTGAGAAGTGAAACTCTATTCTTAAGTATTACCCACAGCTAGTAATCATTAACAGCCTAAATTTGTAACTTATCTCCATAAGTATATATGCTTGAATAACAGTCACAATATTTATCGGCGTAACATCTTTGTAAATAACATCAAAGTGTCTAAGTATGAATTTTTATGCCACAGTATTCACAGTTTGAGCCGTGATAGCTCAGTCGGCAAAGGCAGGGGTTATGGTTACGGGTTATAACCGGAGGGTTATGGGTTTGAAGCTCGATCCGACCAAAGATTTGATGCATTCATTAATAACGGCTAGGTCAAATAAAATGGGATTCCTCTGTCCTCAAGTTCCCAAACAATGCCTTTAGAGGTGTCAGGCCTAGACTTGAGGTCTTCCACTTGGTCCCTGTTTCTAATTTACGAGAATCATACTTTGTTTGTGTGGTCCCTAGGAAGTAATGTAGGAAACCTATATGGTGCCTATAATAAAATGGACAACAGGTTGCAATTTAGTGGCGCTAATTCCTCTTGGGACAAACTGCGCCAAACAAAATGAAAATATAAACAAAGTAACCGATTAAAAAAAGGGGAAAGGAATTTTGAGTATGACGTAAAAGAGACAAAACGTTAAAAGCACATAAAATAAATCACAAAAAAATTAATAAAATGTTAAAAAAAAAAGAAAATACATACCAGATGGATTAGTATAGTTTGTGAAAGTTAAAAACAAAATTGAAAATTAGAAATTAAAAATTTGCTAAATTGAAAATTAAAAACTGAAAATAAAAATTAACATACAAATTAAAAATTACAGAATTCAAAGCCTCTTAGCTTGTCTTTGATTACCAGAATTAAGCCAAGCCCTATACGTCTCTTCCATTAGGAGATTCTTAACAGTCTTCCCAACCATATTATGAGGAAGACCAAGTATCGGTTCCGGCCCAATGAAGGTAGCTGAGAACCGTATTTCGCGAGATTATTAGCAATTGAGGTGTTTACCAACACGAAGAGACAAACATACAAATAACATACATACAAAAGAATAGAAATTACAAAAGACCTACTTATTTTAGTTTTATTGGTTAATTAAACCTGTTTCTTATCTGGCTGTGTTGTTAACTAGTTCTGAGGGGGTCAAATTATTGCTTGCATGTTTTTACCCACCTGTATAAATTTTATGTGCACTTAATTACACTTTAGTTAAAATAGTTTCAAAACAGCCTATATAATAAGCCAGTGATATCATAGCGACCTATTATTAGCAGTCGAAGTATAACAAAACAGCAGCCTACGATTTGGAATAGATTTCTAGCTTCTTGGGTGGTTTGGAACGTTACAGGCTACTATTTTGCTACGCGAGAGCTGACAAGACTGGGACCTACTGCTTAAAACCGATATCAAACGCTAAAAACATCCATGACATCAACGGGATTCAAATCCCCGAGCTCTGGTACCGAACAACAGCGTCTTACCCTTTCGGCTATCGTCTGTCAATAAAGGAAGAATATAAGTAACAATTTTCCTTAAAAGGAAATTTGGAAAATGATAATAACCTAGCGATATAAAATTCTTATTATGTATGTAGTATGTATGTATGTTCTAGATGCATTCTGACATGGCTAGACTGATCTTGATGGATTTCTGCATGGTAATTCAGATAAACCATTGGAAATTTTTAGGCAGGTCAAACTGTTCGGATGTCAAGAGGTTGAGATAGAACTTTTTTTTTTAATCAAACTCTTTGGACTATTTGATATGTTTTCCATTTAATTACGTGATAAAATTAGTTAAATATTAAATAACATGATTTACTTTATATCATTTAAAATGTGTTTAAAGGTAATAATGTTTTCCTTTTTGACCCCATTCATTACAATTATTCAATTTTGAAAGTTCTAAATTGCCAAATTTTTTCCATTTTTAATTTAGTTGGTTCATTTTTATAATCTTGCTTTTGAGCCACAATCTTATTCCGTCGATAACGAAGTTATCGGTTAAAAAGGTATTTAACTTTTATGTCACTTGAGTGATAGTAATAATAATAATAACAATAAATCTCTTATTAGGAAATAAGAATTGCTTGGTAAACTCATGCACAGAGTTCAGAACATAAAATAGTTAATATATAACTTAAAGTATTTAGTTAAGATATGAACTAATTAGTAAAGGTTGTTGTATAATATCTGTTATGATATATTTGTATTTAAGCAGAAATCCTTACATTTTTCAGAGAGGAAAAAAGGTCGGTTAAGTTCATTTTCGTTTTCGAAGTAAGCTCCTCCATGAATTGCTGAAACTCTTGCATATTCAAACTGTCCTTTGCTGACCTAAGGAAAACGAAATTCAAAATCACTTTGATAAAAATATGTATACATTTCTATATTAATTTTTTTTTACTTACAAAAGTATATGAGAATAAAAATAGGCTTTTACATAAACGTCTGTATTGTAAATTTAAACAGAATTACTAAGAAATTTTTAACCTAAAAAATTATTTTCTGCATGAACGTTTCGTGTCGTTAGAAGATAAAACCTCGATAACTCTGTCGGCAAAAGGCGTCCAACTCATAACCGCAGAGTTGTGGGTTCGAGGTTTGTGCTTCCAAAGATCGTGTTTATTACTGGCGATGGGGGCACGTAAAATATGTTCTTGATTGCAATTTCCTCCAAATTCAAAATAATATCTCTGTAGGTGGTAGGCCAAGCCTTCTGCTTGTTTCCAGTTTCTAAATTACCAGGGCCCACTTTGAGCAAAAAGTCGTTCATTCACCGAGGTGATGTTCCTCAAACTATACGAGCAACCTTAATTAGAGTAGCCTCTAGCTCACATGCTTAGATTATCCAAGTAACAGAAACAAGAAATGGAATGAGTGGTTCAGAAGTGGTTGAGTACCAGCTACACTGAAGAGCCCAAAAAACTGGCATAGGCATGTGTATGCAAATAAAGATAAGGAACCAATCAGAATACGACGCTGCTACCGGAAACGCCTATATAAGACTAATAACTGTCTGGCCCATTTGTTAGATCGGTTACTGCTTCCCTCATATATAACAGGTTATCAAGATTTAAGTGAGTTTGAACGTGGTGTTATAGTCGGCGTACGAGAGATGAGACATAGCATCTCCGACGTAGCGATGAAATTTGGATTTTCCCATACGGTCATTTCACAAGTGTACTGTGCATACCGGAAATTCGGTAAAACATCAAGGCCCTCTGGACTTTGCAGTTCATTTCGAACCTTCGTTGGGACTTCATTTTGACATCAGCTTGCGGACATTATGTGAGCAAATGATCAAACTGACGTGAAAGTGACATCACAATGAACGTTTGACCAGACTTGCAGCGTAAAGAGTAAGACCCTATATCTTGAACAATACTGCAGCCAGAAAAAAGATCATGCAACAACGGAACCAACGACGACTGGAAAGAACCATTAAACATGACAGAAGTGCAACCCTTCCGCAAAATGCTGCAGACTTCAGTGCTGGACCATCAACAAGCGTCAGCGTGCGAACCATTCAAAGAAACATCATCGATGTGGGCTTTCGGAGCTGAAGGCCCACTCGTGTACCCTTTATGACTGCACGACACAAAGCTTTAAACCTCGCCTGTCCCGTCAATATTGACATTGGGCTATTGATGACTGAAAACTCTCTGTCTGGTCTAACGAATTTCGTTTCAAATTGTATCGAGTGGATGAACGTTATGGGTATGGAGACATCCATATACCCTGCATGTCAACAGGGAACTGTTCGAGGTGATGGAGGCTCTGTGATGGTATAGGATGCGTGCAGTTGAAGTAATATGGAACTCCTGATACTTCTATAAACGACTCTGACAGCTAACACAAACGCAAGCATCCTGTCTGATTAACTGCAGCCATTCATGTCCATGGTGCATTCCGATGCACTTGGGGAATTCCAGCAGGATAATACGTCACTCCATAAATACAGAATTGCTACAGAGTGGCTCCGGGTACACTCTTCTGGCTTTAAACACTTCTGTTGGCCACCAAAATCCCCAAGTACATGAACATTATTGAGCATATCTGGGATGCCTTGAAATGTGCTGTTCAAAAGAAATCTCCACTACCTTGAACTGTAGAAATTTATGGATAGTCCTGCAGGATTCATAGCGTCAATTACCTTCAGAACTTCAGACATTAGTCGAGTCCATGCCGCCTCGCGTTGCGGCACTTCTGAGGGCTCGTGAGGACCCTATATAATATTAGGCAGGTGTACCAAAAACTTTTTTTTATTCCTTTCAATCATTTTTAACACTTCTAACTCATGTTAACATTTGGGGTAAATTATTCTAATTTTGAGTGGTGTTCATTTCAGAATTTCTTGAAACAAATTTTACCACATGATATAACCCTTTTAAACCCTTTACACTTTTTAAAATTTATGTAAATTGTTATTAACTTCCAGCCAAAGAATATTAAGAGAAATTTTTACAAAGAATTGGAAATTAAATATATTATTTTTTTAAAAAATAAAGCTACTTCATAATCAGGAAAACTTTCCGCTTGTCAACGTGATAAAATTTGCTTGAAGAAATCTTTAAATGCAAACCGTGGAGAAGTAGAAGTTTTCTCCATAGATTATCATTGATCTAGCGCAGTGATTCTCAACATTTAAGATAGTTAAATTTTTCTGAATATTTTTTTTAAAGTATACATCTAGAATAAACATCTAGAATTTGGAAACTATCTCTAAGAATTTGGTATATTTCTCTAAACTTAGATTCAACCATTTTTTTACAATTTAAGTATCAAAAGCTTTATTAAATTAACTAAAGATTCTATTTTCATAATTTTTATACTTATTTAACATATGAGTAAAAAAAATAAATAAATAAAAATGATATCCAAAAATCACTTACTTAGCATATTTTGAGAGCATTGAAGAAGTTTCTTCCTCTGAGATTTTGTTACCCTGGCCAAAAATATTAGCACCTTTCATCCAATTCTGAATGCTGCTGAAACTAACAGTTTGATTTCCACCGTCTTTATCGGAAGAGGAAGACAATTTTTGAAAAAAGGCTTTGATGGAACTTCCACACTGGAAAACAAATTTTGTTGGATAACATGAATACCCACTAGAAATAACATTAAGCTACAGTAAACTCTTGAATTCTAAAACTGGTAAACTTTTACAGTTCTTTTCAATTTCACCCGCGCTGGCGATAAAGCTGCCAAAACTTATACACCCGACGCCAAACGGAATATCAACGCTGGTAACCTTGTACCGCACCTCTAACCTTTTACAAGTAGCAACGATTTTTTATCAGTTATATCTTTTTCCTAATACGCAATTATAGCACTGGCAACAAACAATGATTGATTGTCTCCAATAAACTCTGTGTGGTGAGATTTGGGCTGGCAAAGTGGAAAAGTACCCCTTTTCTTAAACTCTTCCTCATGCTTTTTTTAGCCTGCATTTTCATTAGAAATTATGCTTTAAGAAAAATTAATTACATTATTTCATACCCTCTAACTATATAAGAAGTCTAGGGCGGGTTGACTGAAGAATTGCGTTCCCTTGCCAACTTGGAGATAATGGTTTGAGTATGGTCGCCTAACATTTTCTCCTGATCTCACCGTGTACAAAGAATCTGTATCTATATTATAATTTATATGTTATTTGCATCCAACTCTCCTTGTGTCACTCTTTTCTTATATATTAAAAGTGCGAAATGCTTAAAAAATTTAGATATAACAAACCATTAATGGTTCACTATGGCTGATTTTTAATAATTTGGAGCTGTTGCGTTTGTAAACTGTTAAAGGATTAATTACCCATCAATATAAATGTCTGGTTTTCAAGACGTTTTCTTTAATTAAGGAAGAGTATATAATTCTATTACAATGACGCACTATGCATTAATTAAAGTCACCAGAAAAAGCAGGAAATACAGTGTTTGGATGGATTACCTTTATGTTTCAGTAAATATATCCAATATTTTCGCCAAGTTTGCCAAGGGGAACCCAATTCTTCAGTAGTCCCATCTAGGCCCACTAGGCTTTACATCGTTTTAGGGTGCCCGGGGTATTTGATTCTTTATCTATTTTTATCATTTCCAAGTACGCGAATTTTCTGATATGTTGAAACCTGAGGGGTTTTCCGAGTACAGATGTGTATAAAATTTTGTATACTGTTTTAAATATTTTAATACTCATAGTTTATGCTTTTTATTGCAGTTCCATTGCTTTTATAAAATAAGTACCCATATTTTCTGCTTCAGTATGATTTAAAAATTTTAGAAACTGTACTCCATACGTTTGCAAATTTAAAAATTTGGTAAAATCTATGTATAGATTTTATTTATACTTTATTTTTTACAATAATAATACTTATAGTTTATGCTTTTTATCGAACTTTATTGCTCTTATACATGTTTATCGCCTCCATCTTAAATGGCATGTTGGTACTATCGGCGTTAAAAAATATCGCCAAAAGAACAAGGAGGCAACTCGAACTGCATTTTCACCGGCTTACTGATTTTATATTTCTTGATATACTGTAGGAAATTTCTTTTTTATACTATTAGATTTAAAAATTTGAACCTTTTATTTCCCGATGCTTATTTCTCGCTTCTAATCTTTTACTAATGTATTTTCAAACCAAGTAGCGGCCATTTCTTACCAGTCACGTCTTTTTCCTAATATATAATTGTAATATTGGCGACAAACAATATTAAAGATTGTTTGTCGCCAGTAAAGTGTGCTTGGCTGCTCCGATGAAAAAAAAAATGATTTACTTCGACGATTTTCCCGTAAATTCTTTCCGAGAGAAAAAAAAAAAAAAAAAAAAAAAAAAGTAGAAAAGTATTTTGCTGTGTGTGAAAATGTGCCTCTGGATCCGTCTTTGCATATGAAGAGGGGCATTTCTACTTAATATATTCCCTTCTCCACCTTCCAAAAGTTTCCTGGCAAGGAATTACAGGAGGCATTCTTTTCTTCCAGGCAGTTTTTCAATCATTAAATGTCTTTAATCAATATTTCAATGATCTTCAATTCTACCGATATTTGAAGGAAGGAATTTTGGTTTCATGGTAACTCTAACTTTTCTTAAATTACCTTAATTTTTGTAATATTTATAACTGGATAAAAACTATATCAATCCGTGAACAATTTTGAATAGGAGAAATAAGACGGATATAGCGTATACTTTAGTTTTTACCAAGTGATAGTTCTAAACTACAGAAATTGATTCCTCCATCACAAAGACGATATCGTGACAATGACGTATGCCACTCGGGGTCTTTCGTATACTGTAGTATTACTGTAGCGCACTTTACTATCAACAAATACGTTACAGATGTAGCAGAATAGATCCTGGTTGATCGCCAAATCGTCATTTTTGTTGATCGCCAAATAACAAAATGACGAAAATTTATATATTTCTCATAAAGTCAAAGAAATCTAACATTTTTAAAAATTTTTTGAAGATTTTAAATATAATGAAATATTACAATCAATCGTAAATTACTATTTAAAACATAATGAAACACTATTTTTAGCAAAATATGCAAATAAAAATATAAAGATCTACAACAATTTTAAGGACAAAGAAACACTCTTTTTTAGCAATATTTACATATTAAACTATTTCTAAAGATTAAATCATCACAATGTATACAAAAACGACAAATTATCTTGGACCAACTATCACTAATTTGGCAAGTCCACAAAATTGCCAAATTTGGCGAGAAAATTCGCGACGTCCTAGGTGCATCTGTACCTTGACAAGAAATCAGTAACTTGAATTTTGCAATAGATATTTACAAATACTTAAATCTTTAAAATATACACACAACATCGTACTACTTAGGAATAGGGTTCCCCTAGGCAAATTTGGCGAAATTATTGGCGATGTTTACTAAAGCACAAAGTTAATCCATACAAACATTGTATTTCTTGCTTTTCATAGCGACTTTAATGCACAGTGTGCCATCGTAATAGAATTATATACTCTTACTTAATTAAACAAAACGACTTGGAAACCGGACTTTTTATTTATGGGCAATTAATCCCTTAACAGTTCATAAAGGCAACAGCTCCAAATTATTAAAACTCAGCCATAGTGAACCATTAAAGGTTTGTTATATCTTTTTTTTATCTTTAATTTTTTTTAATCATTGCATGCTTTGATATATCAGAAAAGAGCTAGGCAAGAAGAGCAGGATGTAAATATCATATAAATTATAATATGGATACAGATTGTTTGGACACGGCGAGATTAGCAGAAAATGTTAGGCGATCATACTTAAACCATTGTCGCCAAGTTGGCTGAAGTACCCCGTTCTTTAGTTAAGTCAATCTCGGAACAGATTTATTATACGCTCTTTGGTGTACTTTTCAAATTTCGAGGATTTTTTCTGATGTGGCAAGAATTTTGTTACTTTTTTTCTTTCCATAAAAAAATGGCTAAAGTTTATTAGGTTTTAATTTTGGTCTATTTTTCCTCCTGTTTTTGTCACAAATAAATGGGGAGTTCAAAAAATTGTTTGTTTTCTATCAAAAAGTCAGCCAAAGAGTCAACTTGGTACTAAAGAATTAAGTACAAATACAGTATGGGACCAACATCTGCTAGGCAGCAGCCACACAGTGCCAGACCAGGTTAGTGACAAAACTAAATCTCGTTATAATTTTATTTCTAAGTTCTAAGATATAGAAAGTTTGACATAAGATCAATATACCCTCGCCAAATTGGCGATAAAGTTCTAATCATGGCAACCAATTTTCTCCTGATTTTGCAGTGTACAAGGAATTCGTGTCTATACTTTGTTTATATCATTTTGGCATCCGGCTATTTATGTGCAACCCTTTTGTTACATATTAAAGGCGCCAAATTCTTATTTGTTATTATGTAATTTTGTCAAATTAAATTGATTGGCTAATAGAATGGTAAATAACAGTGATTTTATCGAAAATTCTAGCCAGTATTCAACTAGTATTTAACCATTTCCACTTAAATGTGATTTCTTACTGGTTTGCGGTTCAATTACACTGCGTTTGGTAATCAAAACTACAAATGATTTTAGTTTATGAATTCGTGTTTTGTAAACATCGCCAATAATTTCGCCGAACTCGCCAAGAGGTACCCTATTCTTAAGTAACACCTATCTATAATATTTCTAGTTACAAATATCTCTGATTCACATATTCAAGAAATATTTTTGAAAAGTTGGATCTGCCCCCTCTCTAACAATTGCGCGGTGATTCTAGATAACATTCCATTTAAGGGTATTTCTAAGTTTTAGTTCCACATGAAAAATAACATTTTATCTGACCATAATGCTAAAAATTGTATTTTATTGTGTTTATAGTGGTATAAAAATGTTACGTATACGGCCAATTTGTCTTTAAAATTTTATAAAAATATTAAGTATACCGTCTTATGTTTTTAAATTTGTATAAAAAGATTCGGTGTTTCGCCATTTGCCGTTGGCGACGAACATCTCTTCTCAAACCTAGCATTAACTGATTGACAGTTGTTGAAAATTATATTTATTGGTGTTATCTTTTGTTACGCATTAAATGCGATTTCTTTATATTGGTTTTTAATTATATGAAAATAAATTCGATAACACAACAGCCATTTTACCGAAAATTCAAACCAGTTAAACTTCTATTTTATCACATCCATTTAGATAAGCGCACCAATAAAAGTCGCGAAAAATACAAATGGATATTTATCTGATGGAATACCAAAACTGGTTGTTCTTACCTCTTTACTCTTGTCGCAATCCATTAGTTCAGGTTAAAACGTTTAAGAAATTTTAAACAAACTTTGGAAATTATCAAATTTGGAGTTATATCTTCAACAGTTTAAATACCGAATAGGATAAATGTCTAGTAATAAAATATAAAGAATTCAAATGTTGCCTTGATCGTGCGGAAAACTCCAGCACGAGAAAATGAAAATCGGAATTATACAGCTCGAGACCTATAAAATTGTATTATTAGGACTTAACCGGACAATTATATCTCATGCTATCAGCATACATCCGATAACACGTCACCAAAACTCATAGATTTTAGTTAAATAAATCATTGGCTCAACCGACAGATTTAAAAAAGAGGGTATCAAATCATGGCTTAAGATATCCTTCGGACACGGAGAAATTTTTATGGGTCGCGAAATCCAAAGAAATATATTTAACAAAAAAGTATAGAGGGATTTAACTCAACGTCACGAACCACTTTAAGGCTTTTCCCGTTCGTTTTCATATATACGACAGCCAATAGACAACCAGTATGTTGCCCTTCCCTTTGAAATTTAAGCCAGATTCGTCATGAGTTGAGACATTCTATGCTATGTGAAACTGCCATTGCGCGCAACGTCATGAACTTCTATAAGGCGATTTCACGCAGTAGAGCACATCTCAATTTATGACAATTCTGGCTTTAGTTTAAACGAAAGGGAAGTTTTTTGTTTGTCTATTGACTGTTGTAAACATGAAAATGAATGGGAATTGCATTATAGTAGTTCATGACATTGCGACAAATTGCTCTATAATGCCCTTCCCATTCATTTTCAGGTTTACAACAGCCAATAGGCAAACAATAAATTGCCCTTCCGTTTGAAACTAAAGCTTTAATCATCATAAGTTGAGATGCTCCCTGCTGCTTTAAATCGCCTTATAGGACTTTTATTTAACAAGCATGGGTAAAGCATGGAAGTTAAATTATATTATTAAAAAATAGAATTTTTTTCTACCCAAGTGTTGCAACAAAATTTTAGAAAAAAAGTAGGGGAATGTCAGAAATGAAAATAGTTTGTGAACCATTAATTGAGAAATATGACTCGTTTGAATGAATACAGATAGCTTACAAATCCATGCAGTAAATTTTCCAGCTATGATGCAAGTCTTCAAAATGCCACCACATCAATGTTTTGATTTCTCTGCTTATCATGGCATGACACTAATAACAAACATAAATTGGCAATATGTTGCACAGAGTTCTCAAAGTAAGAAGATTTGTAACTTAACTCAGAAACGATTCATAGTACTATACAGTGCAAGCAGCATGTAATGAATACCGTATTGTATC
The DNA here is from genome assembly GCA_032207245.1 of Pardosa pseudoannulata. Classification (NCBI taxonomy): domain Eukaryota; kingdom Metazoa; phylum Arthropoda; class Arachnida; order Araneae; family Lycosidae; genus Pardosa; species Pardosa pseudoannulata. The sequence continues at coordinate 139,011,341 of CM063510.1, forward strand.
AAACTCATAACTAGTGGCAAGGCCGTATCGTGCTATGTTACAAAGAAGTGGACACATCAAAAAGCACCGTAAGGAGGTGGCATAAGAAGCGAAATCAGAACATCTAAACGGCTTCATTTAAGACTTGCATTATACCGAGAAAATGTACCGCATGATCCTGATTGGTCGAGAAGCAGTGAATATAGGAATGAAATCGTGTATTTTGGTATGAAAATGGCTGGAGATTGAGGTTGATCTAATAGTTTCGAAAAACTGTTAAGAATTGTTCATATGTCTAATTGTAGATCCTGTAAATTTCTTTTGAGCTGTCATGTCGTTGTAATAATATAAAGAATATATTATCTTTATTTGTCCGGCTCTGTTATCAGTGGGGAGATAGTTGCGTCTGTATTGAATTAAATGGGAGAGTGGACTTTCCATGTTTTGATTCAAGGTCTCTGTCTATGTTGTTTTTCTACTTAATATTTTGTTTTATTTATTTACTTACTTTCAGCCGGTGTGTAGGCTTCGTGTATTCATTTGACCAGTTTTTTTTCCATACTAGCTTGGCCTTTATCTGGCTTTGGCTCGCTCTTGCCAACCCAAAACTTCCTTTATTTCTTTCCGTCTATGTTTGCCTATCCATATATGCATGGAAAAGACTGGAAATAACAGAACTTGTATCATCTCATTATTATCAATTTCAACAAATTAGTTTTAACGTAATGAAGTTTAACATAAAAGGAACCTTTATTTAAAATCGATAGTAATACCATTCGTTGAAATTATTGCTGTTAAAGATACGATGATAGATGGGAGGGGGATTCGAACTCGTACAAGAATTATTCGCCTAGAAATCCAGATATCTCAACAGTTTGGTTTGGAGCGCTACGGTCTACTGTTTAGCTACATGAGGGCTAATGAGATCGTGACCTACTGCTAAAAGCCATCTACGAGTTCTATAAGAATTTGAAAAAAATTTTTCAATTTTACAACTCCTCTTGAACCTCCACTCAAAATACAGAATTTAAATTAATTTTACAATTTACACTAAATCACAAATTTGTGATGAAAATCACACTCAGTTTATTTAATTTGTGATTAAGTGAATGTTTCAGTCTATTTAGTATGAATGTTATGTGTTTTCTTTGTTAATTCAATTAGATTTTAAATATTCAATTTTTGTAAAATTTTTCCTCAAAATGTTGTTTTTGTTTATGTATCAATTTGTTGAGTTACGATCCCCTCGCCAGATTTCAAACGCCACGCACGCAAGCTGCAAGCACGCCAATTTCGCCAAATGTGGTTGAAGCACCAACAAGATCATGATAAAACAGGAGAGTGCTAAGAAGAGGAGTTGAAAAAACAAGCTATATCGTTGAAATTTCACTATGGATGTGAATGTTTGTCTGAGTAAATGTTTTAACTCAAAATCTCAATCTGCTAGATCGTCGAAATTTAGTTATACACTGTGTACCAATAAGTATTTGGACACCTATGCAAATAACGATATCTGCGGTCCTGAGGTACGTCACGGCCTCCGCCGGTATACACCGTGTAGGAAACAGCATCGGCATTAGTCGCATGCAAGATGCCGGGCAGTTCGGAGCTCTCTGATTCCGAGAAAGGTATAATTATCGGGTATCACAAATGTGGTCGATCCTTAAGAGACATATCTAGCGATCTGAAGTACCTAAAATCGACAGTGGCCTATGTGATTAAAAAAAGGAAGGTGAACGGTGATTGTCGGATTGTGCCCCGAGTCGGCAGACCAACGTAACTGGGAGATAGAGACCGACGAGTGCTATCCAGAGAAATTCGAAAGAACCGCACCCAGCCTATGGCTCAGAGCCCAGACCTGAATCCTATCTAGAATCTTTGGGACGAGTAAGATCTCCGAATTAAGGGGTGCACTACTCGTCCAAAATCAGTGAAGGAACTTGTATGACTACTCCAAGCCGAATGGGAGACAAAACCACTAGCTGTAATACAAAGACTTGTGGAAAGAATACCTCGGAGGGTTCACGCTGTAATTGCCTCTCGTGGAGGTTCTACCAATTATTGATTTCGTATAAAGTTAGTTTTTCTTTTCTATCACAGGTGTCCAAATACTTATTGGTAGACAGTGTATACGTGTACGTATGTATATCTGTCCATGAGTGAATTTAAGTACTCATAGTCTGTATTAACTAGATCAATGAAATTTAATTACATCAATGTATGTAAATGTACGTATATGTATGTCTGTCTATAAGAAAATATGATAACATAAATCATTAAGAACTAAATCTTTGAAATTTAACTTCATGTGATTGTATGTGTATGTGTATGTGTGTTGTCTCTCTGTATGTCTGTGTGTGAGCGCTGTTATACAAAACTTCTACGTGTTAGATTGTTTAAATGTGTTTACATTGTTGTGTACTTCTCTCTTGGGTTCTTTCATAGACTTTGGACATAGAATAGACACAGTAACACATCTACGATTACTTGTTTGCGGTCGTAATCCCTGCAAACTGATCTTACTGATATAGATAATAATATTGTGGTATCAGTTTATTATATTTATCCAGAAAAGAATGTCATTTGATTTATTTTGTTGTAATGTGAGCAAAAATTACTGTAACCCATTAACATTTCCCATATATGTGAAATATTGAAAATAGTAGTTATTTCGTTTAAAATTATGTTGCTTTAAAAAAAAAATAATCTAGTTTTAAACAATTTGATGAAAAGAACAAACAAAATTAAAGATAAAAAAATTTCCATTTTTGGCACGTTTCTCTCAAATATATTCCACAGGCAAGGGATTAATATAGACTGTATGTTTACCATGAACTATAACACAATCAATTGAGCCATTTCGGCAGTCATTTTTGGTCCTATAGCGCATTAAACTATTCTTGCTATTCTTGAGATGCGCAAGATAAGCAATGATAATTGATGAATGATAAGCAATGATAATTGATGAATACGATTTAACCCTTTCGTGGTCCATTTATTTCTCACTCCACGTTTCAAAATTTTCAAAACAGAACTGCTAATTTTATTCAATTGATCGAACAATAGATGACAGCGAAAAACCAAAGTGGGAATTTGTCTTCCCGTCATTCCAATAGCAAGACCAATATATTAGAATGGGTTTTGCGCTTCCCACAGGTGTGTTTTGTAAAATCGTGTAGGTGGGAAGTAATCTTCCCAAAGCCCACGAAAGAGTTAATTGAGATATCAAGGCTCGTCAGTGAATGCACTCAGCAGTTCTGGAATGCAGTTAGTAGTGGATTGTGATCTGCAACTTGCTGGCGGCCACTTGCTGGTGGAATACATCATGCCATCCTAACGAATTCAGAATAATTCCTAACTAAATATGAATTTATAAGGAAAGCTGTCCTGGGTTTAAAAAGATTAAAAATAAAGGTTGATAAATTTCTCAGAGCAGAAATAAAACATATAAACTAAGATAAACATCCTATCAACGTTTTTTAAAAGGAAAGTTTTAGAAATAACAAGATCAAAGGTTTTCTATGGATTTTCCTGGGTTTAATTTCAATTATACTTGTCAAATTATAAGTCATAATTTCATTCAATGATTATTTACAAAATAATCTTAAAGTAATTGTCTGCATACCAATAAGTCCATTGAACTATAGACACAAATTCACATCCATTTAAGTTCAGTCAGCAAAAGGAGTAATGATTTCGCATACTGAACCTGTAAAATCAGTCAGTCTGGCAATATGGCAAATGAAATTAATTTCATAATAACTAAAAAATCCAAGTATTTATTTCTGTTAATATTCTTTTACATTTCGAGAAAGAAGTTACATAATTATTGGAAAACGATGCAGAAATATTTATTTTTCTTTGTATTTCTCATCGTAGGAGTCTTTTCCTTTGTATCCTGATACGTATCCTGTGCTTTCCGTCGTGTCCTCTCTTCCTTCTTTACCACGTCCATGACCTTCTTCATCAAAGCGTTCTTTGTGTGATCCAGTGTATAAGCTTGTGTCAGTCAAACGTTCTAAGTTAGCAGCAGCTGCACCACTGCTCACAGGCATCTACTTAAAAAAATTCAGATTTAAATATAGAGGATATTCCCATCGACTGTCTAGTGTACCCCCATAATAATGCCACTTACACAGTGTGGCAAAAATTAGGCTTATGGATGCTGAATCTTACTTTACTGAACAAGCTAAATTCTTGGCTTAATCTCAAAACCTGTTTACAAAATTGTGTTTTTTTATTTATTTGTTTATTTAGTTTTATTATTTAATTATTTACTAAGAAGAAGCAAAAAGATAAATTGCACTTATAAGATGGTACTGTTATTTTAAGGGTGAAGTTCTTTAAGCCCTACTAAAAGATATAAACTCTACGACATATCATTTTGATTTATAGACATTGCCCACCACCAGCCCCAAATTTTGTTCTAAGACCATACCCACGGTAGTAATTAATTAAACATGTATAACACATAAAGATATTTATTTTATTTCAAATGCGGCATTTAAAAAATAAAGAAAAATAAATCATTATGTAAATAAAAAAATTGGGCATGTTGTTATTAAAACAAATCAAACAAAACGAAGAAAGGAAGAAGAGTAAGAAGCATCAACGTGGGTGAAACAATACTAGAAGTAGTTTAACAAGATTAATGTGTTGTAAAGACTGCTGTAGCTATCGGCCTTTTGAAAAATTCCCGGGGATCATAGACCGGTAGATTTACTATTTCGCCGTTTTTTTTTTACTTTATACAAGATTCCTGGTGACTGATTTGGCCATTTATCACTTGGTATCACAAGTCACTATTGTATTGTATCTTGAATTTCTTGTACAAGTTTGAATTGAGTCAATGCCCAAATGGTGTGCAAGAATCTTAATAGACTGCATAGGCAGTAAAAATTAAGAACCTTTGCATTTGTAAGTACAATAGTTAAATATTATCTCTATACCTTATTTATGTTTTCTTTGATATTTTTATAAACTTTTCTATATTTTTACACTATGTAAAAACATTTTAATTAACGGAAATGAACAAACTGTAAAATAAAAGTCTTTTTAAATAAAAAAAATCTACATGAAAGTTTTTCATTATTAAATCAGTACCTGAATTTCTTAATGTGATGTAAAGACTGCTCGTAGCAACGCCTCTTTGAGAAAATTCGGAGTCCGAGCCGACCTAAGATCCGTCGACTGACTTCACATATAATATGTTAGACTGTCAATGTTCCATGTGGACAATCAATACCTTGGAGGGTAACAGCCTGTGAATGGTCTTCTACTGATCCTGTTTCATTTCAAATGAGTGACCAATCCCGTTCATTAAAAACGAGGCAATCTCGTATAAAAGGGTTTAAGGCTCAATCTAGGGGTACCAAGCTTTAAAATACAACAACAACAAGAGATTTTTCGGCTGTATCCTAGTGTACGGTACGCTCTTTTGGCGATTTTTTTGGCGTATTTTTGGTGCCATTTCTCGGGCGATACTTATTTTCTCCTTGTCAACTTCACCCTTTCTCTCCCGTTAAAAGATGGTAACCTCGTTCTCTCCTTTGGTTTGTGTGCGTTATCGGATCCTCTTTGGAGTAACTTGCGCAATAAATGATGTGATGTCATGATGATCTAATTCTTGTTTGATCCAATTATATTAAAAGTTGTAGGAGGTAAGTTTGAATTTCAACACTTTTTGCCGTTAATTTAACGGTTTTGCAGCTTGCTACATTTCCATCTGTTTTTCACCAGTGGAGTGGTTAAGTTCTGCATTCTCTTCAATCGTATTTATTTCAAAAATTTTATTTGTTCTAATTTTATAATATTTAAATTTCTTAATTAGTATTTGTTTTTAATTTTATAGTATTTAAATTTTTGTAATTTCCATTTGGCTTTAAGTTTTAATTTCTGGTTTTTAAAATTTTAAGTATAATGGCTTTTTTGTCTTTGTCTGGATCGGAACAAGACCGAGTGAATTTGATTTTTTTTTTTTTTTTTTTTTTTAATTGGAAAAGAAAGGTAAATTGGATGTTGTTAAATATTGTATGAGTGTAGGATCGTGTTAGGCTTAGGTACTTGGCGTGTGCTTCGCGGAGTCGTGTTTCGCCAATAGTCGCCAAAAACAAGATGGCGGACAAGGAGCGTACCGTTCACTGGGAATTAACCGATTTTTCAATCTGCAATTCAACAAGCAAAATTATGACCCACATAAACCAAAATTATGTCTCACAGACGTACACAATTTACTATCCGCCTCGGAAGATTTTCTATAAAACATCTAAATATCTGTAAAAATTGGGCATAATTTATTTCGCATATCTATATACACATTACTTACCGTAGCATGTGTCATACCAGGTTGTCCGGCAGATTGCAATCTAGAGGTAAGATCTGTGGCTTCCATTTTCTTTTCCGAAGCAAGTACTTGGAGAAATTGTTGAAACTCATCAATATTAATACGCTTATTTGTTCTGAAAAAAAATAGAGAAAACTTATGTTTATTGTTAATACTTTTAAATAAAAGAATTTATTGATGAATATTTTTAATTTTATTTCATATACTTCAAATTATATGCCTTTCTACACGTCAGAAACATTATACAGTTAGAATCTAGCATTGGGGAAGTCAGGAAAAATGCTGGAACCTAGATTAATGCTCCAATCTCAAACGTGGGTTATAATTTTATATTTTGTTTAAACGATATATTTTGTCATATGTTTTTATTTTGTGGTTTTTTTTATTTGGACACAGTTATTTTTTAAGTTTTTTAATATATAAAAAATAGTCAACAATTGTTGACTATTTAGTATATTGTAGACAGCAGAATTACATGGACAAATGACCTGCAACATTAGAACATTACATTTACAGGGGTACTACTGAATAATAGGGTGCCCCTTGGCAAATTTGGTGTAATTATTGGCGATTTTTACTAAAAACGAAGATATGTTGTCCAAACATTGTATCTTTTGCTATTTGGGCGACTTTAATTGATGTAGATTGTGTAATTGTAATAGAATTACATACATTTTCTTAATTAACCAAAACTATTGAAAAAACAGGCATTTACATTTACATTTACGAGCATTTAATACATAAAAATGGGTTTCACAAGGAGAGCTGGATTCAAATATAATATAAATTAAAATATAGATATAGTTTGTTTGGACGCACGAGATCAGGAGAAAATGTTAGTCTACCATACTCAGAGCTTTATCGCCAAGTTGGCGGGGGCACCCTGTTCTTCATTCAAGCCCATTTGGTAAGTATGCAGCCATTATACACTTTTTATGTATAATCCAGTTATTATATTATGATAAAAGTGAAAGAAAACTTACTTGGCAATTTTTGAAAAGGTTATAGCTGTATCAGCATTCGTGATTTTACTTTTACCTCCTAAAAGGTCAGCCTGCTTTAACCATTTATCGATGTTCTTCAAAGTAATTGTTTCGCCGGAACTTTCTCGATCTCCAAAGCAAGAATATTGACGGAAGAGGTCGTTCAAGCTGACATCAGAGCTCTGAGTTCCAGCTTGCTGTAAAACAGAAAATTTTGAACTGAATATCGCCTATCTGTACGTTAAAAGATTTATTCTTAAATATCACCATGCGGTTTATAGAGGACTATGAATAATTTGGCTCAAGTTTAAAGGGGCATACCAAATTGTAGGCAATAATCATCAAATACGAGAGACCATATATTTGGCATCAAAAATTGAGTTCTCCAAATTCGAAAGATGGGTAAATTAGACATATATTTGACTAAGGACTTATTTAGACTGGGGTTTATTAACTTTCCTGTGTATTTAAAGAGCCATTTTGAAGTTAATGACTCTTTTGTCACCAAATTTAAAGCGCAGTTACCAATGAAGATAGACACTACATTTGTTCCACAAAATATCAAATACTCTTACAGGGGGCATAAGCATTTAAAGCTTCATTATTTAATGAAAATAATCATACGAACACTTACACTTTACTTAATATTTGATGAAGAAACTACTGAACATATGCATTTTAATTTTAAACTGTTAATGAAAATACTACCTATTTTTACTGAACTTTCCTTTAAGGTATACCTATTATTAAGAAATGAATTTTTTCAATTTTAAACGCCGCAGCAGCGTGGTGTTCTTACCTCATTTCCAGGGTATTTATCCATTATATCTGTTCTAAAAATGTAAATTTTGAATTAATCTGTACTTTATTTAAAATTATATTTACGAAAATATGAAACTCTTCAAACGGTAGTTTTTACTCGAGTTATAGCTGTATCGCGAGACCACGGATCAGCAAGATCGTGAGCATTTTTGCTCACGAGAAAGTTTGGCTATCTGATCTGGTTAAGACAGACTCCGAGACTTAGAACTATGCTATTTAGTTTTACTTTAATTTTCTTCAATTTTGTAAATCAATTTGTTTTGTCCCTCTAAGCGTTGGAGGAATTATTTTGGTTATGCGTCCCAGCGACGGTCTACGAACATACCTGCTCCAGTAAAGTAGGTGAGCAGGTCACACGCTATTACAGCGCCCCAGAAGGTGGTGCTTTACAGTCCCTGAATGACTCCCTAGAATCGTAACCAATGACATTAAATACCTTTTCATTTCTCCAAAGGTACGAAAAAAAATTATAATCAAATTCCTTTTGAGTACAATATGGCTCAGGGGTTAGCTTGATGGGCTAAAGTTTGGAGATGCTATATTCGAGAACTAGCAGATGCCCTAACAATCTCCCTATGTCCAAAGAATGTGCGAAATATATCTCTATTTGAATGTTCTCTCTCTGGGAGGTTGGAAAGTGGGAAAGAGGTACGGAATCCCTTACGGGATGACCAAAGTTGAAGGAAATCTCCAAGAGGACATCCAAACGCCTTACTGCCAGCAAGATAAGAGGTCCGTTGCAAATTGTCAGGAGTCAAGCGCCTAATGAAGGATTTTACACTCTAAATGTGATGAACATTTTTTAAGAAAGTTATTAAGCAAACACGATCTAACTTAGCACTACAAAACAAAAAAAAGCTGTTTTTTTTTTCCTAATTTTTTTTAATTAAAAAAATTTATCTTGCGGCTCTTGAGAATCCTTACTATTTACAACTAAGATCTGCATTAAGATTTAAGATATAAATAATCCCTTTAGACACTAAGAATGCCCGAGCTTTGTTTTTTGATCTGTCAAGAATGTCAACCAGTATATATATATATATATATATATATATATATATATATATATATATATATATATATATATATATATATATATATATATATATATATATATATATATATATATATATATATATATATATATATATATATATATGTATATATATATATGTATATATATATATATGTATATATATGTATATATATATATATATGTATATGTATATATGTATATATATATATATATATATATATATATATATATATATATATGTATATATATATATATATGTATATATATATGTATATATATATGTATATATATGTATATATATGTATATATGTATATGTATATATATATGTATATATGTGTATATATATATATATATATATATATGTATATATTATATATATATATATATTTATATATATATATATATATATATATATATATATATATATATATATATATATATATATATATATATATATATATATATATATATATATATATATATATATATATATATATATATATATATATATATATATATATGAAACGTTCCACTAAATGACACTAGAGTCCTGAGTACATTTTCATAGCTTTATTCAAATCTTAGAGCACACTATTCATCAATGATCTTCAATGGCGTCGCACATTGGCGCCTAACTTTTAACAAAGGCAGGCTTAACTGCCACGGGTAGCCACAGCTCTGTCTACGGAATGTGCACACTGCTCTCTGCTCCAGATCACTGCGCGTGAGCCGTATTTATGTGGCTAACGCCGAGTCACTCCCAATAATGAATCCCTTATTTAAAATCTTTTAAAATTAATCTACGATTTAAATCCTGACATATATATATATATATATATATATATATATATATATATATATATG
>CM063510.1:139021468-139042468 GCA_032207245.1 Pardosa pseudoannulata
TAGTACAACAATATGTGTTCCACATGACCACCACCACAGGGGATAACACACTGCACGCGAGTCACAAATCCAGCAACGGCAGAGTGCAGCAGGTCTGGTTGTATGCAAGACATCTTCCTGCGGATCGCATCTTTCAGTTCAGAGAGATTGGATGGATTGGATCGATACACCCGAGAATTCACATATCCCCCCAACCAAAAGTCTGCCGGGGTCGAATCTGGAGACCGAGGAGTGTTCTGTTATACTTTGAAGTATAACATAATTAACACAACATAATACAATACAATATACAACATAATACAATAACAACTCCGAATATTTCTGCTAATCGTTTCCTAAAATTTATGAAACATAGATCATTTTTAAAAGACATTTAAGTAACAACCAGTTATTTGTTCGAGATACAACTATAGACTGAATTACAGCGATAAAACTGTCCTAGTTATTTAGGTATGTGGATAACACTGTCTTTCTAGAGATAAAGATGTTTACTTCCAATTATCCTAGAAAACTTAGTATTAATAAATATAACATCTTTATAATGGCAATACAAGACTTGCTGTATCTTATTTGGCAACAAGAATTACTTTCTATTTCGTATGTACGGTCTGTGAGACGAGAATTCGGAATATTTTGTTTAGTTTGCGAAAAAATTTTTTTTTTCTTTCTTGACATAACGGAACTTTTGTATTAATTGGAGTTAACGTGGAGTAGTATATTGCAAAGATAGTAAGTACATTTTAATGCATTGTACCTCGAAAAGGGAGGTACTGAAATCTGTTACGAACAGGATAGTAAACAATTTTAGTTGTCAGTGGGCTCTTTGTTGGTGACTTTTGGAAATGATTACCAAAAAGAAGCCAAGTGGATATACATTCAGTTTCTAACCACAATTGCATAATGTTTTATAATAGGGTGTACTTAAGAATTGGGTGTCTTAACAAATTTGGCGATATTTACTAAAACACAAAGGTAATCCATCCAAACATCGTATTTCTTGCTGTTTCAGGCGACTTTAATTAAGGCACAGTGCTTCATTGGTAATAGAATTATTTACTCTTACTTAATTAAAAAACGACTTGAAAACAGGACATTTATATTTATGGGCAATTAATCCCTTACGAGTTTACAAACGCAACAGCTTCAAGTTATTAAAAAAACAGCCATAGTGAATCATTAATGGTTTTTTATATCTAATTGTTTTAAGCATTGCCCACTTTTAATATATAAGAAAAGAGTTATACAAGGAGAATTGTATGCAAATATAATATAAATTATAGATACAAATTGTTTGGACACGGTGAGATCAGGAGAAAATGTTAGATGACCATACTTAAACCATTATCGCCAAGTTGGCGGGTGAGCCCAGTTCTTTATATAATTGATGCGAAAATATGTAATTAAAATAAAAAATTTAGGACATTACTTGGTTACGTTTGGGCAATTAGATTAATCAACTAAAAATTTTGCATGTAATGTCACTGAATATTTTGAAAATTAATACAACAATATTTTAATAATTTAAAAATACTATATCACTGCTGTTTAACTGTTCCTCTCACTCATTTAAGAACTATAAAACATTCTTTGAATACTCATGCTATCCTTTGCATGACATAGAAACACTTAAGAATTTTAAAAAGAAGTGCTAGTATACTAAAGGTGTACTTTTTTTGGTAAATTCCCAGTTCGCGGGGCCCCGCCGCCATGTTTTTGGCGCTATCTGTACAAGTGATCGCCAAATTGTCGCCAAGTGATGTTTACATTTTGTGTATTAAGTTTATACCCATTTTCAAAACGTATTTTGGAGGAAAAAAAAGGTTTCAAATGTTGTTAAGATGAATACAAATTGAAATTTCAGTTTTGAATGTATATAAAGGCGCTTTTGTACTGGTTATTAAACTAAACAGTGCGGAATTTTTGCAATAAGTGCAAAAAACAAACAAAATACAAGCATTAGTTGGTTTTATTGGCAATTATATATAATCATTTTTATGTTTTTTTTTATTTTTTATAGTTTATACTGCTGTTTTGTTTCGTTGTTTTTAAGATTTTAATATTTATAAAAAATATGATTAAAATTTAAATATTTATCATTTTTATATATTTTAAGATGTTTTATATTTACTTTTTTAATTTGTAATTAGAAGTTCTATAATTAAATTATTTTTATATGTAATAATATTTTGAAATTTAAAAATGATCGATATATAATGTTTCAATATTTTCAACGTATTTTGAGAAAAAAAGAATGTATTTAAGTGCATTGATCAGTTTTTGTTGTATAAAAGGGTTATTAGTGAATTTTTGCAAGTGCAAAAAAAAACAAACTAACAGCATTAGTTGGTTATATTTTAGGCAATTATGCTTATAAAATATTTAGATATATTTATAAAATATGGTTGTTATTTAATGAAATTATTTTAAAAACTATCAAAAGATTAAAAAGTAATAAAGTACGGTACAAATTACTTCTCGAAATGAGTAGCTTAAAATGAAAATATAAGAACGGAGTAAATGTTTTATTAAATAAATAATAAATTTTTAGCTTAAAATTCTGAAGATAGTAAGGGAGTGAAATGATTTTTCTCATCTAAGTGAGGTAAAACTCCCCTTGATCTTCCGTAACAATAACGGTAGACTGTCAAAATAAAATTACTTTTATTACTTAGCGTATCACTTTTAACAATGTATTACACTATAAAATAATATAGTTTAAAAATATTTCTTTGTTTTGTATTAAATTAAGACACAACTTTGAATAAAAAAGTTCAAAAAGCAGTAAATGAAAAAATATAAATCTGAAATCACTTGTTACCTTTCGAAAATTAAGCATAAAATGTAAAATAAATAGAACACTTACCTAATTTAAGTATCCTGTGTTGTTGGTGGATACACACGCTTTATCTGATTTAAAAAATCTTGGAAAGCATCTTGCGGATTTTCTTTCATTTTCCTCCACATAAATTCACAAAGGTAAGAATCAAATTGATTTTCACATTTGCGAACTGTGCGGAGGGATCTCTTAATTGAGCCCCACAAGCCCTCAATCGTATTGGTGTGAGCTCCAGTAGCAGGGTCTCTGAAAGTAACACTATGATTAACTCTCAGATGATCAAAACCCTCATCTGAAAGACAATCATAGGCTTTCCAACAATCAGAAATGATTGTAGTACCCGGATGCACATATTTTCGTATGACTGCTAACAAAGTATTCCTATCCCTACGTTCTACTACCTAAAAAAACATCTATTTGTATCCCCTCTATTCCCCCGAAAACCCACTTACCATCAACCCTTCTACCCCTATTAAATTTACGTTTCCCAAATTTACTTTCATCAATTTCGATAGTAATTCCTTCCCCCCCAATTTTAGATGAAGAATTTAAACAAACTTCCCTTGAAAAGCTAAACCAATCAGTTATTGTATTTTTAGAAACTTTTAATTCGTGCATGATAAAATCAATAGGCAATCTATACACCCACATATAAGTTAACATTAAAATTTTGAAGAGACTCAAATGACTCGAATCAAACCAACTTCCCTTTCTCACAGATCTTTTCACACGATGCTCATTCACTCCTTTCTTACGATATTCCCATATATATCCGTCAGTTGAGTCTCTTTCTACAAGGCGCATAGGGGATCTGCAAGTCGGACATTCATAAGTCCCGGCAAGCAAACCAACACCCATGCACCATTGCAGAATTGCCAAATTTCCCCGATCCCTCAAATTCCTAAAAAACTCAGAGTCATAACTGAAAACATGTGCCGAAGCCATCCTCAATTTACAAAAAAGGTTTGTGAAACACTTAAGAAATGAAATTTAAAAAACGAAAAAAAATACCACAAGAGCACAGCAAAATCCTCCAGAGCACGGCCGAAATGGACAAAGACAAATGGACGCTAAAAAAAATCCAAATTCGGCGGTCTTGGAGCATTGTTAGTTACAGGAACCAATAAGGGTCAGATATTCAAATCACGTGTCATTTCCCCCAATACCCTAAAATAAAGGCGCCCATTGACACCCCCACTTTTTTTAGGGGGTGGTGGAAGAGTCCGAAAAGAAGAGCAAGGTTTGCCATAAAATAGGGTTCTAGAATTTGGCGATATCTCCCACGCTTGGCGTCCCCATCGAACTCGGTACCGCGGGCCCCCCGAACTGGGAAATAGCCCTTCTTTTTTTATATATATATCTCCACTGCCTATTTAGGAGATGAAATAACACTAGTCCACATTTCCTCAAAGATATAATAGAGTGATGCAGATTCAGTGATTTCATATCATAATTTGAAAAAAAAAAAAAAAAAAAATGTGTAGTAAATTTGTAATGATTTATTTGGTTTGAATTGACTGTCATTAACACAGGGTTCCCATGGTCCTTAAAAGTCCTTAAGAACTCCTTAATTTTATCTTTCATTTTTAAGGACCCATAAAACTACTTAATTTTTGTCAAAGGTCCTTAAAAACTCCTTAATTTTTAAGTTTAAACGCAATCAATTTTTCCATCGATGCAATCTGCCGTCATCACATGATTTCCTGTCAGTTTTCGCCGTACTCTCTGAACTTTCTGGTTTTGTAAGCTTGGAGTTAAACTTGCCCAAAACTGGTTCTAAGAATGCCAGTATAGGTGATGAGTACTAGTCAAAGAATATATATATATATATATATATATATATATATATATAAAGAATATATAAAGTATTTATTATTGTTCATAACATTCTTCTACATTTTCTAGCCAAAAATGCAGTATTAATAATAAGGAAAATCCTCAAATATATATATGTTTTCTGTGTATTACTATAGTAATTCAAAATTCCTTTCCTACAAAAATGCTTTTAGTTTATTAGTACATTTTATGGTCACAAGCTAGAAAATTTATTTGACAAATAATCTTTCACATACTGAATAGGACTTTATAAAGTCAGCTGCCCTTTCCTAATAGCTAACAGTCATGCAGATTTTAATTAAACGAAGCATGGAGGTTGGGGAGTTTGTAGATATTTCAGTTATTTATGGAAGTTTAATTTTCCTTGCATTGAATGTAATAGAAAAGTCTAAAACTTTCTTCTTTTGCAGGTAATGTCTGGTATAATCAGCTGGTATATACATACATATATATATTAGTCATTTTTAAACCCTAGAAAGTAGTGTTTATAATATTGTATTTTTAGTTTCATCACTCAAACTTTAGATGTATATTTTTCAAAATTAGTTTTTGTCAAATAGATTTATCTTTTATTAATTTTTAGGCATTTTTAAAAACTTAATTGTGAAATATTGTAGAGCATTTACTGAACATGCCTTGTCTGGTTCATAATCATTAAAATATGTTCCTTATGAAATAGGGTTTATATTATTATGATGTGTGTTTCAAGTAGGTCATTATAAAAAGTTACTTTAGTCCTTAAAAAGTATTTAAAAAGTTCTTAATTTTTGTTCTGGAAAAAGAGTGGGAACCCTGTAACAGAATATGTAGATGATTTTTTTAAAGTATTGATATGTCATCTACGCTGCAAGCTGAGAATTGCCACATTTTCATATTTTTAATATTTAATACAAATATTGTCATCAGCATAAGGTCATCATTGTTGAATAAGGATTTTTTTCCAAGGTGGTGTGTCTTACTGTACTGTTATTGCCTTCTACCTGTTCTTTTACTTATTTAATGATGTGAGTCAAGGCCATAGGCAGGGGGAGGTATTTGGGGGACTCCCCCCCCCCGATATTTTGAAAGACCATTTTTGTAGAAAGACAATGTCCCACGTTTGTGTCCATGTGTGCTATCAGCCTAGCTGTTCATGAACATAAACAGTTATTCTCTTTAATAAAAACTGCTCAGACCATGAAAGTCTTCCTGGTCTGGCCGGAAATAGAGCACTGTATTCCGGAAATACAGTGCTTCCCTTTTCATCAATTGAAGTATCATTCACAAATAAAGATGTCTTTCTACCTTAGTCCCCCTCCGAAAATAATTTCTGGCTGCAGCCCTGATGTGAGTAAACTTTTTAAGGAACAGGGTCCTATCTGACATGATTATCATTTTCTGTTTCATATTGAACATCATGTGGACATCACACTTCTCTCCAACTCTTGAGTTCAATATAGATAAAGCAGAGTACAATACTTATTAAAGTGTAGCTAAATAATAACTAATCTTGAGCAGGGTTTGGTTATATATATCATTGTATATATATTTTGAAGTACATCCGATATTTATTTTGAAAATATGATTTATACCTAATATTTTTGATATTTTCGAATTATCATCACTGATTTTTTTTGTTGCCTGTGACTGATAGAATAAACCAATGTATTGTAGATTAGACTTGCTGGTATCCTCGCCGTAAAAATTTTATTTTAGATTACACTTGGTAATCCTCTCCCAACAAACATTCCATCCAGAACTGCCATCAGAAGATAAAGTGTATGATATAGTCAAGCCATTATTTTCTGCTCTGTTTCAACAGCTGTGCAAAAAAAGAATATTTTCTAGTTTTAGATTTGTTCAGTCAGTGCTATATAATTGATTATTATTAAATGGCAAAACAGATAAACTCTTTTATATTAAAGCACCTCAGTAAAAATAATAAAATATGAATTTGTAATATAAATTTTTTTTATTTAATAATAATTGACACTAGAGATTGAATGCTATATTTTGTGTTTTGAATATTAAAAAAAAAAAAAAATTTCAGTATATCTTAACAGAAATAATTCTGTCAATATAATTTTCTCTTTGCACTTGTACAGTGGCACAAAGAAAGTTAGGAGTATTTTAAAATGTTTAGAATGAAAATCAAAATTCTTAACATGTAAAATGTTTGTAGTTTCTTTTTTTTTTTTCTTAGAAAAAAAATTACCTAGTTGTCAGACTGGGTAATTAAGGTTCACAAATAAAGTTTATGTTTATCTTAAAATTTAAAATAAGTAATATGCACAAAAATATTTTCTTCCTTCAAGGTCTATGTGGTGAGAGCATGAGCAGAAACAGGACAACTGACAAATAATTAATAAATAATTTTATCCTCGTTGAAATGATGCACTAATTTACTCCTCATTTGTTAAAAAGGTTTCGTAGCAGCTGCTATATACTTCTGAATTCCAGATAAAGGAAATTCATTGATATCTGCCGCACTTAGCTCTTGTACTATATATTTACTATGGTAAAGTGTAATTATCTAAACTATACCTTTATACTTTTACAAGAATTTTACAAGTTGCATTCATTTTGCAGTTTAAATGAATAGTATACTGGATGTCTTTGTACACAAGTAACTGGTTCTTCAATGAATAAATTTTAAAGTTTATAAATTCTTATCAAGAAAGGTTAAAATTCTAATACATGCTTTAAAAATTAAAAATATGACAAGAGGTATAGTTATCAGAGGTATCATATACAATTATTTTTAAGCAACAGTATATGTGTGAAATAGTTAAAATACTATGAATTAGAACTACTGATTACTTTTTGTTGTCTTCAGTGGCAACAGAACATTTGTTGAAGAAAATATAAGTATCAGACACATTTTCAAAACTGATTTAAATATATTATTGTATTAAAAAAAACATGTAATCTAATGTTTTAGTTAGACAACATGAACTTATGTATTATTTAAAGGCACAGTATTGTAAAGTTTAACAAAATAGTATATTAAAAATAAATCTTTACAATTGTAAAATATAGTTATCTGTATTTTATTTTTTATCCTCTACTATATCGTTTTTCTTTTATTACTTTACAGGTTCCATTTATTTTAGAGCATTTCTGGGTGCATCAATTGAGTATTGTATCAATGTCTTTATGCAGAAACAGCCCGTAAAGGTGTGTGTCAGTAGAAGTGTGTACAAACATAAAATCTTGAAAATAGTAAAGTTCTATCACATGCTTTTGAGATTGAAAATATCAGAACAAGTACAGTTCTAGTATGGACATCTTTTTCAGCAGCAGTTCTTATCTGTATTAGTGAACATATTAAGGAATAGAAATGATGATTCACTTTTGTGACTTGCCAATTAGACCATTTTATACAAGAAAGTGAGTATCAGACACATATTCAAAAGAAATTTTAAAAAATATTCATCTTCTAAAAATAGAAATTGTTATATCAAGAAAATAAAGTGAAATCTTTTACACTTTAGGAACTATAAGGCTATGCATTATTTAAAAGGGATTCTCTTGAAATTAAATTAAGAAAGGAATATAAATTGAAATTTTCTTGGTTGTTGATATGGAGAAAAATGCATTGGATTCCTTTAGTTCCACAAATTCTAAGGAAAGACCTTTTGCTTGTGTTGTATGTAAGAAATCATTTTCTCACAAATGTACATTAATTTGTCACTATCGAATCCACACTGGAGAAAAACCCTATGATTGCAATATATGTGAAAAAGCATTTTTCTACTAAAGGCCACTTAGATCTTCATCTTCGTTCTCACACAGGAGAAAAACCCTTTGTTTGTAGTATATGTAGCAAAGCTTATACCAGTAGTTCTCACTTGAAAGTTCATCTACGTTCTCACACTGGAGAAAAACCATATACTTGCAATATCTGTAACAAAGTATTCTCTTATAAAAGTAGCATTGATTTACATCTTCGTTCCCACACAGGGCAAAAACCTTATGTGTGTGATGTATGTAAGAAAGCATTTTCCCAAAAACATAATCTAGATGTTCATCTTCAGTCCCACGCTGGGGAAAAACCATACAATTGCAGTGTATGCCAGAAATCATTTTCTCGAAAATCCAATTTAGATGTCCATTTTCGGACCCACACAGGGGAGAAACCATTCGTTTGCTATGTATGCAAGAAATCTTTTTCTCAAAAATGTCGCTTAGATATTCATCTTCAATCCCACACTGGAGAAAAACCATTTGCTTGCGGTATATGTAGGAAATCATTTCCTCAAAAATGGAATTTGGATGATCACTTTCGAATCCACACAGGGGAGAAGCCATTCACTTGCAGTGTCTGTCACAAAGCATTTTCTGCAAAAAGGCATGTAGTTCATATTCGCTCCCACACTGGTGAAAAACCGTTTGCTTGTAGTGTATGTAACAAGGCATTTCCTAATAGGGGCAATTTGAGAATTCATTTTCGTACTCACCCTGGAGAAAAACCATTTGTTTGTAGTGTAGAACAAAATTAGAAGATTTTTTTTATCAGTAGCAATTTTATTAGTGGACACTTTTTCTAAAGTTAAAAATTTTAAACAATAAATAAAACTGATAATATTATTAATGTAAAAGTATAAAGCATAAACTATTACAAAACAAAGTACTTTTAATGTAATATGAAATTACTAGCATATAGCCCGTCATATGATGGAATCAATAAATTTTTCATTTTCTAGATTTGTAAAGTACTTTATGAGGCAGGAAAAAAAATTATTTGTTTTTTGGCTGAGAATTATCAGGTACACGCTCAATAATTTGTTTATCTTCATACTCTTCTTAAGTCTCTCGATATTGTGAATGTAGTTTAGAATCCCGTTGAATTCATTTAGAAAGATGATTCAAAGTTTTCTTAACTACATCAAAATTATCATTAAGTTCTTCAGTTTTTTTCCACAGTTATTAATGGAAGTAAAGGAATGAAACTATCATCCCAGTACGCATGTGCCTGCATTGCATGGGCCGAGCCCTCTAATCTAGAGATTTCTTTCAATAAACACAAAAATGAAGGCGAGCAGAAAAATTAACAGCTAAAAGTTAAAGGACACATAAAAATATACGAGAAGAAAGTTTAAGGATAGAAAACATGAAATGTTTATGTGGCCAGAGACATGTGTATAAAATACGTGAATTTAATATAATAAAAATAATAAAATCATAAAAAGTTGAAAAAATAGTACAAATTTAATTTAAAAATAATAAAACAACTTTAGGAATAAGAATTAAAAAAAAAAAAAAAAGCAGAAAATATTAAATTAATTAGACATTTAGAAAAATTTGGCAACGTCGAAGACAGGACCGTCAACCCGAGAAGTACGACAACCAAATGGGCAGACACTCTACGGAACGTGCCATGCCTACATATGGTTAAAAAACTAAATAGAGTGCATGAGAGTCGCGTACATGATAGAATGAATGGACAGCAGAGGCTTTAATCTTGACAGTGATTATTTAGTGGTATATATGAATGATATCCAAAATGATAAATTTAATCTCCTGCTCTTAATAAGCGAGAATAAGGCTTGAAATAATATCATTAAACGTTCAAAAAGTGGTGATAGGGTGGATTTCGAACTCGCTGTGAATTTTGCTAACCCTAAGTCATAAAAAATCCAATATGGATTCCTGTATCCATTCCAGGTACAACCGCTTCATAAATTCACAGACAGACAACTTAGGCTATTATTATATAGGGGATAATTATAATCATATTTAGTTTGGAATAAAAGTTCCTTTCATGTCTACTTATTATTATTTATACTTTATCCCTAATACATTAATTTGTGTAAAAATCATTGTATAAAATATCAATTATATTCTGACACCTTATCAATTTTACATACATTTCAAGCATTTAGTACAAATTAAAATGCTAATATATTTCAACGAAATTAGATTTTAATCAATGTTTCGTAACAGAATTTTTTTCCTATGCAGCTGGCAATACATACAGTTATTTTTGTGCAGAACATGGCTGAATAGTTGTTATTCATTTAGCACCACTTGTTGTGTTGTGTATGAACCGCCTGACCACCAGTGGTGCTGCTGTCTCTAGAGCAGATCTGAGGACGCTTCGTGTGATGAGAGTGCAGGGAGAATAAAATGATAGAGCATACAGTCCATTGTCTTATTTTTGTGTTAAGTTTACTGGAGTTTTTCTTAATGAGCAAATAATTGAGCTATCGTCAGACCATAAACACCACTCGTGAAGCCTGTGTATCTTAAGGCATACTATGGACTAAAATAATATTGCCCCTGCTGGGTCCTCTTAATTTAGGAACAATGACAAAGCAGAAGACACCTAGCCTTGGTCTGTCACTTCCAGGGGTATGGTTTGAACTCGGAGGACATTGCAACCACAAACCTATTTTATATGCCCATTAATAAACATCGCAGATCTTTGGCTAGCTAGAGTCTTAAATTGAAAACTGTCCAGTTATGAGATCCATGCTACTTCTGCTTTTATAACAACAAATTTTATATTAAATTTAAATAATGGAAAATTTATTAAACATGATTTTACTACAAGCATTCATTCCATTTTGGTAACATACAATCTACCAAAAAACTTATTGAATCGTTAAATGAACTTAAAAACTCTGAAGCTTTAAAAAAATTAGAGGTTTTAAATTTTAAGAGAAAACTTTTATTAGTTTAGTTTGTTGATCTCAGTTTTGAAAAAGTGTTTGAGATTTTAAAATGATTTTTAAATTTGATATGATTTTATGTTAATTAAATTGAATAATTTTATTCCCTTTTTCAAATTACTTTTATACTGAACAATCAATTAGTTTAAAATTATTGTTTGGAAGAAAAGTTTAAAATTTTTCTTCTGAATAGGATTTGAAAAGTATTCAAAGTATTAAAATCTCCCAAAAAGAAAAGTTATAATCATGTAAATGTTGAGTTTAAGATATATAGAAATGAATTTCAGTATCAAGATAATTTTCTATGAACAATGTTTTTCTATAAAAATTTCCCTGTATAGAGACTTTAGGATCTGAACCAAATTTTTAAATAATATTTCTTTAGACTAATGTAGTTTTTTAAAGAGTAAATAATGCTTTTTCTTTGGTACTGTTTTTCTTTAAAATGAATAATGTCTTTAATTTTATGTAATCAATAAGATTTTTCAATTTAATGAGCCCAGAATCATATGAAACTAAGAATTTAAACATCAAACTTATTAATGAAATCTCAAACACTTTTGAAAATGGCAACACCATTCATTAAACATCTGATGAAAATTTTCTCTTTAAATTTAAGATCTCTAAATTTAAAAAAACAAAACAAAAAAAAAACTAGTTTTTAAATTTACTTAATGATTTGATAAATGCTTTAGTAAACTATAAAACATTGATAGCTCAGGGTGAATGATCCGTAAAGATTGTGTTCAGTGATCTTGGGATGTTCCTGGGATGGAAGGGAACATTTTTTGCAGCATACATTAAAATAATTTGAGAAGAAATCAAAAGCATGTGTTCTGGAGCATATAGAGATATTTTGGGAATTTTCATTGAGCAAAAAAAGTGACAATTGGCAGATAATTTGCCACTTTTTTAATTTAGTCTCTCTTTGGCCATTGATGACTGTTAATTTTACCGTATAAATTCTAGAACATTTTGTAGTAATTATGCCTTCCTTGTTCATTGCAAACAAGTCCATTTGTTTATAATGTATGCAGGGTTCCCAGCAACCTGAAAAGTTACAGACCATAGAGAATATTTAAGGAAATTTACAAATATTTTCTAAATGATCAGAGAGCCCAAAATAAAACAAAGTAGTTTAAGTCAAATTTTGTAATCATTTCCATTTTTAGAAGATTACTGTTATATTTCTCACTTCATAAATTGCCTGCCAAAGAGTATTATGATATATAATTTTTTTTTCATAGTTTTCATAAAAGTATGTGCTACAATTTACTAGATTTATGTTTTTTGTTTCTTATAAGCTTATTTTGTGTTAATTTTATAAAAATCAATCTAAAAAGCTATTAGAATATAATAATTTTTAGTTAATAATGCTTTTAATTAATAGGTCTGCTGATATAGATAATAACTAATACACTTTAAATTTAATTACATCTGAGCTAAAATTTCACATCATTTGTTCAGGCAATTTTAGGAGTTTGGATCAGGAAAAGTCAAGGATTTTAGTTGACAAGTTTTGCAGGGAATCCTGTGTATGCATAAACATCTCTTAAAACTTTCTTAAAAATATCTTATTTCTCCCACCACGTAAAACCTTTTTCTTGTTATTGTAAAAAAATAATTTTCTGCTCATTACATGTCTTCCAACTACTATACATTATCCATTGTCATTACAAAAAAATATGAAGTAATTAATAAACTATGCAGCAGTGCTAAACCACATGGATTTCACAATTTTTGTGTCTCTTTTTCCCAAAATACTTAAACAATGTAACTCATGCATATGTCAATAGTTTGTATATATTTTATTATTTTATCTTGGAATATCTTTGACAACTAAGAAATTATATTTGGGTTTTTGTTTTCTAATTGTTTGTTTAAACACCTTTTGGGTTGTGAGAGGGGACTTCCATGATTGGCTTGGTCAGTGCTTTGACCTATATGAATGCCTCAATTTTCCTGGCTTTTTCATTTTTTAAAATTTTACATTGCATCTAATAGATGTCTCTAGTACTGGATTGGCCAAGTAGAGCTGCTTAGTACTTGCAATCTGCCCAGCAAGTCAAACCTGCTTATCTCGAAAACCTGCCTGTCAGATTTTTTCAATTTCCCTACATTTTCAATAAAAATTTAACATATTTTCCAAACCTATCTCAAATTATTTTTTCCAAAACCTGTCTATCTCCAATTTTTGTAAGAATACTGTGAGCCTTATTGCGTTGACAACCGCACAAGTTCCCATTTCCAGGAAATGCACTTTCAGTTTTCTCTCTGGGAGGGTTATTTGGTCAGGGACTCGGTGGGAATTGAACTAAAATCAGGTTATCTGCTCTGGAATAATAAGGGATCGGGGTTGAGGAGGGGGGAATAGGAGACGGGAGAAATTTCTATTTGGAAATAGAACTGGTTCCCAGTCTATAGCCTAATGACTAAAGTATCATCTCGCAACTTGCTGTCTCAATTTTAGAGCTAAAAATAGCAGGTGTTAAAAGAAAATTAAATGTTTTATCCATCGAAAAAAAACGGAAATTCTGTCATTTTTGAAGGAAAACCCTTCTATAAAGAAAAGCGTAGTCACCGCTAAATTTGGAATTCCACCCAGTACTATTTTACTATTATGAAAATCAAAGATATCGTACAAAAAACTTTGAAAATGGCTGCAAAGCAATGAAAAAGTGCCGTGCATGTAAATAAAACTAAAAGTACTTCAAATTTTCAATCTTTTGTATTGCGTAAGGAATTTTTTTAGTCTATTTTCATAAAACCTGTTTATCTCAAAACCTGTTTATCTTGAATTTTTTTTTTTACTCCCAAGAGATTCGAGATAGACAGGTTTGACTGTATACCTGAAGAGTCTCATGGTCAAATAGTGCTTGAATGTCTCTAGTAGTCCAGGAGAGATTGGATTCTAAAACTAGTTTAAGGACAGATTTTATTGTTTTTTGTTTAGACACTTAATCAATGTGTTGCACATTCCAAACATATCTTCCCAATTTAATTGTGCTAAAATAAAAGACAAGTAACTGAAATTGAATAGTTCTTAACAGAATATAATTCTGATATTGTATCAGATTGTAAAAGTAGAAATATCTGTAAATAACTGTGGTAGTTGGGGAAGTTTATTATCCGAACTTCTCTAGTGGTGACAAAATAGAAAATTAAGATGATCTAACTCAGGTTCAGAGCTTTTATGAAATTGATACTAGTAATTCTCTTCCACTACTGTATTTATCTCCTGTAATGTGTTCTTTCCAGTTTAGTTTCTTCTTCAGAAAAAAAGTTATTTTTAAATAAAAATGCTTTATTTTTGCTGTAATTAAAATCATCATAAATTAATTATTGCAATACATATAATAGCTTTAACCTTTGATTTAAATTTATATAATTGATATGCATGCAAAATTAATTATTAAAAGTATGCTTATTTTTTTTTTTTTATCAAATATGGCAGAAAAGTGAAATTATAAAGTAGTTAAAAAAATGATTCTACCACTTTTCTAATTAGTCAAAAGTGTTAAGACAGGCAGTAGGTAAGCATAATAAATAAATGCTGACCATTAAATAAATGTCAGTTTTTTGTAGGGTTAAAAAACATATGGTACAGTCAAGAATGAAAATAATGTATTATCAAAATATTAAACCTATACTTATCACAGTTGGTTAGCTGTTAGATGCACAGCAAACATCAAAGATTTCTGAGTTAGTGATCCAGGTATATATTAGATACGACCTTGAGCACTTGACACAGGTTTTATGTACTTGTTTTTCATCCAAAATATTTATATATCTATTATATCATTGACTTATTATATCAGACCACCACTTGCAATTCTAATAACTAAACTACTTTAGATTAAATGAGAAGTGAAACTTAATAGCTATCTTTGAGTTCACAGCAATATATATGACAGCTTTTGTTCATCTTTATTTAATCAGGAAATTGATTTGCATGGAGGGGTTTCTGAATGTTGCTGCTTGAATGTTCTTTTTACCCTTGGCATAGAATGAACTTTACACTTTCAATAAAACTTTTAAAAAAAGAAAACAACCCATTTTGCTAAAATGACAACTGGGATGTTTACCTTCATATTCATTAGAGTGAAATCTTTTGCTTCTAATGTGTTTTATTTATCAAAAATTCATTTTCAATGCTTATTTTCTTAACCACCATTTTGAGAATGCCAGTTCTATTTAACATTTCTAAAGAAATTTTCACTCAAATTAATTTGAATGCCCATATCTTTATACATTCTGAAACAAAAGTTTTTTTAAACCCAATAAGTTGGACCCCACAGCAGAATAATTTTCAATGTTCTGCAACAGGCTTTCAGATAATCTAAAATGTTCTGAAGGAGATATATTTATTTTATATATTTACTCTCCCACAATATTATTCCTATTGTGGTACAATTTTCATCTTTACCAATATGTATAACTAAAAATATTTAATAAAACAGTGCTACCTGAAATTAAATATTTGTATTAAAAATGTAATGAAAAATATTTGTATTAAAGCCAACGCATTAACATAGAATTTACTGTCCTGTCAATTACTTTTGATGTAAGATATTTTGAGATACCACTACGATGATAAAAATGAGACTGATAATTTGGCCCAAACCTTAATGCAAGGAAAGTTTTTAATAATTTTCAGATTCATCTGTGTTCTGCCAATCTTTAGCCATGTAGATTTAAATTTTTTATACAAATTTAGCACGAACCAACTGTGTTAATGTTTTGACCATTTCAGTCAATTATTTTTTATTGGTACTAAAATTATAAAATCTTTTATAATGACCATAATTCTCTTTTTGAACATTCGAAAAATGTTTTCTAAAAAAATAAATAAATGAAAATAAATCTTACTAAACATTTAAGTATTACATAGAGTTATTTTAAATATACTTTATTTTATAAGATTTAAAGGAGAGTTAAATCAAGTTCCTTTATCAAGTCTTGTTTATCTTGTTACTCAAGTTATTAAGAATATTAATAATTTACAAATCCTTAATATTTTTAAAGAAATTGCTGTGTTACAGGGCTTAAACAATTTTTATGTTTTGTTCTTAACATTTACTTTCAAAATTATAATTTCACTTCATATATTTTCACTAATGATGCATGAGAACAGAATAATATGATTCTACTTTAATGTTTCCATTTACTCTCACAAGCTATTTTATTAAATACACAAGTTTTGCTTTAAAAAACTTGATTTTAGGAATTATAATGTGGCACAAATACGTAGTAGTTTATAAATTTGGTACATAAATCCTAAAAAAATTAATTATAATCTACAATGAATAATAATATGTATTATGTTAGATTTGAATATATATTTATTTGTTTAGGTATATTTTCTTTTATTTTGTGAAATTTTAAAAGCTATAAGAACATAAAGTGGCAGATATAGAATGAATCCAATTTGGCGACCCAGGTAATCGCCAATTTTTCTGGGTTGCACTTGCACTCGCTCATTCTTCCACTTGGCTCTGTGCCGGAATGTCGAATGTACGATTACTCTCTATCGCGTTTTTTATCATTATTGTTATTATTATTATTTAATTGCCATTATGCATTTGGTCTACGACTTAAGTTTAAGGCAATATATTGATAAAGTTTAGGCTGTTTTCACAAAGTTTAGTAAAAGGTTTTTATAATTTTTTTTTTTTACTATATAATGTTTTTTTTTGTCTTAATACCTCATTCTGTTTTAAACCTTTTTTAATATTTTTTAAAGCTTTATATATATTTGAACATTTTTGTATTTTCATTTATTTTCAAAATTTTACAAATGCAGATATTTTTATTTCAAGTTTTTAAATTCAAAGTTCAAAGCTTCTTTTATTTCTTAAATTTTTTACAGACGCTTTTAAAAAAAGTATTCGAATTTTTTTTTTTTAAATCATTATAAGTTCCAAATTTATTTTATCCCAAAATAAATTTATGTTTAAAAACTCAATGTCTGCTTATAACGTTTTCGTTGTTAAAGTGCAGACTGCAGATCGGCCGATGAAGACACGTTTTAAAGTCTCATGCTTCAAAATTTATTTCCAAGTGTTATATAAGTGTCAATTTTTTTAAGGTTTTTAATTACAGAAGCTTTTTTATTGCTTAACATTTTTTAATAATCTTTTTAAGACTCGATTGTAAATTTATGTTTAAAAATACAGTCTCTGTTTGTAATCTAAGTCCTGATTGCATTTTCACTCGAGTTGTCTGAAAACACGTTTCTGCATCACTTAGAACCGATTTCTGCTAAAATAGTCGTTTTACAAATCGAATTCTTAGTCTTTCGATTAGTCTGATTCGAGTAAACCACGCCCCTATTTTCTTGGCGTAGAGCTTGGCGGTAAGGTAAAAAGACGCCAAATTTGACCAGGAATTCCCCAAGTCCTCCACTGCTTCCTTGTTATTGAAATTTACTACCGAACACTAACGATATTAAGTACGCTCTCAAATGTAAACATATAAGAAAATATGCATAAACCTATATGCGCACCCAAATACCCTTAAAAATTTTGACGTGATCAACCGATCAGACCAGAAAATCTCCGTTCAGCTAAACGGGGCCTCAATTTCATTGGTGGGACAGAACGTTTTCTAAACTCGGTTTAAATCTCCGTTCAGGATTAACTAAACGGAGCTTTAAACGACTTTGGTGGGATCGGCCCTAAATACTTCTAGGCTTTTATTAGCACGTAGTTCTAGCCTCGTGTAGGCACTTACACCGTATACAAATCATCAACGATGACATTATAGAGCAATTTGTCGCAACGTCACGAATTACTATAATGCTCTTCCCATTCACTTTCATCTTTATAACAGCCAATAGACAAACAATAAACTGTTCTTCCGTTTGAAATTAAAGCCAGAATTGTCATAATTTGAGATATGCCCTGCTGCGTGAAATCGCCTTATAGCAAATTGCTGTTTGCTGTAATATAAAGTCCATATTGCTTATTATTGATATTTTTTCGAAATATTTCTTCTGCAACAGTTGTTTTAAACTTTCAATGCAGTAATTAATTTTCCATTTGTAAAGATATAACCAACTTTTCAGCATATATGGAAGAACAAGCCATGTTCAATTCAATGTGTGTTTATATAATAAAGCGTGATTAGCGTGCCTACCACAGCCTTGTTGCTATGGCGGTTGTCAAGTAAGGAAGTGCCTATATCGTCAGAAAATGAGTTGTATTTGAGCATGCGTATTTTCAATGGTCTGATTCTCTGTACAGACGTTCCTTTGTATTTGATGATTGTTTATTTCTTTCGTCTATTTGATGTAACTTAGAAAATTGTTATTGTTGATAAGTATCTTAAAAATTAGAAAATCAGTGTTACTAGTCTCATTTATAGCGACATTTATTAAATATGGCTGCAATGGATGTGGATGATGATATTGAGGCTGAAACCTCGTTATTATCTTTTGCAAATACTTCCAGAGAAGATGAAAGATGTTTTGAATTTAAAAAGGTGATCTATATTTTAATTTCTCCTCTATGTTTTTCATTAAGATTAATAGTTGTACATATTTTGTAATAAGGTTATAATGTATAGCAGAAAGAAATATATATATATGTATGCCGCCTTATGATGCATACGGTTCTATCATTAAGAATTATTTGACTTTAAAGCATATGTCGATAGTCTTTTCATCAATAGAAATTTGAACTGTTGCAAAGATTATTTCTATAAATTATCTTTACCTTCGTAAGATATTAAAAGCTACATCATTTTCAGTTAGTAAAGGAAAAGACATTAGAAAACATTAAAGTAGTTTAGAAATCAATTTTAAAGGAAAGAGATTCACCACTAACCAGTTTTCTGTTGTCAGACATTTAGAGGACAATATACCCGAACTGCAGTTGCCTATTGAAAAAAAAAATTACTTTAATACTACTCGGTCATACAGATGTTAATGTTTAATTAAAATGGTTGTTAGGAATGAAAGGAAATATGAACAAGTTTTAAAGTTTCTTTCAGTATGGGAAGAACAATTACTTACCCAGGTCATCAAACACATACTTGAAAATCTGATCAAACCTCATTTAGAACCCAATGTAATTTATTAAAATTTTTGCTTTTGAAGTTAAAATTATTTTTTAATATTTATCTCATTTTTTTTTAGTGGAATGCTGATGCCTTATGGGCATGGGGTATGTATTTGATTTAAAATATTTTTATGTATATTTATTCTATTTTGACTATTTCACATTTTGAAATAAACATGTTTTTAACCTTAATTTATTAAGAAATGTTTAGGTTTTATTTTTCTTTCTACCAATATTTGTTTGACATACATTAAGAAATATTAAGAACTAAGAAATATTATGCCTTGACTTAAATTGAGAAAGCCATCCATCATTGCATTTAAAATTTTCAATTCCCATTCGAGTTGCCAATTCATTAGTCTTCGTCTGCAGTAAAGGTTCATTTATTGGAAAATTTTGAGACCTAGTATCCTGGAACCAAAGCAATGAAGCTTTTTCAAGATCTTTGTGGGATGCATTTCTCATGTACTTTGTTCCTCTAGCAAATGTAGAATTTTCCCAAGAATCTAAAATTGATTCCTTGTTCTTCAAATAATTGATAAGGTATTTTGGTACTACTGAAGGCTAACCTGTCGATCTAAGGGGGTGGCGGTTATCTTGGCGCTTTTATGCGGTGTATTGGGTGATAAGTATTGAAATAAGGTAACCATGTGGCAACCTTTTTCATCTCGTCTACGATTGGTCCAGATATCTGTTACGTCACTTTCTCAATGAGCATAGCCATCTAAACACAAGGCCTGCGCGCTGATTTTCCGAAAACCGGTCACGTGATCTCTAAAAGGCGGCATTCTATTAAATTCTGTTGATGCTTGTTGATTGCTTGCCTATTACTTGTTTTGAAAAAAAAAACAAAGAAAGAAATTTATGGAAATAAAACAATGCTTGCCTTTATATGTAAGGTAAGTAGCAATTTTGCTACTGTTTCTTCTATTATTTTATGAGCTGTTTTCTAATTAAGTATATCATACGAATGATGGTAATTTTTAAGTTCGACACTTTAGAATGGTTCAAATGTTTTGTTATTAGTATGTGCTTTGTATCATATTGTATATTATAACTGTCGTTTTAAAAATAAGTTTCATTTTATTGTTAGATCTCATTAAGGAGTTTATATAATACAACATTTAATATCCGTATGTTAAATGTATTCTAAGTTATGTTAAAGTTTCGTTTTTGCTGTGTATTGCAACTTGGCTATTGTTGATAACTCACAAATTACAATTTCTGTTTTATCCTAAAGGAAAACTATTTATTATTACCACAATAAAAAGATTAATGTATCCTTACTTCAGGGAGCAGTGGAGGACATGGGGGATTCCTGGTCAAACTTGGCGTCTTTTTTACCTTACCGCCAACTCTACGCCAAGAAAAATAGGGACTTGGCGTCTTTTTACCTTACCGCCAAGCTCTACGCCAAGAAAATAGGGGCGTGGTTTACTCGAATCAGACTAATCGAAAGACTAAGAATTCGATTTGTAAAACGACTATTTTAGCAGAAATCGGTTCTAAGTGATGCAGAAACGTGTTTTTAGACAACTCGAGTGAAAATGCAGTCAGGACTTAGATTACACACAGAGACTGTAATTTTAAACAAATTTACAGTTGAGTCTTAGAA
>CM063510.1:139042568-139257568 GCA_032207245.1 Pardosa pseudoannulata
CTCTTTTCGAGCTTTTAATGCCATTATTTTAACTCCTATTTTCCCCGGTTAAGAGCAGGCGATTAAATTTATCAATTTATCCCATAATAAATAGGCAAAAATAACATTTTTCTAGCATTATGACGTCATTCCTTTAACCATCTCATTGAATCATTTCTTATTTTAAATTATTTAAATTATGCCTTATTTTCATACGTTTTATCATTGAACTTAGATATGACGTCAATAATTTTCTTTTATATTTGGCTTAAATAATAGATTAGGTACATATGTGATCATTTTAAATTGAATCATCGATTATTTTTTGTTGCAATGAAAATTTTATCACAGGTATTAACAACAAAGACTAGGAGTCTATTTCATGGACTAATATATATCTAGCGTTTAATTTATATATCTTTGAAAATTAAGAAGTTTGCTCGTTTTTGTGTTTGTTTTTTATACATAACCACAGGGTTTGCGATCCATTCGCTCAATTTTGGCCATCATTCATATATACCGCCAAATAATCACTGTCCATATTAAAACCTATGCTGTCCATCCTATCAAGTAATATTACAAGTTAAATTAAAGGTGGCAACTAACATGCGGTCAATAAAGATAAACAAATTATTCAGCGTGTACCAGATAATTTTCAGCCAAAAAACAAACTATTTTTTACCTGCCTCATAAGGTACTTAACAATTTTGGAAAATTAAAAATTTTACTGATCTCGTCATATGACGGTCTGTATGCTAGTATTTAAAAAAATGTTTCATCACTTTCAGTTATGTTATTTATACATACCTAGATTTAACTAATTGAATGAGAAAGTGATACTAAAATATACTCATTGCACATGGAAAAAAATGGATGCACCTTTCACTTTTGTGATTTTGACTACTCTAATTGAAAGAAGTGAAATCTTTAGGTACATCCTAGTGGAAAAATTATAGTAGCATATAACTGAAATTATATTTCTTACAAAAATGTATCAAATGATGAATTCCGCTCCTCTACTGGAACAAAATTTAGCATTTGTCTGAGAAATGAAGTATGACTACAATATGTCAGGAAATTTTATAGTACGTTTTCCTTTGAAATTTGTAGCCATCATGTAATCTTACTACACATGTTGTTGATTGAAATTCACTTACCAGTATTGTATGCTTGTGTTGTACCTAGCAAGCTGTGTCTTATTTCAGAATGAGCTACCATCACTTAAGAAAATAAATTATTTAGCAGCTGCGAAGTAGAACTGATTTGGGTTTTAAAGTCAGTTGAATGTAATATGTCTGCAACTTCAGCTGATAATTTAAAGTGTAGAAGGACGAGACTCTTATATCAAAAGACGTTTAGAAAATAATTTAGTCTATTTTTCTAGGAACCATTTTTATTTTCTTGCAAAGTTCCACATCACAGAACACAAACAACAAAGAGAACAAAACACACTCTCATAGACCACTGACACTGTATTAGAACACACACTCGGTGGCTTTCTAGCACCACCTATCGTAAAAAAAGGAGAGGGGAATAATTGTACCCGCTACAAAAGGATATATATGGTGCTATATTTACATCAATTCCTAGTAACATTTTAAAACTGAAGAAACAAAACTGATATATATATAAATACAGAAGCCTTGGAAAATATTTCAATAAGATGATGTGTGATATATGAAAATCATATACACTTTTATATGATGAAATTAATAATTCAGATAAAAGAATTGTATATCAAAATAAGGTTTGGGCCTAAAACAAAAACTCAAGCTTTATTTTCGGTAGCAGCTAAAAACTTAGACAAAAAAAAAAAAAAAAAACTTGCATTATGTATCTACTACTATTAACAATAATAATTACAATATTAAATGTTTAGTCACTAGGAATTATTTTAAATGTAAAGAACAATATTTTAGATATAACTATTCTGCTGCTAAATTGGCTACTTTAAAAGTTATTTAAGAAATTACTTCAAAATTTCAAACGACTTTTAGAGTAGCAATTCTGTAACTAGTACTGCATTAAAATTGCAGGTAATTTATTTTAATACATGCAAGTAGTTAGAGACGTTAAAAAAGGAGAAAACTGACAAATTGTATGGGAAAAGTAACATATCCTTTTTACATAAAGATTTAAAATCATTAGATACTACTTTGCCCCTAATCTTTCTTCTGGGTAACTAAGGATCTCAAAGTTGTAGGACCACTACAATAAACATAGTACAGTCACTCCTCACTGTACAATGAGTCCTGTATTGACAAGTCATTGAACAAATAGGTCATTAAGCAAAGAGTTTATCCACAAAATAAAAGAGCATTAAAAAACTATATGCAACATACTTCCAATATATTCATAAAAATGTATATGTACCGGGTGGCCATAATTAAACTGACAGTGATCAGTGTTCTGTAGCGCAATCTATTTGCAAGAATGACGGCACATTTTGTAGGAAGATTAAACAAGATGTACGACGAAGAATTCCGCGAAAAAACAAATTAGTTTCAAAAGTCACTAGGGGAATATTTGGCACTGTGTAATAGAAAATAGAGTGTTAACAAATGCAAATCAATACGGAAATTACCTTTTATTTTGCATTTAAATGAGGTTCAACGTGGCTGCCGTTGTTGTGGACCACATATTGCATTCTGTGCACAGTATGCACAACAGCAGAAAGTAACATGTCTGCAGGAATCTCCCATACAGTCCGTGATATGTTATCCTTCAACGTAGCCAGGTCCTGGACCACTCCTTGATAGACCTTGGACTTAAGATAACCCCATAGCCAATAGCATGGGGTAAGATCAAGCAACCAAGGTGGTCATGCAGTTGGAAATTAGCAGCTAATGACTCTTTCTGTTGTGAATTTCTGTCATAGCAGCTATTGCACCAGTACAGCAACGTGTGGAGGGGATCCATTTTGCATGAAAATGATTTCCTCAGGCATTGTCTTTGCTGAAGTGCCGGAATGACAAAGCTGTTCAACATGTGGCGATATTTCTCTCCGGTAACAGGTTTCTGGTCCTGTCAGGGTAATGTTAGAAGAATGGACCTACGATAAATTCCGCTGTGAACCCACACAAGTTACCTTTGGTGAATGTAAGGGAATTGCTGTGATTGCATGTAGTGATTTGTCATCCCAAATTTGATAAGATTTGCATCTTTTGTAAGATTTTCCATACTGTACTGTAAGGCATATCCATATTCCAAGCTACTCCCCAAGCACTAGAGGTGGCAGCAATATTGTCTGGTCCTCTGTCGACAATCGTCATGGCAACTGCTTCGATTGTATCCTGTGGTACAGGTTTTCATCCTCTGCCTGACTGAACCTTCAGAGAACCTGTTTTCTCAAACGTCGTAACCATTGCTTTTAGCCCATTAATTGTCACAGGACAGTTACCTTTATACATTTTTTTGTGCGTTCTAAAAGCACAAAGAGCGTCTGATGCGTTGCATTGGTTGAGGTAAAAGAATATGATCAGTAAAGCATGCTCGACTAAAGAAGGAAGACATTGCACATAAATTTTCAATCCGATTGATTCAAAACGTAACACATTGCCTTTAAAACCCAAGCAGCTGGCACTGTGCCAATGGATGTAACGTGAAATTTGAATAAAGAACTTCTTCTTTTGCTCAGCATACGTGATATTGCCGAACATTAGACTTTATCGGTGTTTATGTAGATTTTACGCTTTTTTAAAAGTGTTGCCATATTGCACTTGAACTAAATCAGAAAATGTGCATAATAAAAGGTAATTTTATTTTGTATTAATTTGCATTTGTTAACACTCTATTTTCTATAACACAGTGCCAAATATTCCCCTAGCAGTGATTTTTGGAACCATTTTTTTTTTTCAGAATCTTTTGTCCCCCGTCTTGTTTAATCTTCCTACAAAATGTGGCTTCATTCTCGCAAATAGATCGCGCTATAGAACACTGTGAGCACTGTCAGTTTAATTATGGCCACCCAGTATATATTATGCATTTATTTAAATTGTAATGGATTCAAGTAAAAGATGGTGGTGCTAAAACAGAAGTTGCACATTCATGGACAGTTGTAAGAGTCAATAGAATTAATATAAAAAGTACTTTTAAATATAAATACATGGGGATTCGACATATATCAATTAAATATCATAGTATTTTAACACTATATTTACCAGCAATTTAAATATACACTGAACTCAATTTCAAAACTAGTCATTTTGACTGGTTTGGTAAATCTAGTGTTAATATACATATTACCTTATACAATTCTATTCGTATTGAAAATACATTACTTTGACACTGATTCCAACTGTGTAATGCATATAAGTGAAACAGTCAAGGAAAAAAAAAATTTTTTTTAAAGATTTCATTTCTTAGCAGTAAGATTGCAAAGCAAAATGAACATTATGATACAGAAGTATCTAAATTTTTACACAAAAATGCAGAATACTCCAAGGTAACAACTGAAAAGATTAAATTTGTGTCATTGTGATAAAAAACTTTTTTTTTCTTTTGTAATTTAATGCATACTAAGTTGAGCTTCCAATTTCAGAGAAAACAAAGTTTAAATACTGTAATGGAAAGTATATGACAAATACAGATGCATTATGGATGCATACAGGGTACAGATGCATTATAGCCGCGGTGTTTTTTTCTCGCCAAACTTGGCGATTTTGTGTGGCAAACTTGGCGATTTTTGGGGCAATGACTAGGTTGCTGTATATGCCCTAACTTTGACAGGGGCTTTGATATGTTCTTGCATCCTATTGGTGCACGTGATTTTTGACGTCATTACCCGGCTATCTCTGCAAATTTTCTGTTCTAAATGTTCTTTTCGTTTTAGTAGTAGGTTGTCTCGTAGGTAGGTAAGTTATTTTTGGTATTTAGTTATGATATATGTTCTTATTTCTGTTTTAACTATTTATAGCATTGTGAAGAAATATCAGGAAATTCTTAGACCTGGGGTTGGATTTGCATTTCATTCAAAACGGCACGTTTGTGGGGATGATGGAATTCCGAATTTGAGTTTTTTTATGTATTTGGTTAGTAAAAAGGAGCTATTTCAAAGTTTTTAAGGGAGGTAGGGTTGTTAAAGAGTAGTTATGTTTGCCCTAAATGTGGGGAAAACATGAAAATTTAACTGGAAAAGGGGTTGATGTTTGCTCTTATCATTTTCTGGGATTTAGTTAATTTAGTTATGACAAGTAAAGTTATTTCGGTTTTGAAATTGTTAAAAAATATCAAAATATTCTAAATCAAACAAGATGTTTTGGTTTGGAACATTTTGTTTTTATTGTTATCATTTTCTGGGATTTAGTTAATTTAGTTATGACGAGTAAGTTGTTTCTGTTTTGAAATTGTTAAAAAGTATCAAAATATTCTAAACCAAAAAAGATGCTTTGATTTGGAACATTTTGTTTTTGTTCTTATCATTTTCTGGGATTTAGTTAATTTAGTTATGACGGGTGCAGTTATTTCGGTTTTGAAATAGCTAAAAAGTATCAGGATATTCTAAGTTAATTGGTTTGGAACATTTTCATTTTGTTCACCCCCCTCACATGTTAGATTCTTCATAATATTAGTGCTTATTAAAATGATATATATTGTGTTAACTCTGTTGACACATATATTACTAATCTGTTATTTATTTTTTAAAAAACGTAAAAAATGAGGATTATTATGCTAATTTTATTTTAATAATAATTTAAATTGTTAATCTGTTGTTTCCTTACTTGGCGACTTTTCAAATCCTGCGTTTTTCTGTTGGTCGCCAAAAAAAAAAAACATTGCCGACGGGACCGGCAACTATAATGCATCTGTTCCATAGTAAGAATTATAAACACAAGATGAGTTAGTTCCATGAGATAAGATCTTGAGACCAGAAAGCTCATACTAGTGACCATACCTAATAATAGAAAAAATTGAAAAAAAATTAATATCTAATAAAAAAAAACAAATTATTTATATAAAAAAGATATAATTAAACTTACTTTTGAAATTCCCATTCACGATTATCTAATGGACAAACTTGTCTTGTTTTTAACCACCTAGAGATGCAGTGAAAATTAAAAGCAGGCTGAAAAGAAAAATAACAAATATACAATAACGTATCAGAAAAACTAATAAAAATAGCTATTGCCTGTCAAAGTGGAATACTATAGTCACTTCTTGTAAAACTAGAGCTCACAAATTCTATGTAAAACTGGATATATTTTAGTTTAACCCTCCGAGTGGAACACACCGAGGAAAAAAAAGTCTCCAAAAATACGCTAAAGGTTTTCTGTGTCAGTGGCCAAAGCGTTCTATGATTTTTTACTTCACCCTTAGTCGACTAGAATGGAATACGGGAAACCCACCCTCGTTATTGTCCCTTTACTTCCGGTTATAAATAGATATATAAATAGATATTATAGATTGTTAATTTTTAATACCCATAAAGCTCTTCAAGTCTCGAAGATCATCCCATAAGAAAAAAATGGATTCTAAAAGTACAAATCAAATTTTCTTTGAGAGACTTATTTATATTTTTTACTAAAGTCATCCAATATATTTAAGTGGTGGAATGAGAGATACATCTGTTACTGCAAATGAAATACTTCGAAATAGAGATTTACAGAGCCATGAAAAGCTATCAGCGTCTTTGTGTCTCAGGTGGTAGAGGTGCATCCCTCAGGAAATGTTAGTCAAAGAGGGGTGCAGTTCCTAAACAATCAACCTGACCCTCCTACCACAAAATTCCATGGAGGAAAGCAGAAATGTACATTATATCCATTTTCGGGGCGTTTTTGGAGATCGAAAATTGTACGTGACGACCGCTTTGAAGACATTATCGGTTTGGCAGAATTGTACGTGCGAACCGCTTAGAGGGTTAAATCTGGATGACTGTAAACATGTGTGCCAATTTGAAATTCATGAGCATTATAACGAAACTTTGAAGGTAGATAGAAAAGGATAATACTTGGTGAGTTCTCAAGAAATCTAAAATAAAAGCAGCATAAATAATTTTTTTTCTACTCAAACAGTCTAAACATTGACTGCAGTGTGCATTTGCAACAAACATTCTATCAGGCCACAATGAATCGAGGCAAACTTCAGGTTTATGGATGCTTGAATGGACACCAACTAACCCTTAACGTATCCGTCTATGCTTGTTTTTTCTTTAAACGTAAAAACTAGTTCATGTTTTTACTTTTTTAGATTTATTTTTTATATTATCATAGAGAATTGCACTTAATAAATTTATTTCTGGAGAAGTTTTATAAAATTTCTAATAAAGAAAGAAAATTTAGTAAAAAAGAAAATTAGTTTTTTTCAAAAGGTCTAATTTTGTATTAAATTAAATTATTTCAATATTTTTTGATGCAACACATTTCTTATACACTGGACTAGTGAATCACCTAAAATCTTTGCTTAATTTACATTTGGTAAAAAAATTTTGGTCCTTCAAAATCATATACATTGAATTTATAAAGAATTTTCATTAAATTTATATCTAACTATGAGTGTAACATCATTAAAAATTATCCAAATTTAAAGCTTTTAGGTCATTCACTAGTAAATACTATCAAAAGCATTCATAATAATTTTCAACAAAATATTTTAAGGACTTTTTGAAAAATCACATTTCAAGTTTCAACATTTTATTAAAAATACTGTTCTGAGAAAAACGCATTTGAAGTTTAGGAAAGCACCTTTAACTATTAAAAAATTAAAATACATGTTTAAAATTCCCTACACTTTCTTGCTTCAAAACTTTCTAATTGCCAAGTTGCTAATTATTAAAAATACTAGAAAAATTTTAAAACTAATCTTCATGAAAATTAAAAAAGTTTTGTCCAAAAAATTCTCTTTAAAAGGCTTTAAAATTCACAAC
This sequence comes from Pardosa pseudoannulata, assembly GCA_032207245.1. NCBI lineage: Eukaryota > Metazoa > Arthropoda > Arachnida > Araneae > Lycosidae > Pardosa > Pardosa pseudoannulata. The sequence goes on from CM063510.1 coordinate 139,050,409, forward strand.
TTTCGGTTCTGAAGTTGCTACTTCCATTTTGTTTTGACAGCTGTCACTAATGTTTAAAAACAGCTGTAACTTTTCTTTAAAATGTCGTACAGACAAAACAAAGCCAGATTTAGAAGCCTAAAAATTGAAATTTTACAATAGAGAAATAAAAAATTATGATTTTTTGCAAAAAAATGACATTTTTCATGTAGACGGATACCTTAAGAAACAACAAAATTGTTAGGCTTGATCCTGTAGATAAGACTTGTAAAAACAAGCCATGTGGCCCATTTATGTTCCAAAAACAAATGGATAATTTTCAACTACCATGTGCCATTATGTCGCTAAAAAGATATGAGTAACTTTCATTTTTTCATTAATATGTCCCTTAAGAAACAACAATATTGTTAGATAAGGATACCTTAAGAAACAACAAAATTGTTAGGCTTGATCCTGTAGATAAGATTTGTAAAAATAAGCCGTGTGGCCCATTTATGTTCCAAAAACAAATGGATAATTTTCAACTACCATGTGCCATTATGTCGCTAAAAAGATATGAGTAACTTTCATTTTTTCATTAATATGTCCATTGCACCAGGATTAACTAGGAAAAATATTTTCATAAATAACAAGAAAAGTATCAGAAAACATACACACTCAGAAAAGACACTGTCATTGGTGAAATACTGATTCCTTGGTGTGGAAGACTCATATCTAAATATTTCCCAAACACGGTGTCAACGCCTCGCGCGTCCTCGGCTGCACTTTCTGAAGTCTGCACGCCTCGTTCTATACCTGCCCGCCTATTTTTACTGGAGCAGGTATCTTGGGTTCGATTAAAGCCTATGTGGCCAACGATGAAGCACAGCAGCGACAAAACTCTGGGTTAAACATTTATTATTAAGAAGATCTGTTAAAACATATATACCCTGCAAATCATACCCAAACACAGGGCTCAAATAAGACCGAGGACAAAAATAAAGTGTGCCGAGCGGAAAACATCTCCCTCGGTCTCAGCTCCTTTCACAAGAAAATCTCCCTTTTCTCTCGATCCGAGCGAGCATCTCACCTCTCCTCTTCGTGAGGGGCCGGGGTGGCATCCCCCCCCTCGGTCAAGTTTTCGCCTCCACGGGAAAATGTTTTTTTCTGCAGCTGGCGAGGGCGGGGGTGGCATCCATCGCCACCCTCCTGTTGAACCTTGCCAACCCTCTCTCGGGGTGTCCGTCTTCGGCCGCCGAAACAAAAAACAGGGGCCCATGTAACACCAGCTCGAATCGTGAGTCTAGTATTACACACGGTACATAAATACAGAATCAAATTATGCTCAAGCAAGGAGCAAAGAAAATTTATTCTTCTAAGTCAACTGATACTATTGAAAAAACTGAATTAGCTCACAATATGTGGCTACAGTTCACAGAAAAACTTTTCTACCAAGACAAACATTATATATTGATAATTTTCACACAAGTTATGAATTATCCATATCATGGCTAATCTGCAAGACTTAACTAATGCAGTTTGAACATACAGACTTAACAAGAAATCCATCCCGAAATGTATTCAAACAAAGAAAAACTTATAAAAAGTGATACCACACAACTAGATTAGTTTGAGTTATTAACTAACAATTATTAAAAAAACAAAATTTGTATGCCATACTCTTTATAGAAAATTTTTCATGTTTGAAATGTAGAGTTATGAGTTTTACAACAGTTTTTAGAAAAATTATTTTTTTCATTGACTTCCAATAAAATAAATAAAACAGGAATATTATACTGCAGATATTTTTTAAATGTAAAACCACCAAAAAATTTGGTTCAAATGGTTAAAAGTTATTGCATAATGTTTGTAGGAATGCTTTTGAATTTGAAAATTATTTAGAAATACTGCAGAAGGAATTTAAGGTATAGCTGCACATATACATAAGTAATGAAGGAAACCTTAACTTCTCGCCAGCTCCCATCGGGATAGGACGTGTTCTCAAGAGCTCCGCGTGTAACGGTATTTCTCTGTCGCCATGGCGGCTGAGAAACAGATTGACCCACATGAGGATCTGAATAATTGGTTTTCTACAAGTGAAAGCTTCCTCAGAAATGGAGATGATTTTTCGGAAGAGTATACTTATTCTTGGAACAGACAATGGACTATGTCAAGCAAAAATGGATCAACACCCCAGATGGCTTCGTATTTTATATCTGTTTGCACAATAGAGTAATGAATCTAGAAGAGAGAAGAGCCATGAATGCAATGGCTCGCTCCATTTACGTTGATGCAGTGAAAGAACACCAAGGTAAGCAGATTCAGTTTAAATCTACCGAACAGTGTGATGAGGGAATCCCTACTAAAGTTCTATCCAAGAAATGGAAGAAAGCTCCTAAAAAAGCTAATTATAATGCTATACCTGATAATAATACCCCAAGTTCTGAAGATATGGAAATTACCAACGATAATCCGGATTGCAATTCTAAAGACTTAGAAAATGTTAAAAATAACATTAATACTGACAGTAATGAACCCAAAGAAGATAACCCTTCTCCCCCCGAAAATGGTAATAGTGCTGATAACAGTGAAGAAAATAAAAACAAAATCAAACCTATAAATGTTAGGAAAAATGAAAATTATTTGCAACTATTAGACGATTTTTCTAAAATTAACGGAAAACTTAATTTCCATGCTAAAATTATTATCAGTTTTGTAAGAATTTTTCCCCAAACAGAAAAAGACAGAGATAACTTAATAACTTATATCAAAGAAAATAAAATATAAGCCTTCTCCTATGCTACAAATTTTGTTAAACCCTTCAAAGTAGTTATTAAAGGATAACCTGTTGATTACCCCATTGATAACCTTTTCGAAACCTTATTAGAATTAAACTTTAAAGTTCTTAAAATAACTCAGTTGACTAGTAGACGCTTCAAAACTCTTCTCCCTATATACCAAATCCAATTAGAACCTAACCCTGACAATGCCAAAATATTGGACCTTAAAACCATTAGCTACTTTATTGTCAAAATAGAAAAATTTCGCTCCCCTCACCCCGTTCCTCAATACCATAGGTGTCAAAAATTTTATCATAAAAGCGCTAGCTGTTGGATGGCTCCTAAATGCGTCAAATGCGCTGGCGACCACCTCAGTAACGATTACCCTCATGTTAAAGGAGAAGAAGATTTTATTAAATGTTGCAACTGCAGTGGTAAACACCCTGCAAGCTACAAAGGCTGCATGAACTTCCCCAAACCCAGAGATAATATTAAATCTTCCCCAAACCTTCTTACTAGCATCCCTAAACCTCATAACAATATTTATCTTCCTGTTAGGAAATCGTATGCTCATTCTGTCAGTAATAATACCCAGTTAAATACTAATGATAATTCTATTCCTGATAATAGAATTACTGTTTCCCCAAGCCAACAAGAGAGTAATAATTATAATTCTAATTTTAAAGAAATTATAGAATTAGGTGTCCTAATCAAAGAAATTAAGAATTTACTTAATCTTCAAGACATAAAAAAGTTGTTCAACTCTTTAAAAATTCTCATCAATAACTTAAAGAAAACGGCTGACTCTACGGAGCGCCAATCTCTTTTACTGGACTTTTGTTCCACTCTTTTGTGAGGTTTACTTCCCTCCCCAAGTTAGTTGTTACAACACTGTTCGGTTCTCTGATCTGCTTACTAGTTCTGCGACGTTTGAGGGCATGGCCCAGGCAGCGTCGTATAACCTGAATCCTGTGAAACCTTAACTTGCTGGCCAAACAAAATTTAAAGATAACATTTCTATCATTGTTGTAAAATGCATGAGTGAACAATAAATATTTATCAGTAGATAAATGATTTCACACAGAATCAATTTAACATAACTTCAAACCTACATTACACACTCCCCAAGCTACAGTACATTTTTCACGAGTAGCTGATGCCTGATTAGCCTGACATTCAATACCTGTAATATGTAACAAAGGGATTTAAAAGTATAGTAATAGAATTATACAAGTAATGCTTTCTATAAAATACATATTTGTATATTTAATAATCATTTGTTAAACAGCTAGAAATAAAATATACTTACAAAGGTCCATGATGGGATTACAGCAAATAGCACAATTATCCACAACAAATTCTGTAAAAAAAAAAAAATCAATACATTAAGGAATCAATCAATCTGAGTAAATGAACTTTTACAGTTTGAAATTAAAAATTTACACCAAGTAAATTTTTATTTTTCACAGAATGACTAAAGTGTTAAACTATCCACCCTGTGATTGTAAAAGAATATTATTTTTTAACCAAAATTCAGTTCCATCATTTTAATTTCTTTCTAGGCTTAGGGGCTCAACAGGTTTTAATATACACATTATATCTTGGATATAGAGTTGTGAGCAGTGAAAAAAAACCCGGTTTAAACCCGGGTTTTTTGGAAAGGGAATTTTGAAAATTTCCAAAACACAGGAATTTTGAAGTATTTTGAAGTCTCCAATTCACTGAGACACAATGAGAACCACCTTTTTCTTCTGTCTTTGTGGTAGACCTCAAAAGTTGATATTTTCACAAAATTTAACTATTATATGCTATGAAAAAAAATTGAATAATTGGGATTAACTAACTATATTTGGCAAGGTATCATGTTTAGCATGAAAGTATGAGTAAATTTTTCCTTTGAGAAATATCCAATATTTTTATTACATAAATATTAGACAATAATCTGTAGAGTCACAAAACCCATAAATCATTATTTTTCTTGGATTTTAACATCTTTCTGTCTCTCTCTCTCTCTCTCTCTCTCTCTCTATATATATATATATATATATATATATATATATATATATATATATAATGTGTGTGTGTAGGAACTGGACACAAAATGCAACAGTGTCATTTGATTACACCTTTAATGATATATGCATTACAAAAAATAATAAACTGTTATTTTAAATTTAAATATATTTATTTTTATATTATAACAGGAGGGGGAAAAGTTTAGCATAAAGTAATATATATAATAGATAATAATCATAAATAATGTATATAATTATTATATTAGCAATTAAAATTGAAACAACCAGTTATGTGTTTGTTAAGACTAACAGGGTAATTAATTACATAAGTACTACTATAAAATCATTTAAATGTTCATTACTATTATTTCTTGAATATACAGTAGAACCTCCAAAGTTGACCACCTCTGTACGTTGACCACCTCTCTATGTTGACCGAAATTTATTAGTTTGAATGGTCACAACACATTTTCAATGGCGATTTACCTCTCTATGTTGACCACCTCCGTAAGTTGTATGTTGACCAATTTTTATTAGGTTTTACTCTCTGTAACTTGACCACTGATGTTTTCTTGAATTAGATATTTCCTCCCACTATTCTCCACCTGGTTTCCAGGAATTTCTTTATCAGTCCTTCGGATTATCTGAGCAACATTCGCGATCCCCCCCTCTTTGGTGCTCCATTCATTGTTCACTTCCAGTATGGTACTATGGGAGGGAAATACCAGCTATTACCCAGCCTTTTGTTAAGGAGAAATGATATTCTAGCCCTTTGCATGCTTTCATTCCTTGGATTGGCTGTAATTGCTGAAATCTGTCGAAAAAGGTCAGGAGAGTGGGGTATGTGTATAGCGGTGTAGCATTGAACGATGCAGAACGATGCACGAACTATGCAGAATTGGAAAAAAACGTGTATCGCTCACATATGAAACATGTTCTGTTCTTTTTTTCTGGACATCGCGTCGTGGCAGTACCAGTCGTTTATTTGCGAATTTTTATTAAAAATGGCGCAAAGAAAAGCTGTTAGAGAACTTAAATTAAAGGAGAAAGTGAATCTTCTTAATTTTCTGGAAAGCAGCCGCCAAAGAAAGACAGCAGAAAAATTTGGTGTGAGTAAGACGACAACTGTGAGCAATATTTTAAAACGCAAGGAAGAATATCTGGAAAGATATTCTTCGGAAAACGAGGAATTTCAAAGAAAAACGAGACGACGCTGTGAATGAAGCCACATTTCGTTAGTTTACAGAGATGAGATCAATTAATGCAAGAATATCGGGGCCTATGCTTCAGGAATTAGAAAACAAATTTGCAAAAGATTTAGAAATTGAGGACTTCCAAGCGTTAGCAGGTTGGCTTGAAAAATTCAAACTACGATGCGAGATTTCTCAAAAAGTTTTGTGTGGGGAATCGAATGAGGTTTCAGCTGAAGTGGTGGAGAAGTTTATTGAAAAATTCCCAGAGTTTGCTAAAGGTTTTAAAGATGAGGACATCTTTAATGCTGATGAATGCAGTCTCTTCTTTAAAGCAATGCCGGATAGAACTCTAGTAATAAAGGGTGACTCTTGCAAAAGAGGAAAACTTTCAAAACAGCGTTTTACTGTTCTTCTATGTGCTAGTATGACTGGAGAAAAACTGTAGCCTATGGTGATCGGCAAAACCGCAAAACCAAGTACATTTAAAAATGTAAAACCTGATGACCTTCCTGTTTTTTGGAGAGCGAATAAATCTGTTTGGATGACCAGTGCTTTATTCGAAGAGTGGGTTAGAGGAATGGAAGCAGAAATGAGGAAAAAGAAGAGGTCTATTCTACTTACCGTGGATAACTGCCCCAGCCACAGAAAAGTGAATAATCTCACAAATGTGAAGCTAAAATATTTGCCTCCAAACACAACTTCGAAAACCAAATCTTTAGATCAAGGCATTATTCAGTCCTTCAAAGTGCACTACAGAGCTCAACTTCTGGAATGGGTGATCATGAAAGCACAAACCTGTGGTCCTTCTGAGTTGGCATCATCAACAGATGCATCAGTAAATGCTTTGAATGCTGTTCATTGGATTCATTCCGCTTGGAATAAAGTTACTCAAGCTACGATTAAGATCTGCTACAAGAAAGCTGGATTTGTTACAGCTATAACATCGGTACAAGAGGATGAGCTTCCTCTGTCTCCCTTGCCAGTTTTTGATGGAGTTAATTTTGAAGATTATGTTACCATGGACGATGAGTTAGTAACATGTGTTGAAACAGACCCAGAGGCAATCTTCAGTGAGATACTCTCTGAGACTGAGCACAGAGAGGACTCTAAGATACGAGAAACGGACGGCAAAGAGGGTGATGATCCAAGTGACGATGAAACAAAAAACTACCCAACTCTGAAGGAAGACGATGTAAAGCGCATGATGGAGCAACTTAAAGATTTCGCTGAAGAAAAATGCCCAAGCATGCTTAATGGACTTGAAAAATGTGAAATTGCTTTTTGTAATTACCAAATGAACAAAAAGAGGACTCAAACAGAAATTGAATCATTTTTCAAAATTTGTAAAAATGTGCTGTACCTTCAGTAAAAGTGCTAATTTTTTTCTAAATTTTTCCTTAAAAAATACTAAAAAAGCTTAATTTTTCTAATATTGTACTATAGTAAATATTTTTAAAAAATTCCCTAAGTTGACCACCTCCGTATGTTGACCACTTAGTTACAGTCCCTTGGGTGGTCAACTTATGGAGGTTCTACTGTATATATATATATATATATATATATATATATATATATATATATATATATTGCCAAAATAAAAAAAATAATATGCTCTTAAAAATAATATGCTAGTTCTTAAATACCCACTGTTGAAAAAATAAATGTAAACATTGTTAAAATGATTTCTTCCTAAAGTTCCCAAAATTCCGGGTTTATTCCCCAAAATTCCCGGGTTTATTCCCTCATCTTCAAAATTCCAGGTTTTTTACATGTCTACTTGGATAGTAGGCAGAAGTTCAACAGAGTAATCAAACTTGTTGAATTTTTTTTTTTTCATTTGAATACGATGGGCAATTGTCTTTGAAGGGTTAAATTCTCCTAAATGTTTTTTTATTAAAAGTCATATCAAGTTTGTTGACATATTCCTTCCATAAAAAACCATCATCAAAGATTTTTTAATTATTCTTAAAATTTATTAGTACTGAATTGAAAATCTTCACAAATTTTACAATTTACCAATAATGAGATTTTTCAGATCATTTGTTCTTGGATCCAGTGATGATAGATAAATGATTTTTGCTTGAATTTAGAGAACAGCTCCTTTTAGAACATCCAGATCATAGGATGGAAATTTCAACCAAGTATCTGAATAGGTGAAAATCTTGAATAATGCAAAGTAAAATTGAAAGGACCAGATATAAATTGGCAACACCCAATAAAGCCTTGTTTTAAATATAGTTAATGCTCATTAATTTGAACTAATTGAAATGCCCAAAAAAACTTCTGCCGGAATTAATGTTGAGAATATCTCATTAATTCGAATAAATTTATATCACTTTGATTAATTTGGACTAAAAATTTGGCAAAAGAATTTTTTTTTCAATTGAGAAATATATTGTATTTATTATTTTGTAAGTCAAATCATCTCTATTTAGTTTTTGTATAAAGAGGCACATGTTGGCATTCCTAGACTATTGCATCTCTAGTAAATGTTAGTGGTTATTGTCCTACTGCTGCCCACTTGTCATCAGTGCTTAACAGACAAAGCTGCCTGACCTCACCTGTTTCTTGGAATTCATTCAGAACCCTATGTGAATGGTTTGGGGCAGGGGGGGGGGAGAAATCACATGTTTACATTTGTTATCGATTTTCTTAGAATTTCAGCAAAACCAGTCTTCTACAGATTCTAGGGAGCTGTGTCAGTTGTACCTGCAGTGAAGACTAGTTAATGTGGACTAGTTTATTCCCTCAGAGTATGGTGTGAAAAATTCAGAATGCCTACATATGGGAAGTACAAAGCCCTAACTTTGGAAACAAAGGAAGAAACTTTAAAGAAAGTAGAGAATGATGAATGTAAACCAAAGTTAGCATCTGACTGTGGAATTAAAAAAAAAAAAAAATACCGGCGTGACTGAACGTGTGGGTGTCCCTTGCCAAACGGGCGATAAATGGCAACCCGTACTATTTACTCCTCTCTTCGCCGAGTCGCTTTTTAATTTTTGTTAATTCCAGAGCAGGCTCTCTTGATGCAACCGTTTAATAACATATGAAATACGCCTAATTCTCATTGGGTTATAAAATTGTGAAATTAAATTCATTGGTTGGGTGGTCAGCGGTAATTTTACCGAAAATTCAAACTGGTAAAGCTCGTATTCTATCATTTCCGTTAGGATATTGTTTCTTGCTAGTTTACGGTACCATTCTCCAGTAGTTCATAATGTCTAATTATTTTTATGATTTGGATGGATTAATTATATATAAAACTGAATTATTATTTTGTAATGGGTGTACTTATAAATTTTTAAAAGTGCCTTTTCATGTTTCATAAATCGAAATTTCGGTCTGAGCCATTGATGTCTAAAACTATAGTATATTAATTGTACATACATTTCCGGGGGGGGAATGAATGGTTGATAAAATTTAAATAGTATAAATCAAAAATTTCAAATTGTTAAAAACATTTGCATTTAATATACTTAATTATTTATCTGAGTTTATTTTATCTATTGAGTAATTGATTTATCTGGAAATTAAAATTATAATTTTATAATGATGAACAGGTATTTTTTTTTTAAATTTTTCTTTTAAAGTGATATTTTATGTTTTTTCTATAACTCTCTCGCATGAATCTGATGATTTGGTGTTTCATTTATATGACTGGGACCGGAATTCAGATATTGTTTTCTATAGCTAACGTGTTTCAGTTTATTTTGCTTATTGATACAATACAAAATATTATGAAATTGAAAATAAAGTTACTATATTAATTGTTACAACATTTAAGGGGATCAAGGGGGATGCCTGGTTGGAAAAAATGTTCAATACTATAAACTCCAAATGAATCTTTAAATGTAAAAAGTACTAATCTTTTCCCAGCTAGCACGGAAACGTTGGATTTTCGTTGGCTACATGTTGGCCGTTGGTCTTTGGTTGGGTAAAGGTTGAAAAGGAGAAATGAAATGATGGTATTTAGTTGGCAAAATGTTTGGTTGGCCATCGGTAATTCTGAAACGTTTGCCAACCGTTGGGCCAACGTTGGAGATTTTCTGTTTACGCCTTGTGGCAGCTGGTCACACGAGAACTAGAGAGGGTCGGTCATTCCCAGGACCCGTGGGAATTTATTCCCCTGAGAAAGGCAGGAGTCCCGTCCACTGACCACTCCCTTGCTCTCAGCCCTGGTTCTCCCCCCCCTCTTTTTGCGAGGGGTCTTTGAAGAACAAGGCAGTGTGTTGTGGGGGCTGGAGGAGAAAGGTTGTTTCTCTCTCCCAGCGATATTGGTTGTACATATTGTATATAGCCGAATTAATAAAGTCTATGACTTTAAGAAATTGCTTTTTACTGAGCCCCACAAACACAGAGGTACATGTATGTTGCGACGTTACAGCATACATTTGATTTGGTGGCAGCTGGATGGAATCCACTCCACCTGAACTTCCTGAAAAAATTGCGGTCTTCGCATCCGTGGCTTCGTGCCCAGAGAAATCCTTCAGTTAAGGAGGTAGTGGTGTGCGGGAAAGACAATCCCGTGTGTTAATTTCCAGAGAAATCCTTCAGTTAAGGAGGTAGTGGTGTGCGGGAAAGACAATCCCGTGTGTTAAATTTTTTTGCGGACATTGCAACTCGTGGCATCAAACGTAGTTCGAGGCTGGATTCAACAGTTTCCTGTAGACCTGCAGTTGTGTGGAACCGTCGAATTCCCATCCCTTAGTTCATCGGAGAAAAGTTGGGTTGCGGTAGACTTGCAGTTGTGTGGAACCGTCGAATTCCCGTCACTTGGTTCGGTTTAGAAAGCCTGTGTTCCGGTTGTGTTTGTGAAGTGTGGATTTCTATATTCTAAGGATTTGCTGAATTCCCGTCCCTTAGTTTCATCTCTTCTTCATCAGAGAAAGACTGTGTGATCTGACATATTCTGGACTGAAAGCCGTGTCTGAGTGTTTGAGTGATCACGGAGAAACTTCTACAAACGAGTGAGTACCTCATTTTATTTTTCTGAGGCAAGAAGGCAAATTATTTTTATTATTTTAAATTGTCTGCATAAAAAGTTATTTCTTTGCTAGTGGGTCTTTAAAGTTGAATGGTTGACCTTTAAACTTGTTTTTTATTGTGTAGTATTGGGTTTAATTTTTTAAAAGATATTATTTAGTTAAAAGTATTTCAATTGTGTGTTGTTTTTTGTATCCATATCATTATTAAGTGTAAATTAACTAAAATTAAGTCATGGCCTATCTAATGAGAGCTCTAAAGCAAGAGCTAATAACTCTCGCCGAAGATTTGGGAATTGAGCTTGACCCCCAATTGAGTAAATTAGATATTTGTAAATTAATATCAAGTAAAAATTTTGATGAGCAGATTGTTAAAGAAGCCTTTGAGTACGTTAGAGAATGTACAAAGGAGCGTGAAAAGGTAGAAAGGGAAAGAATAGAGAGGGAGAAGGAGCGTGAATATGAATTAGAGAAATTACGTATAGTGAATTCTAATAGTTCCCGCGGCTCTTCTCCGATACCTGAAATAGTAATCAAAAAATCTGTTCAAGAAATGCAGAAACTAATGCCAGCATTTAATACAGAGGAAACGGACATTAGCCTGTATTTAGCTATGTTCGAGCGGCAGGCGAGAAGCGCGCAAATAGAAAAATCCGAATGGCCTTCCAGAATATTAAGCTTATTGCCATTAAGTATTGGACAGATTGTTTTGAGGGAAAGCGAAGAAAATAGTCAAAATTATGATTTCAAAAAAATTATTACTGGAACGTTTTAAAATGAATCCAGAGGCTTTTAGGCAAAAATTTACGCAGCACGCTAGAAAGACAGGTAAATTGTCGATGGCAAGACTTTGCAAATGAATTAGAGAATTATTTGGAAGGGTGGCTGGATAGCTTAAAAATTGACAGTTTTAAAGATTTAAAGTTATTAATGGTCGCCGATAAAATGAAGAAAATTAGTGCAGGCGTCAAGGAGCATTTCTTTTATATTTTGGGTGAAATAACTGACCCTTTTGAACTGGCAGAGAAACTCGATAATAGTCTGTTAGACATAATGTAAAAAGACCTGTAATTGATAGGAAGGAAGTTCAGGGGACAAAAAAAATTGGATTAGGTAGATGGGTTGAAGGTAGGGACAATTTGGAGAGGAATGTGAGGGAGACCCGAATAGATGTTCCCGAAAAAAGAATCGAAAGAGAAACCCGACCGGATTCTCCCGGTGAGAGAAACAGACAGTTTGAGAGGCGGAGACCACTCCGTTGTTTTGAGTGTAATGGTCTTGTTCATATAAGGCCAAATTGTCCTAACCGAAAATTTAAGAATTCCGAAGTTGTGAATCAACTTGATCTTAAGAGTAGTGTAAAAAAATGCATGGAGCCATATATGTGGGAAGGAAAGGTAAATGGTGAGCCTACGACTATTCTAAGGGATACTGGTGCTTCCATAGATTTAGTTTGCAAAACGCATGCGCCAGAAAATACGTGGACAGGCGAAGTAGTCTGGGTGCGCCAACCTTTAGATATGCAATATAAATGTCTCCCGATAGCTCTAGTTCACTTGGAGGGAACCTTCGGGGAAATCCTCACTAAAGCGGCGGTAGTAGAAAACCCCCTGGATCAAGGTCGTTATTTACTGGGGAACCGAACAGCCGAGCTAATTGCAGAGAAGGGTGGAAATTGGACGTGTGAGCAAATAAATGCCATAACGAGGGCTCAAGTTAGAAATCGAACTCCCCCTGAGGTGAATGACCCTGAACCGTCCATTCTTCAAAATCACGCGACCCCGGAGAGTGAAAGTGAAGACCCCTTACTGGACATTTCGCCTGCAGCGGAAAGGGGGGAGAGTCTCTTACTCTGCTCCTCGGACGAGCTGAAGGAATCTCAGCGGGGGTGCAGTACGCTAGATACGATCTGGTCTCAAGCGGAGGAAAATAAAAAGAGTGGGAAAAGAGGAGAATATATTGTTGAAAAGGGAATTCTATATAAGGTGCAAAAAGATCATTTAGGCGACGATCGTAAACTAATTGTAGTGCCAACTCGATATCGTGAGAAAATTATGGAATTATGTCATGATGGTTGGGCAAGTCACGTTGGAGTAACAAAAACTCGCGATCGATTAGCACGACACTATTACTGGCCAGGATGTTACCGAGATATAGAAAATTATGTTCGTAGTTGTGATCCATGTCAACGGGCGGGTAAAGCTAAAGACAAAAAGAAAGCACCTATGAAACTTGTGCCTATTATCAGGGAAGTTTTTGCCAAAATTAACGTTGATGCGTGTGGGCCCTTGCCTATAAGTGAATCGGGAAATAGGTACTTAATAAATGCAATCTGTATGGCCTCTAAATATCCCGAAGCTATTCCAGTAAAAGATATAAGTTCTCTATCCGTAACTGATGCTCTAATGCAAATATTTAGTCGTATTGGGTTCCCAAAGGAGGTACAATGCGATCAAGGTACGTCTTTTACTAGTGCCTTAACGACAGGGTTTTTTGAGAAATTTGGAATTAAGATTACCCATAGTTCTATAGCTCATCCTCAGTCTAACCCGGTGGAGAGGTTTCATCGTACAATTAAAAGACTTCTGAGAGTACTGTGTACTGATGCAGGAACCGAATGGGAAAGGCACTTGCCAGCGGCTCTATTAGCTTTGAGAACGGTGACGCATGAGTCACTGGGGTTCTCTCCATCCGAACTCATATTTGGGAAGAATTTAAGAACCCCTGAAGTGTTACTTTATGAGCATTGGGCGGAGACGCCTGACGAAAGTACTGCGGTGACTGAGCATTTATTTAAAATTTTGAATAGACTGAAGCTAGCACAGGATTTAGCTACTGAAAAAATGGCAGAGATGCGTGAGAAACGGAAAAAGTGGTATGACAAGAATGCCGTTAAACGGGAGTTTAAAATAGGAGACTGGTTTTGGCCACTGCGAGACCAAATAAACTGGCCGTACATTGGAAAGGACCAGGCGTAGTAGAAGCTAAGAACTCAGAGACAAACTATTTAGTTAAGATAGGGGAAGGAAGGGAGCAAGCTAAAATATATCACGTAAATATGCTGAAACCGTATTATAAAAGACCTGAGACAATTAATTTCATGGAGATTGAGACAAAGGATCGGGGAATAGAAGATTCGGATTGGGAAATTTCTCATGTCAGTGACGAACCGGATGTATTTGATGTAGAAGAAATAATTCGGGAGAGTGATTTAAATTCGCGTCTAGGGTTAGAAGAGATTGCTCGACTGCGAGACCTGCTTAAGCGCTATTCCATGGTGTTTTCTAACTCTCCTGGGAAAACCGATCTAGTGACCCACAATATAGAGCTTACATCAGATATTCCTATAAGGACTAGACCATATCGAGCGTCACCTCGGCAAAATGAAATTTTAAAAAGGGAAATTGATCGAATGCTTCAGTTAAAGATCATCGAAGTTGGCCCATCGGATTTCGCATCCCCAGTTGTATTAATTGAAATACCAGGAATGGACCCTAGGATTTGTATTGATTATCGAAAGCTTAATGCAGTTACTCGAACAGAATACTTTCCCCTACCAAACATTGAAGAGCGGGTAGAAAGAGTAGCCGCAGCAAAATACATATCTGTAATAGATTTAGCGAAGGGCTACTGGCAGATACCCCTAAATGAGAAAGCGAGGAGTGTAGCATCATTCGTAACCCTATTTAGTAGTTATCGTCCGCTAAGGATGCCCTTCGGGCTTAAAAATGCTCCTTACTGCTTTAGCAAACTTATGTCAGAAATTCTGGAAGGGTGTGAAAACTTCGCGGTACCTTACTTGGACGATATCGCGATATTCTCTTCAGATTGGAACCAACACTTAAGGGATTTAGACGAAGTATTGAAACGGTTAAGGAAGGCTAAATTAAAGGTAAAGCCTACAAAATGCAGGTTCGGGCAAGATCGGGTTAAATACTTAGAGCATGTTGTAGGAAAGGGTATAAGGACACCGGCGGAAGCAAAGGTAAAATGCATTGCAGAATTTCTTAGACCTTTAACGAAAACTCAGATAAGATCTGGCATCGCTCTGGAAAGGCTAACGAAAATGCAGACGCATTAAGTCGGATCCAATTAGAATAAGATGGAAATTTTTAATTTGGTTAAAGCGATTTGTAAATATTTAATGTTTCTGTTTTTTTTATAATTATTTCATTGATAGTTTCTGTGTATTGTATTTCTTGTGCATGTATTAAGTAGATCTTGCCTCAGGAAAGTTAATGAGGGAAAATCTCTCTGATTTGAATTATTGTAGAATGAAATAATGAACTCTTCGTCACCCCTAAGAAAAATTGTAACGGGGGAGGGGCTGGCTGTGGCAGCTGGTCACACGAGAACTAGAGAGGGTCGGTCATTCCCAGGACCCGTGGGAATTTATTCCCCTGAGAAGGGCAGGAGTCCCGTCCACTGACCACTCCCTTGCTCTCAGCCCTGGTTCTCCCCCCCCCTCTTTTTGCGAGGGGTCTTTGAAGAACAAGGCAGTGTGTTGTGGGGGCTGGAGGAGAAAGGTTGTTTCTCTCTCCCAGCGATATTGGTTGTACATATTGTATATAGCCGAATTAATAAAGTCTATGACTTTAAGAAATCGCTTTTTACTGAGCCCCACAAACACAGAGGTACATGTATGTTGCGACGTTACAGCCTCTTGCACAAATATCGGCAGACCATTGGCTAAGCAATAAAAAAGTAACCGCCTATATCTACGAGCATGTGCAGAAGCTCCGCCAAAAGAGAAAGTTATTGTGTATCAACCGTCATCTTTAGGGTTGCTGCAGGATTTCAAATTTGCAAAGTAAGTTCTCTTGATTTTTTTGTGTTCTATCATATATGCCCTCATTATTATTAATTTATTCCTAAAGAAAACAATATTTGGCTATCCGAACCGTAGTTTCTCTTTTGTGTTTTTAATTGTAACGTACCTTTACAAAAGTATATATACGGTGTTTTAGTACACTTTGATCTTTAATACCTTTTAGTACACTTCTTTAGTACAGATTTAAGAAAATAGCAAATTTTAAGTCAACTTAAGATAGTTGACTTAATTTTTTTTAAAGCATGCTGATTTAAATTATCGTTAGGTTACTTTTTTGTGTCTTTTCTTAATAATAATAATAATGTTGTATAATGATAATATGTAAACATTATGGATTTCACTTTTTGTGTTTCAGATGCCATGAAATTGAATCAAGAGAAAATGTAGAGAATTTTGGTAGATGGAAATGCTGGCCAAATTTAAATAAAAAAAAATTGTAAACAAAAGAAAAATGACTATGTATATATATATATATATATATATATATATATATATATATATATATTGTTTAACCTCTGTTGTGTTGTGCTTTTCTTCAATTATCTATTTTTAGCTCTCAGAAAGGAAATTTTCGTTTTTCTTATTTAACACTAGATTGCCCGAGATTTCTTGTATACCTATATTGCCCCAAAACAGTCAAAATGACTGCATTGTGAAAAAATAACAAATATGTAAAGAAATTTGTTTAAAATTAATTTTTAATATTATTGGGTTGTTCGGAAAGTAATTTCGTTTTTTCCCTCAGAGGATTTAATTGTATTTTTTTTCACCCAACTTCACATTTAAGCCGTATAATTTTTATATGCTTTGATAGCTCATATAGCAAGGCTTGTGTGTGAAAAATTCCAATTAATTCTACGCAGTAGTTTTTGGTTGGTACCCTCTTAAATATGGAGAGCGATAAGCAGAATTTTCGACATATTTTACTGTTTTACTAAAGAAAGGGTAAAAATGCTGTTCAAGCCAGAAAAAAATTGACCGATGTGTATGGAGAAGGTGTGTTGACAGTACGCCAGTGCCAGAACTGGTTCGCTAAATTTCGATCCGGCAATTTTGATGTCGAAGCTGCACCATGTTCGGGAAGTCCGGTGGAAGCTGATAAAGACGCGATAAAGGCATTAGTTGATGCGAACCGGCGAATAACAACACGTGAGATCAGATTGAGGTTAAATTTATCAAATTCAACAGTTTATGACCACTTGAAAGGCCTGGTATTATCCTCGAAGCTCGATGTATGGGTTCCCTATATTCTCACAGAGAGAAATCTGTGTCGCCGCATTGACGTCTGCGATTCGCTTCTCAAACGTCACGAAAATGATCCGTTTTTGAAGCACATCATCACTGGGGACAAAAAATGGGTTATATACAACAACGTCAAACGCAAGAGGTCATGGAGTAAAAAAGATGGACCGGCTCAAACCATTTCCAAAGTCGATATTCACCAAAAAAAGGTGATGCTGTCTGTTTGGTGGGATTTTAAAGGAATCGTTGTTTTTAAGCTTTTACCGGATAACACAACGATTAATTCGGAAGTCTACTGTCATCAGCTGGACAAAATGAATGATGAACTTCAACAGAAAAGGTCAGAACTAATCAACAGGAAAGGTGTACTGTTTCACCAAGACAACGCGAAACCTCACACAAGTTTGGTCACTCACCAAAAGCTTTTACAGCTTAAATGGGATACAATACCACACCCACCAAATTCTCCAGACCAGGCACCATCGGATTATTATTTGTTTCGGTCATTCCAAAAATTTTTAGACGGTAAAACCTGCACCTCAAATGAGGAGGTCAAAAACCACCTCGATCAGTTTTTTGCCAGCAAAGACCAAAAATTTTATGAGCGTGGAATTATGCTACTACCAGAAAGATGGCAAAAGGTGTTGGACCAGAATGGCCAATATATAATTTAATAAAATATTTATTCATTATACGAAAACTGTCTTTCATGTTCCCCCCAAAAAACGAAATGACTTTCCGAACAACCCAATATATAATAAAGGAGGGCAGGAGTAACTACAATTATTCATAAACCCATTTATATGTTACAGAAAAAGTCACCAAATTCTAAGAAATTGTGTCATTATATTTCATAATTGTTTTTCTAATTGAAATTAAAAAACAGTCAAAATGACTGCCTTGGGCAATCTAGTGTTAAGAAACAGTTTGTATCATTAAAATAATTAATATAGATTTCAAAGGAATAAATGGATTGCCGCAGAGTAAGTATTATATGAAATATCTGGTGTGGACTAAAATATCCTATCATTCTTTTTTATATCTATTTTCTATTTTTCAACTCTTGCAAAATTTAAAAATGACATGTTATAAAAACATCAGCTTATTTCAAAATAATAGCACATGCCCATTCTATATTAAACACTATAGCAAAATAATAAACGTTGGCATTACGTTGGCCCACCGTGGTTTTGCGTTAGCAATATGTAAACAACCACCATTAGCCAGCCATTAACCAATCGTTGGCCAACATGTCATATCAACGTTGGCCCTCCGTATCAACACCTCCTAAAGAGAGAAGGCCTGAGCACTCTCAGTGTGATGTCACGACATTAGGCTGGCTATCAACGCCGTTCAGTTGATGTTGTAGTTTTAACGACAACAATAAAAAAATTGATTTATCATTTACTGATGATTATTTATAGCAAGTTAGTTTTCCTGATTAACATATAGAAAAAGACAGCATCCTACAATATTACTATCTATGCTTCTCTTACTATTAAAAAATGCATTCATAAAATTTTAAGAATATTCTACATTTAACACAGGTTTGGTTTGGAGCGCTACGGTCTACTGTTTTGCACACGAGGGCTAATGAGACCGGGACCTACAGTTTAAAGCCGATTCCGAACGGCTACAGACATCCATGCCATCAGCGGGATTCGAACCCGCGAACTCCGGTTCCGAAGAGCAGCACTCTACCATTCAGCCATCGTTCGGCACATTTAACACAGGAAATATATTTAAAACTAATTCATCTAACTTCTAAAATTAGAAAAATATTTGCCAAATTTTGAAAAGCAAAAAACCCAAATAAACACTGTAATAAATAAGGTAAACAAACACACATTTAAATGAAATTTTATTTCTCCAAAACAAAACATTTTTTTTTTTTACATTTCATGTTAAAATTAAACAAGAACAATGAAAATGTCATTATTGAATAACAGTAATAACTGTATTAATTAGACTAACTTTCTTTTCTTACATGTGATTATAAAGTTATGCATATAAACAATAAAAACATACATAATATACTAAAGAAAATTTGTTCAAGATATATTAAAATCAGTTACAATATACAACCTATGATGAAAATTTCATTATTGAGTAACAGAGTAATAACTGTATTAATAGAAAATTAGACTTTAACTTCCTTTCTTTACACGTGATTATAAAGTTATGCATTAACAATAAAAACATACATAATATACTTAAGAAAATTTGTTCAAGGTATATTAAAACCAGTTACAATATACAACCTATGAGTTTCAATCTACGTTAGTTATTGGTGAAATGTCTAAATTCATTGCTCTCAATTTAAAATAAAGGAAAGCTCAAAATGTTTTAAAATCAAGCTTAGAAACTATGTTAATTATTAAGTGTTTGGAGTTTTCTTTTTTTTTATTTTTTGATTCTCTCCTTTCTTTGCGTTTTTCATCTAGCATATTATTTTTTATTTTGCAAAAATTTTTTTAAAGTATATTTGTGGACGCCCAAATTATTTGTTTTGTGATCTGATCACTTTCATGGTTTTGCATGCAACCATCTAAATCGAAACATATTTCTTTTGATGAAAGTATGTTTAAAGTAGTGTTTACTGCAAATAGGCGTTGATTTACTATTTTTAAAAATTCACATTCAAATTCTATTAACAATTTTGTCAAAATAATATAATTATGAATTATCATGAAAATGATTTATCATGGGGATGACGTAGTAAACTTCGATCTAGATTCCTTATTAAAATATATTTTTCGCTAAAATCTAAGTATTTGTTTATTGTTAATTTAGCTTCACAGAAAGAACAATTAATTTTTTTCGAGACTGCAAAATCACAATATCCAGAGATATAAGTAAGAATTGGCAAAATATCTTGTAACTTTTCAAAATCACTATCATTAACAGAAACAATCAAAGAGGTAAAAAAATTTTCTTTCAAATTATTGTTTGATATATTTAAATCATTAATGGGCTGAAATTTTAATAATGGCATTAAATTTTGCATTCTTATTTTAGATTCATTTTCAAAAAGTTGAGCTATTGTAATGTTATAATTTGAACCTGAATACTGTCTATATTTACCGAATCTATCTTCTAATGGATCTGTTTGAAATTTGCCTGTCAACAAGTAATTAAACTTTAATTCTTCAACAAAATATTGTGTTATATTTAGCATTGCATTTAACGTTTAGGTTAGAGCTTGATGGGTTTCTTTACTTAGAGAGCCTCTATCAATTTTAAAATTTTCCCATGTATCTAACCAGTCTAACATGTTCTCAATAAATTCTATTTTTATGTCATCAGTTGAAAAGGTTAATGGCTCCTCATATTTGTTGTTTTTGTGAAACCCTTTAACAGGACTTCTTACATTAAAAATGTCCCACCACTTTGCAATAATTTTGATATAATTAGCTGTTCCCTCAAAATTTTCCAAATTATGTTTTTTGCCAAATATCATTAAACCCTCAGCAAGATTGTCATTAAAAATTTGAATTGCTAGTTTTACATTTTGTCTTTCTAAATTTGTGGGATTTAAACTTTTTACTGTTAAAGTATACCCATACTTTACAAAATTATTAGATTCTACTTTGTACATTTTCTTAAGAGGTATCATTGAAGCTGTGCATATATTTTTATCTGCAGGGATTTTATTATCATCAAACCATTTGGGGTAATACATATTCTTTTCAAATTTTTTTTGATTTAGCCAATTATTTCTAATACATTTCAGCAAATGGACAGAATCAATCATAAAAAATAAAGTTCTATTAGGATCAAGAGGATGAGAATACACATAATTATGACTATTGTCTTTTGAAAAGTATGACATTGCTTTTCTGTTTATAGAATTGTTGTCACTAATGACACAAAAAACATTAAATCCTATACTTTCCAAACCACACACAATTTTAAGTACATAAGTATAAAGAATATTTGAATCTATAGAATAAACTGGTATGATATGTACAACATCTTTATTGTCTGAGCAAACACTTTTAATCACAAAAGCATAGGCAGATTTTGCTGCAGCTTTACAGTCAAATGAAAGTCCAATAATATTCCCACCCTTATAATCATAAAATGGTTTTAAATAAATTTCATCCATAAGTAAAATTGCATGTTTTTCATTATCTTATCATTATGCAGCTTTCTGTTTTGTATAATTTAAAAAAATTAGTATCAGTTTGTTCTGTCACTGGAGTTAAGTTTTGTTTTAAAATTAAACATTTAACTGTGCTAGGGTGTGGTATGATAATATTGCAACTACTACGTAAAAAATTATATGCATGGGGAGATATTGAATATAAAAGTGAGTAAAATATTAGACTTTCACAACTGTAAACTCTTAGATTGATATTTACATTAATTAACTCAATTTGCTCAGTTAAAAATGCTAGCATATGCTTTTTCTCATCAAAATCTTCTTTTATATCTTTTAGAATGTCAACAATAATACCTAACCTTAATTCCTTATTATTAACATTAGAGGAATTTCATAGTTTCTTTAATACATCTAAGACATCAAATATGGATTTTAAGTCGGTCAAAACACAAGGAAAGTGATACCTATTTTGACCTACTTTGTTGAACTTTGTATTTTTAAAAAACACTGATACACATAAATTTTCATCAACACAAAGGGGAGAAGTTATTTGGGGATTTGGCAACTCTATATGTGCAAACACTATGTTATTTTTCATATCCAAAAATGTCCAATAATTGTCCAGTTCATTTTGGGATACACAAATAGAAAGTTCAGCTAAAGAATTGAAAACATATTTGGAATTTTCCACTAATTCTAAGCTCTCTTTTATAGCTTTTGAAAATGCTTCTTCCTCTTTCCTAATAAGAGCAGTACTTTAGTATGTTACAAATAAAATAAGTTTTTTAATATGTTTAAAAATAATCATCTAAACAGAAATTCACTCTACTTTTTACTAAAGCATTAAAAGGGGTACATCCATACGTCAACGTCAATGATATATATATATATATATATATATATATATATATATATACTATATATTCATTTAGTTGCTTTATAAATGAAAATACAAAAATTTCAACAGTCTATACATATAGGAATATTTTTAAACATTAAAAATTAATCAATTTATCATCAAAATGTCTAATTCTAATTGATGTTTTGAATGATATAAAAGTTATATACTGTAATAATAATTAACTTTTTTACTCAATTTAGGAAAGAAACAAATATGATATTTAGCATAAATATGTTTCAGCATAATTTTAATTAAGTTGTAAGTTCTGAAAAAATTGTAATATATAATTGTAATATATATTTTGCATATTTACCTTAATTTTTTATCATCTCTGCTTTCACGGTGTGAAGTTTCCTTTGTCAAATATGATTGGCATCCTCTAAATATGGATGGAATTGCTTCTTCTCGCAATCTTGGTTATTTGAGATGAAATAATTTTAATGAAATTTTTGTGTTAATACTGCAATTTTATATTTATTAAAATTTATATCTGTAATTTCTTTGTTTTAGATTCAATGGAAAGAATGAAGAGAACTTATGAAATTTTGTGGATATAATAATCAATTTTGTACTTTTTTTAAGTATTATTATTATTGCAATAAAAAAATGTATTCAATTTTTGTTTTCTTAATAAAAAAACACATTTTTTTATTTGAATTTTTATATTATCTGATAGCAAATAAAAATAGCAAAATAATACTATATAGTAATTTTGATGTAAAAGCAGTAAGCTTTTAAACAATTAATACACAGAATATTCTCAGAAATATTTCAATTTATAAAAAAGTGCAATGTTTAAAGATAAATTAAAAGGGTAATTTTCATAATTGATATTCAATATCTTTACAAATAGTGTCAATATTAGATAAACATGATTAATCAAAGAAATTAGAATACTAAAAATACACATTTGTGAATTAATTATAGACTGATAAATTTGTATTAAATATATTCTATATAAGCTAACTATATAGAGTATATTAGAGATTTAACACAGAGCTACATAAAAGCATTCTAGAAAAGCAATTATGATTGGTTTTGTTTTTGATAGCTTAATTTATAAAATAAAAAAAAGGTATAAAAGCACCCCCACGCCAAAAATTTTTTTTTCAAATAATTAAGAAAAAGTCGCCAAAAGAGCGATAAACATAATTATCAGGTAACCATGCTTTAGTTCCGATGGTCTGACACCGAGGGCGCCACTTTCTATGCGAGTCCCATGTTACAGAAGCGTATCGCTATTGCCTATGGGAGTTGGTCATCTTAGTGCGTTTATCTATGGTCATCACATTATCTGGTAAACTGTGCTCAGGCCTTCTCTCTTTAGGAGGTGTTGACTGTATGCAGTACAACGTTGGCCCAACGTAAAGTTGCTAGCTGGGTTAATGTTCTTTAAAAATTTGAGCTATATCTGTGAGATAGTTTTTTTATTATTTATTATTGGTTTTATATCATATAAAATGAAATTTTTAATTGTTTTGTTTCTAAAAATCACGAATTGTTTTTCGAATCTAAAAAAAAAAAGATATTTTAATGTTTCAAAATTAACTTCCTTATTACATTAAATATTCACAAACAACATATGAATAAACAATATATATAAGAATTCACGTATAACTTCACTCTTAATTTCCTCCTTTTCTTGGCTTTAATTGCCCTATTATTATATTTTTCATTTTCCCTATCTTACTATACAGCTCATTATTTCTGTCGAAAATCTGCTCTCGCTCATAACACAGGTTACTTCCCAGGAAAGGCTTGGCGCCATTTTAAACTCGACAAAAATGGGAAGGGGACCCAGTTCTTCAGTAGTACCAAAATACCTTGTCAATTATTTGAAGAACAAGGAATCAATTTTAGATTCTTGGGAAAATTCTACATTTGCTAGAGGAACAAAGTACATGAGAAATGCATCCCACAAAGATCTTTAAAAAGCTTCATTGCTTTGGTTCCAGGATACTAGGTCTCAAAATTTTCCGATAAATGAACCTTTACTGCAGACGAAGGCTAATGAATTGGCAACTCGAATGGGAATTGAAAATTTTAAATGCAATGATGGATGGCTTTCTCAATTTAAGTCAAGGCATTACATTTCTTAGTTCTTATTATTTCTTAATGTATGTCAAACAAATATTGGTAGAAAGAAAAATAAAACCTAAACATTTCTTAAGAAATTAAAGTTTAAAACATGTTTATTTCAAAATGTGAAATAGTCAAAATAGAATAAATATACTTAAAAATATTTTAAATCAAATACATACCCCATGCCGAAAAGGCAACAGCATTCCGCCACTAAAAAAATGAGATAAATATTAAAAAATAATTTTAACTTCAAAAGTAAAAATTTTAATAAATTACATTGGGTTCTAAATGAGGTTTGATCAGATTTACAAGTATGTATTTGATGACCTGGGTAAGTAATTATTCTTCCCATACTGAAAGAAACTTTAAAACTTGTTCATATTTCATTTCATTCCTAACAACCATTTTAATTAAACATTAATATCTGTATGACCGAGTAGTATTAAAGTAATTTTTTTTCCAATAGGCAACTGCAGTTCGGATATATTGTCCGCTAAATGTCTGAAAACAGAAAACTGGTTAGTGGTGAATCTCTTTCCTTTTCTAAACTACTTTAATGTTTGCTAATGTCTCTTCCTTTACTAACTGAAAATGCGGTAGCTTTTAATATCTTACGAAGGTAAAGATAATTTATAAAAATAATCTTTGCAACAGTTCAAATTTCTATTGATGAAAAGACTATCGACATATGCTTTAAAGTCAAATAATTCTTAATGATAGAACCGTATGCATCATAAGGCGGCATACATATATATTTTTTTCTGCTATACATTATAACCTTATTACAAAATATGTACAACATTAATCTTAATGAAAAACTTAGAGGAGAAATTAAAATATAGATCGAAATTAAATAGAAAACTTCTTAAGTGGGTTTTACCGTATATATATTTATATTCATATATACCATATATATAGACACACACATACGCATAAATAATGCTTATTGCCTGATTTCCTGTGTAAGAAGTTTTAATCAGTTAGGCACTTGGAAAACTTCTTAAGCAAGTTTCACTGTATATTTAAAATAACTCTGATGCTTAAATTTTTCAGAAAAATTTATTTTCATTTATTTATTATTTTTTTTTAAATTTTAAAACCCATTGCCTGAGTTTTTTGTTAGAATTTTCTCTTTGAATTTCAGCATATATCACCTAAAAGTACATTCAACAATAAGAACAATTTTTTGTTTGTTGAGTTATTTGAGCCTGTCCTCTAACAACGCAGAGCGGCAATAAAAAGAATGGTGCCTGATGGTCCAAGCAACCCTCTCTTGAAGTGCAGATAACCCGCTTGATTGTATTGTGACTTCCAGTCACTACACAATTTATGGCAGGAAGTAACAGATACGCTGAAAGCGGAAAAAAGGATGTCTTTGCAACACATATATGCCGCATCTTCAAGAAATGAAAACAGGGCTATCCCATGTTGTCATTTCAGAGAGCCTGCGGCAAGGCAAGACTATTACGACGGAGGTTCTCATTCTGGCAAATCCGGCCGCCGGCCGAAAGTTTCTATCTCTGCTACCCCTCATGGAATCATGGGTGGTCATTCTTGAGAAAGGGGACACTTGACGAAGATTTATAACTGCGTCATTGTGCGAGTGCTAGCTTATATAATTTTAAAACGGTCTTAAAAATGAGTAAATATAGAAAAGTTTTGACTCGGGGAACAAAAATAATAAATTTTTTTTTAAAATTAGGCACGTGAAAATTTTTAAAAATTTTTATTTAAAAAAAACATTTTGATTAAGTATGCAGTACTTAACAAAATTGATTTGAATATGGATTTTTATTTGAATTTTAATGTTCAATACAACAAACACCTTAATTACTGGAGAAAAGACATGAGCCAGTCTAATCCCCCACCCTCCACCTTGGCTACGGACCTACTATGATATTTTGGGCGAAAATAAGAAAATGAACTCTCCTTTAGAATGAATAAAATACACTTATGGGTAACAATAATTTTATTGGTAAACTATATTCAAAAGATTAGCTTGGTTATTATCAGGAGCTGTACTGTTAATTTTTAATATGTTAGATCGATTGAAGCGGGATAATCAGCTGAAAATTAAGCCAGAAGGGATAAAAATATACATTCCCGCAGAGATATTCTAAATAGCCCGTGAAACAAGAAACACCCCGTTTTCTTCCTTTTTTTTTATCCGTGTATGTGGTTATTCGGACTACAGTAGTAGCAGGAATAAATATACTAGAATAAGTCTTAAGAGTAATAAAAACAGAATGAAATCAAAATACATTCAAATATCTAATCAAAAATATAAAATTTAAACCTCTATAAACTGAATGGATAAAAAAACCTCTATAAACTGAGTGGGTAAACTATAAGTTTGTCATTTCTCTCCAAATTAATCTTGATAAAATCTTATAAATAAAATCGCCCTTTTTATGGTGGGGGATTGTTACCGGTATTGATACGACCAACTCAATACCGGTACTTTAGCAGAGCAAGGTTCTGGTAGTGATTAAAAAAAATGACGAACTATTTAAAAACGAAAATGTAGATTTATTTTAAATCTTAAAATAAAAAACATCATACGATGTCCGCCTACGTGCCGGGAAAAATGCACAAGTACAAAAAAAAAAAAAAAAATAAAAAAATAAATAAATAAATTCCAACAATCCTCTTATATATCCAGCAGCAGACATCGCATAAAATTTAACATATACATGCAACTTCCTCTCCCACTCAGCCAATCACAAAATTACACAGTTCGTAGCTGCCGAGTGAGAGTTGAAGTCACAATCAAACATACAGCGAGAGTCAGCTTTACAAATTGCGATTAAGAAGCCTCGGTTAACTTTAAACAAAACAAAAACAAATTACCGGGATTCACCGGAGGTTGAGAAGGTGCCGATTCGGCTGCAATTTCTAACAGGGATGGGGTTCTAAAGCCTTAAGTTTCACTTCAGTCAATACAAACCAGTTTTATCCTTTTTAATAAATTTGTTCATTTATTCATTCATTCATTCACTTTGTAAAAAATGTGATAATAATTTAGATTTTAATTTTAGAATAAATGTTAAAATTATGTATTTATTTAGGAAAAGAGTGTCCTGTTGCGTGTACAATAGTGTACAATTTATATTTCGTCAGATTGTGGATTAATTTCTCTTGATGTAAACGGTTCACTTGGAAACATTAAGTTTAATCCTCTAGATTAATATTACATATAAAAGAGAAAATAGCTTGAAGACAATAAATAAACCAAAACAATGAAAATTAATCGCAATAGAAAGGAAAATATTTCTATAAATCTGAAAAAAAATTTAAGAAACTGAGACCTTTGTATACCTTGGAGCTAATATGTGAACCAAAGGGGAGTTTGATAAAGATATTTATAGCAACAATTACAAAAGCACAATGTGCCCATAAAATGCTACATAAAATAGGAAGCATGTCTTTCTCATACTTGAATTAAATTCATGATTCTTCCTCATATAATGGATTGGCCGAACAATGGCTGAGTGATTAAGTTGCTGACCTTCGGTACCGGAGTCTGTGAGTTAGAATCTCGATGTAGACAGGGTTAAAAGTAGCAGTCCCCGGTCCCAATAGCCTTCGTGCATTTATACAAAATCCACCAAAGATTGGGTTTTGGAGCGCTACGGTCTACTTTTTGCAACACAAGGACTAATGAGACCGGGACCTACTGCTTAAAGCCGATTCCGAACGGCTACGAACATCCATGCCATAATGGGATTCGAACCCACAAACTTCGGTTCCGAAGGCCAGCACCCTAACCATTCGGCCATTGTTCGGCAAATCCACCAAAGAAAGGGATATGGATCGTTGCTCAAGGAAAGTGAGAAAAAATAAAATTATTAGAAAATATAATAAGAAAATTATTAAAAAATAATTTTTTTATTCTACCTAAAAGTGTTGAAGTACTGTAGATGATATGCTATTTAAGACGATTATTAAGATGATTAGAATGATCGAGATTCCATTTATATTATTTATTGATTCTATTAGAAATTTTTCCATGAAAAATAGTAGTAACTGCAAAGAGTTTAGAAATAGAGGACATCCATCGAGGAAAACTGTAGACAAAAATAGAAATACGAACAGACAGTATTTTTTCAAACGTTACACATTTTAGACATCAAAACGGAAATATAGACGAATTGACTTTTGACAGAATTCATACAGAATCAAGTATATCAGCCAAAATATAGATAGAATTTTTAAACAATATAAAAATCCAATGAAAATAAGAGAAATTTAGAAAATTTACAGAAAAATATTAAAGCTAACTTAAAAAAAGTTTTGTATTAGATGACACAAGCTTAAACACAGTTGTATTAGGCAGGGCTTCGAACCGTAATTTTTTTGTTCCGGTTCAACTAAAAAAATTAATATCGGTTCAGTTCCGGTTTTCGCTCCGCCAAAAATAACTGTTTTCGTTTCAGTTCCAAATGAATAATTTCATTTTATGTATATTCTTATTTGTACTAAAAATATAATTCTATCATAAACAAAAAAATGTAATTCTATCAAAATTTAGAAGATTTTATTCTTTTTTTTAAGTGGTACACTATGTGAATTGATACAAACAGCAGGCCTAATGAAATACTACTATTACGAAACATTTGAATCGCCGCCATTACCAAACACCCATTTGATGCGCAGAAGATTTAATAGATGCTTCATGCTACGTCACTTAGGGCCTCTCCTGTCTATTTACTCCTCCCTGATCTAAACAGTCTATACAAACATCCGTGGATGATCGCATGCTGAGATGTGAAAAATAAAATATAACTCGATATTTTTCTTAAAAAATCATCTATACTTCTAGTTTAATCAACTGAATTAAATATGTCTTCTACAAGTAGTTTCATGCGAAACTGAAACAGAAAAATACTAGTGAATATCAAAATAGGAAATAGAGAAGCAGTATACATGTAATGATAATTATAAAGTTGACGTTAAATTAGAAAATATTGATAAGTTGGTAACAGTAACAAAATGACTGAAAGATATATCGAACCGAAATAAACCGATATTTTTTTCGGTTCAGTTCCGGTTTTCGTTCCGACCAAAATAACGGTTTTTTCCGGTTTTCGGTTCAGTTCCGGTTCGAAGCCCTGGTATTAGGTGAAACTTGTATTAGAGGACATAAGACAAGGGTTTCCGCTTCCTGACTTCTAACAAATAATTTGTTAATTTCTTTTTTCTTTCTTTTTCCTGTTATTTCATGTCTGAGAAGACAGAAAACTTTTTAAAAAAAATAAGAAAAGACAGAGGACGAAAATCTAATGCCACTTGAAAAAATTATGCTTAAAAGGGGTATAGAAAACCTTCAAAGTATTGTAGACACTATTGATATACAATATCTATTAATGGATACATTTATAATGGATTTTAATAGCAAAAGAAACTAGTGCTTTTAATTAGTTTAATCTAGTGCTTTAGGGCTTTTTTCTGAATATCCTACAAAATTTTCGAAAAAAGTATACGCTAATAAATTTGGAAATTTTCGAATTCGAATCACCCCTATATCTATCATGAGCAAAATGTATTTGATAGTCAATATTTAAAAATTGGATACCAAGAAGGATGTTTCGGTCAACATCTAAGAGTAAAATTCATCCGAAGTAGTTTTTTATTTTGATTGATGTAACCATATTTTTATTTCCTAGATAATCATATATATATATATATATACATATATATATATATATATATATATATATATATATATATATATATATGCCAGAAATATATATGAATTAACCGGAAATTCATGACTCTTACTCATGTAATGGGCCGAACAATATCCAAATGGTTAGGGTGCTGATCTTTGGTAAAGTTGGAATCCCATTGCTATTTTAAGCAGTAGGTCCTAGTTTCATTAGCTCTCGTGTTGCAAAGAATAGACCCTAACGCTCCAAACCAAACTAAACCTCATATAACGTGAACAATAAACTATTAAAATATGATTAATGAGCCTTGTGCCTTAAACACTCATATAAAAACAAAAACCAAAGATCACTGCGCAACTGGAGTAAAAAAAAAATTAAAATTATTAAAAAATATAACTGCTGAGTCTGTAGATGATCTGTTATTTAAGATGATTAGTAAGGTGATTAGAATGACTGTTTCCATTTTTTTTCAGTGAAAAATAATCTATTCATTCCTCGTCACAGTATCCATTTGCACTCTTATAATATACACACTGAACTACAAAAAAGTATAATAATAATAATAATTTAGAAAATTGAAAATATCCTTTGATTTCTACAAGGAATAGGAAAATTAGTTGGAACAAATTAACTTTATATTCAAACAACCAAACATCGAAAGACTGGCGTAGAGCTGCGTTCCAGAACTGAAATCCGTGTGTTGGAATCCCAGATAAGATTTAGTTCTATAACTTTTAGTCCACTATTTATATTAAATTGCAAGTATTCATTTAAGTACAATTACCTAAATTAAAATCAAAATATTGAAATATTAAAATATAAATAAATACTGAATTAATTCCATTAATAGTTCCTTATAGCCATTTAATACCTTAACCATAATTACTGAATAATAATAGCTCCTAATTAATTCTGTTTATTCCCAATTCCGGTTCCTTATTTACAGTACACCATAATTGTAAATAAAGCCTTCGTTAAAAAGCCAAGTTGCAGCCAAACAGAAGTTGCCGTACCAGAAAAAAAAAAAATCTATCACCTGATGAAAATTGTTTTCGCGAAATATCAGCGAAAATATACTCCTCACTGCACAGCCATCTATATAGAAGGCCTGCGCACTTAAAAACATGGCGGCGGCCGAAGGCGGTTTCCCTCCTATAATCCTCAAGTAAATTGTGTTATGCCTTTTACTACTCATCAAAATATTTTTTTCAAAAAATAAACTAAGGATATTCAATTATTTCACTAACTTGAATATTGATTAGTAGAAAATTATGTTACTATAGATTTTATTTGTGTGTCAATTTATATTTAAATTTTAGTTACCAAAATAACTTCATACACTACAGGAGAACAGATACGATACATAGATAAAATTTTAAGCAAAGAAATTACATTTGCAAAAAATTACACAACTGGCATCTTTTTTTTTTCTTTTTACTTACCTTTTATTAAATGGTCCCATGGAAATAAAATGTCTTAATCTTTATTCATAAAATATGATCCTTTACGGATCACATTAAAGTTAAAATAAATAAAATCCTTAAGGATTATATTAAAGGTAATGTTAAAAAACACTACCTTAGTATAAAATCATAGAACAATTTATCACTGACAAATTTCACAAACTCATGCAAAAATATTATGCTGAGGCAAAATTTTTACAGTTTTATTTACGTATAACATCTGATACTGATTTGTACTACATAAACAATGAAACATAATTCAATAGTATACAGAAAAAAAAAGTAAAAATGTTGTTACAAGAAATATTTAAGATTTTTTTTTTTTTCTCTTATTGGATTTTTCCTTAACTTCTTCAATATATTTTTCAGTCACTTTTTTAGAGTAGTTATTCAGAAATATTTTATAAGTAGTTAAAATTATATTTTTGGAGCGAAGTAAACAATCATGCAAACATAATTTAGAAGACCTATTTATATCATCTATTACATTTTTAAGATATGGTTAAGTGACTGTTATTAATAAATTGAGTTGATTATCATTTGCTATAAAATTACTGTTATATTTTAATAAAACATTTGTAAATATCTGAATACATAAATGTAACTTTAAGTGTAAATACAGTTTTTTTAAGTTCCTCTACCTAAAGCATCTATTAATTAAAATTTATTTATATAATTTTAACAGCTGCAAATTTTATTTAGATGGGATTTTTCTACTTTTGGCTGTTAGACATAGCTATTCAAAAACTTTAAGCATGTTTATTTAATAACTTTTCTACAGGTTATATGAGAACTTACCTGTTATAAAATAGTACAGCATTAAATAAAGGTTATATTTTTATAATAAAAATGTGTAAAAACATTGCTTCTGTCGATTACTTTAGATTAATTTTTTTTCTTACATTTATAAATTTTCTTTTGGTAGTTTATTTTTTATTACATATATGTCTTTACGCTTTGACATTCAAAATTTTAAATTGTAGAAAGTTAATATGAAAATCTGAAAAAAGAGCTCAGGACGTAAAAAATATGAAGTTGATAAATCAGAAACAATTTAAAGTGCAGATAACATTGATTCTACATAGAAATTTCCCAGTTGCTATTGTAGTATGGGAAAGAAGTTGTACATCAACTTTTATTAATAAAGCCCCTTAAAAACACATTATAAATCAATGAAGTAAGGATACATTAATCTTTTATTGTGGTAATAATAAATAGTTTTCCTTTAGGATAAAACAGAAATTGTAATTTGTGAGTTATCAACAATAGCCAAGTTGCAATACACAGCAAAAACGAAACTTTAACATAACTTAGAATACATTTAACATACGGATATTAAATGTTGTATTATATAAACTCCTTAATGAGATCTAACAATAAAATGAAACTTATTTTTAAAACGACAGTTATAATATACAATATGATACAAAGCACACACTAATAACAAAACATTTGAACCATTCTAAAGTGTCGAACTGAAGAATTACCATCATTCGTATGATATACTTAATTAGAAAACAGCTCATAAAATAATAGAAGAAACAGTAGCAAAATTGCTACTTACCTTACATATAAAGGCAAGCATTGTTTTATTTCCATAAATTTCTTTCTTTTTTTTTTTTTTTTTAAAACAAGTAATAGGCAAGCAATCAACAAGCATCAACAGAATTTAATAGAATGCCGCCTTTTAGAGATCACGTGACCGGTTTTCGGAAAATCAGCGCGCAGGCCTTGTGTTTAGATGGCTATGCTCATTGAGAAAGTGACGTAACAGATATCTGGACCAATCGTAGACGAGATGAAAAAAGTTGCCACATGGTTACCTTATTTCAATACTTATCACCCAATACACCGCATAAAAGCGCCAAGATAACCGCCACCCCCTTAGATCGACAGGTTAGCCTTCAGTAGTACCAAAATACCTTATCAATTATTTGAAGAACAAGGAATCAATTTTAGATTCTTGGGAAAATTCTACATTTGCTAGGGGAACAAAGTACATGAGAAATGCATCCCACAAAGATCTTGAAAAAGCTTCATTGCTTTGGTTCCAGAATACTAGGTCTCAAAATTTTCCAATAAATGAACCTTTACTGCAGACAATAGCTAATGAATTGGCAACTCGAATGGGAATTGAAAATTTTAAATGCAATGATGGATGGCTTTCTCAATTTAAGTCAAGGCATAATATTTCTTAGTTCTTAATATTTCTTAATGTATGTCAAACAAATATTGGTAGAAAGAAAAATAAAACCTAAACATTTCTTAATAAATTAAGGTTAAAAACATGTTTATTTCAAAATGTGAAATAGTCAAAATAGAATAAATATACATAAAAATATTTTAAATCAAATACATACCCCATGCCCACAAGGCATCAGTATTCCACTAAAAAAAATGAGATAAATATTAAAAAATAATTTTAACTTCAAAAGCAAAAATTTTAATAAATTACATTGGGTTCTAAATGAGGTTTGATCAGATTTTCAAGTATGTGTTTGATGACCTGGGTAAGTAATTGTTCTTCCCATACTGAAAGAAACTTTAAAACTTGTTCATATTTCCTTTCATTCCTAACAACCATTTTAATTAAACATTAACATCTGTATGACCGAGTAGTATTAAAGTAATTTTTTTTTTCAATAGGCAACTGCAGTTCGGGTATATTGTCCTCTAAATGTCTGACAACAGAAAACTGGTTAGTGGTGAATCTCTTTCCTTTAAAATTGATTTCTTAACTACTTTAATGTTTTCTAATGTCTTTTCCTTTACTAACTGAAAATGCTGTAGCTTTTAATATCTTACGAAGGTAAAGATAATTTATAGAAATAATCTTTGCAACAGTTCAAATTTCTATTGATAAAAAGACTATTGACATATGCTTTAAAGTCAAATAATTCTTAATGATAGAACCGCATCATAAGGCGGCATACATATATATATTTCTTTCTGCTATACATTATAACCTTATTACAAAATATGTACAACTATTAATCTTAATGAAAAACATAGAGGAGAAATTAAAATATAGATCACCTTTTTAAATTCAAAACATCTTTCATCTTCTCTGGAAGTATTTGCAAAAGATAATAACGAGGTTTCAGCCTCAATATCATCATCCACATCCATTGCAGCCATATTTAATAAATGTCGCTATAAATGAGACTAGTAACACTGATTTTCTAATTTTTAAGATACTTATCAACAATAACAATTTTCTAAGTTACATCAAATAGACGAAAGAAATAAACAATCATCAAATACAAAGGAACGTCTGTACAGAGAATCAGACCATTGAAAATACGCATGCTCAAATACAACTCATTTTCTGACGATATAGGCACTTCCTCACTTGACAACCGCCATAGCAACAAGGCTGTGGTAGGCACGCTAATCACGCTTTATTATATAAACACACATTGAATTGAACATGGCTTGTTCTTCCATATATGCTGAAAAGTTGGTTATATCTTTACAAATGGAAAATTAATTACTGCATTGAAAGTTTAAAGCAACTGTTGCAGAAGAAATATTTCGAGAAAATATCAATAATAAGCAATATGGACTTTATATTATAGCAAACAGCAATTTGCTATAAGGCGATTTCACGCAGCAGGGCATATCTCAAATTATGACAATTCTGGCTTTAATTTCAAACGGAAGAACAGTTTATTGTTTGTCTATTGGCTGTTATAAAGATGAAAGTGAATGGGAAGAGCATTATAGTAATTCGTGACGTTGCGACAAATTGCTCTATAATGTCATCGTTGATGATTTGTATACGGTGTAAGTGCCTACACGAGGCTAGAACTACGTGCTAATAAAAGCCTAGAAGTATTTAGGGCCGATCCCACCAAAGTCGTTTAAAGCTCCGTTTAGTTAATCCTGAACGGAGATTTAAACCGAGTTTAGAAAACGTTCTGTCCCACCAATGAAATTGAGGCCCCGTTTAGCTGAACGGAGATTTTCTGGTCTGATCGGTTGATCACGTCAGAATTTTTAAGGGTATTTGGGTGCGCGTATAGGTTTATGCATATTTTCTTATATGTTTACATTTGAGAGCGTACTTACTATCGTTAGTGTTCGGTAGTAAATTTCAATAACAAGGAAGCAGTGGAGGACTTGGGGAATTCCTGGTCAAATTTGGCGTCTTTTTACCTTACCGCCAAGCTCTACGCCAAGAAAATAGGGGCGTGGTTTACTCGAATCAGACTAATCGAAAGACTAAGAATTCGATTTGTAAAACGACTATTTTAGCAGAAATCGGTTCTAAGTGATGCAGAAACGTGTTTTCAGATATTTCGAGTGAAAATGCAGTCTGGACTTAGGGCCTTACTCTGGGAGTTGCGGTTCGTACCGCAAGTGCGGTATGACGTCACGTTGACGTCAGCTCGCGGAAATTTTGAGAGCAAACGATACTTCGGTACTCTGGGGTTACATGCGGAAAGTTACCGATAGCTACAGGTTGCGGAAACTTTCCGGCAGCAAATTTGGTAGAGAGAACTTCTCGATAGTAAGAAAACATGGCGGCTTATTTGACTTACGAATATATAGCTCAGTTAAAAAAATATATACCTGTTTTGTATAGTGCCAAAATGTAGAAAATTCCATGCCATCTCCACGGATACCACTGATATTAAAAGTATGAACTAAAAAGTTGTTTTTAAATATATTAATGCTGAATTTAGAACAGTATAAAAGTATGATGTAAATATTGTGTATCTTCAGTTTTGATCTTATATTTTATGTTTTTCATACTAGTAGAAATCTTGTTAACAATGCTAAGTAATAAAAAGATCGAAGCCTTTATAACTTTCGGCTTTTATTTTACATATTTTAAGCACAAAATTTACAATCTTCATGGATACCTGTGATGTTAGTCTGAACCCAAAATTTGTGTTTACATATATAAAACTGTTTTTAAAATACTATCAAAGTATGATTTAAATATTATTTATCTTTAATTTTCATCATATTTATATCTTTTATTTTCATCATAACCATAATTTTCATATTGTGATTTTCAAATTTTAATTTCTTGCATTTTATATATTTTAATAACTGTGTTCAAAACAAAACATTGATGTTTAGATTTTAGGTATTGATATATAGTAGTAATATGATAAATTTTGATGGAATAACTATCATTTTACAGTTTTTTCAGTACAAATATAACTTTTTATCAAGTTTTTTATCAATGATCTCAATGCATCATAATATTCATCAGTTACATCATTTTTATGCATTTCATCATAATTGTAATGTATAAAATATATCTGTAAGAGAATGTAACTTGCAGAAACCCAGAAAATTCAACTGCAGGTCAATTAAGCTGCAAGTCCCGGTCTCATTAGCACTCGTGTTGCAAAAAGTAGACCGTAGCACTCCAAACCAAACCTATGGAAAGCGCCTCTATATGCTTAATAAAATTCCATACTGTATATAATAATGCTCCATAAAACTAATCATGGGTAAAAGTTTCCGTGAGACAATCTCTTCGATTTAAACTCTTGAGATTTGGATGCCACTTTTATCAATACCGTACGCATGCAAAGAAAAATGCAAATTATTTATTTGTTTATATTTACAAACATTGCTGTTGCCGAAACTGAAAATCAGAATTATAATTCTAAATTTCTGATTGGTTTAAATGGTGCAAAGTAGAAGATCCCATTAAACTCCGCCTCTAAAATAAGCCCAGCCCAAAGGCGGGATTTATTTCTCAAACTCGATAGTAAGCTAGTTACCGCACCTTCGTTTCCGTGCTCCCAGAGTACGGTTTGAGCTTAGTTGCGGCAACTAGGTATCGTTAGGCCAAGTTTCCGCGACTACGTCATACCGCACTTGCGGTACGAACCGCAACTCCCAGAGTAAGGGCCTTAGATTACAGAGACTGTATTTTTAAACATAAATTTACAGTTGAGTCTTAGAAAGATTATTAAAAAATGTTAAGCAATAAAAAAGCTTCTGTAATTAAAAACTTGAAAAAATCGACACTTATAACATTTGGAAATAAATTTTGAAGCATGAGACTTTGAAACATGTCTTCATCGGCCGATCTGCAGTCTGCACTTTAACAACGAAAACGTTATAAGCAGACATTGAGTTTTTAAACATAAATTTATTTTGGGATAAAATAAATTTGGAACTTATAATGATTTAAAAAAAAAATTCGAATATTTTTTGAAAAGCGTCTGTAAAAAATTTAAGAAATAAAAGAAGCTTTGAACTTTGAATTTAAAAACTTGAAATAAAAATATCTGCATTTGTAAAATTTTGAAAATAAATGAAAATACAAAAATGTTCAAATATATATAAAGCTTTAAAAAATATTAAAAAAGGTTTAAAACAGAATGAAGTATTAAGACAAAAAAAAAAAAAAAAAAAAATCATTATAAAGTAAAAAAAAAAAATTATAAAAACCTTTTACTAAACTTTGTGAAAACGGCCTAAACTTTATCAATATATTGCCTTAAACTTAAGTCGTAGACCAAATGCATAATGGCAATTAAATAATAATAATAACAATAATGATAAAAAACGCGATCGTGAGTAATCGTACATTCGACATTCCGGCACAGAGCCAAGTGGAAGAATGAGCGAGTGCAAGTGCAACCCAGAAAAATTGGTGATTACCTGGGTCGCCAAGTTGGATTCATTCTATATCTGCCACTTTATGTTCTTATAGCTTTTAAAATTTCACAGAATAAAAGAAAATGTACCTAAACAAATAAATATATATTCAAATCTAACATAATACATATTATTATTCATTGTAGATTATAATTAATTTTTTTAGGATTTATGTACCAAATTTATAAACTACTACGTATTTGTGCCACATTATAATTCCTAAAATCAAGTTTTTTAAAGCAAAACTTGTATATTTAATAAAATAACTTGTGAGGATAAATGGAAACATTAAAGTAGAATCATATTATTCTGTTCTCATGCATCATTAGTGAAAATATATGAAGTGAAATTATAATTTTGAAAGCAAATGTTAAGAACAAAGAAAAACATAAAAATTGTTTAAGCACTGTAACACAGCAATTTCTTTAAAAATATTAAGGATTTGTAAATCATTAATATTCTTAATAACTTGAGTAACAAGATAAACAAGACTTAATAAAAGAATTTGATTTAACTCTCCTTTAAATCTTATAAAATAAAGTATAGTTAAAATAACTCTATGTAATACTTAAATGTTTAGTAAGATTTATTTTCATTTATTTATTTTTTTAGAAAACATTTTTCGAATTTTCAAAAAGAGAATTATGGTCATTATAAAAGATTTTATAATTTTAGTACCAATAAAAAATAATTGACTGAAATGGTCAAAACATTAACACAGTTGGTTCGTGCTAAATTCGTATAAAAAATTTAAAACTACATGGCTAAAGATTGGCAGAACACAGATGAATCTGAAAATTATTAAAAACTTTCCTTGCATTAAGGTTTGGGCCAAATTATCAGTCTCATTTTTATCATCGTAGTGGTATCTCAAAAGTAATTGACATCAAAAGTAATTGACAGGACAGTAAATTCTATGTTAATGCGTTGGCTTTAATACAAATATTTTTCATTACATTTTTAATACAAATATTTAATTTCAGGTAGCACTGTTTTATTAAATATTTTTAGTTATACATATTGGTAAAGATGAAAATTGTACCACAATAGGAATAATATTGTGGGAGAGTAAATATATAAAATAAATATATCTCCTTCAGAACATTTTAGATTATCTGAAAGCCTGTTGCAGAACATTGAAAAGTATTCTGCTGTGGGGTCCAACTTATTGGGTTTAAAAAAACTTTTGTTTCAGAATGTATAAAGATATGTGCATTCAAATTAATTTGAGTGAAAATTTCTTTAGAAATGTTAAATAGAACTGGCATTCTCAAAATGGTGGTTAAGAAAATAAGCATTGAAAATGAATTTTTGATAAATAAAACACATTAGAAGCAAAAGATTTCACACTAATGAATATGAAGGCAAACATCCCAGTTGTCATTTTAGCAAAATGGATTGTTTTCTTTTTTTTAAAGTTTTATTGAAAGTGTAAAGTTCATTCTATGCTAAGGGTAAAAAGAACATTCAAGCAGCAACATTCAGAAACCCCTCCATGCAAATCAATTTCCTGATTAAATAAAGATGAACAAAAGCTGTCATATATATTGCTGTGAACTCAAAGATAGCTATTAAGTTTCACTTCTCATTTAATCTAAAGTAGTTTAGTTATTAGAATTGCAAGTGGTGGTCTGATATAATAAGTCTATGATATAATAGATATATAAATATTTTGGATGAAAAACAAGTACATAAAACCTGTGTCAAGTGCTCAAGGTCGTATCTAATATATACCTGGATCACTAACTCAGAAATCTTTGATGTTTGCTGTGCATCTAACAGCTAACCAACTGTGATAAGTATAGGTTTAATATTTTGATAATACATTATTTTCATTCTTGACTGTACCATATGTTTTTTAACCCTACAAAAAACTGACATTTATTTAATGGTCAGCATTTATTTATTATGCTTACCTACTGCCTGTCTTAACACTTTTGACTAATTAGAAAAGTGGTAGAATCATTTTTTTAACTACTTTATAATTTCACTTTTCTGCCATATTTGATAAAAAAAAAATAAGCATACTTTTAATAATTAATTTTGCATGCATATCAATTATATAAATTTAAATCAATGGTTAAAGCTATTATATATATTGCAATAATTAATTTATGATGATTTTAATTACAGCAAAAATAAAGCATTTTTATTTAAAAATAACATTTTTTCTGAAGAAGAAACTAAACTGGAAAGAACACATTACAGGAGATAAATACAGTAGTGGAAGAGAATTACTAGTATCAATTTCATAAAAGCTCTGAACCTGAGTTAGATCATCTTAATTTTCTATTTTGTCACCACTAGAGAAGTCTGATAATAAACTTCCCCAACTACCACAGTTATTTACAGATATTTCTACTTTTACAATCTGATACAATATCAGAATTATATTCTGTTAAGAACTATTCAATTTCAGTTACTTGTCTTTTATTTTAGCACAAATTAAATTGGAAAGATATGTTTGGAATGTGCAACACATTGATTAAGTGTCTAAACAAAAAACAATAAAATCTGTCCTTAAACTAGTTTTAGAATCCAATCTCTCCTGGACTACTAGAGACATTCAAGCACTATTTGACCATGAGACTCTTCAGGTATACAGTCAAACCTGTCTATCTCGAATCTCTTGGGAGTAAAAAAAAAAATTCAAGATAAACAGGTTTTGAGATACACAGGTTTTATGAAAATAGACTAAAAAAATTTCCTTACGCAATACAAAAGATTGAAAATTTGAAGTACTTTTAGCTTTATTTACATGCACGGCACTTTTTCATTGTTTCGCAGCCATTTTCGAAGTTTTCTGTACGATATCTTTGATTTTCATAATAGTAAAATAGTACTGGGTGGAATTCCAAATTTAGCGGCGACTACGCTTTTCTTCATAGAAGGGTTTTCCTTAAAAAATGACAGAATTTCCATTTTTTTTTTCGATGGATAAAACATTTAATTTTCTTTTAACACCTGCTATTTTTAGCTCTAAAATTGAGACAGCAAGTTGCGAGATGATACTTTAGTCATTAGGCTATAGACTGGGAACCAGTTCTATTTCCAAATAAAATTTCTCCCGTCTCCTATTCCCCCTCCTCAACCCCGATCCCTTACTATTCCAGAGCAGAGAACCTGATTTTAGTACAATTCCTACCGAGTCCCTGACCAAATAACCCTCCAAGAGAGAAAACTGAAAGTATATTTCCTGGAAATGGGAACTTGAGTGGTTCTCAACGCAATAAGGCTCACAGTATTCTTACAAAAATTGGAGATAGACAGGTTTGGGAAAAAATAATTTGAGATAGGTTTGGAAAATATGTTAAATTTTTATTGAAAATGTAGGGAAATTGAAAAAATTTGACAGACAGGTTTTCGAGATAGACAGGTTTGACTGCATACCAGGGGTGGTGGGCAGATTGCAAGTACTAAGCAGCTCTACTTGGCCAATCCAGTACTAGAGACATCTATTAGATGCAATGTAAAATTTTAAAAAATGAAAAAGCCAGGAAAATTGAGGCATTCATATAGGTCAAAGCACTGACCAAGCCAATCATGGAAGTCCCCTCTCACAACCCAAAAGGTGTTTAAACAAACAATTAGAAAACAAAAACCCAAATATAATTTCTTAGTTGTCCAAGATATTCCAAGATAAAATAATAAAATATATACAAACTATTGACATATGCATGAGTTACATTGTTTAAGTATTTTGGGAAAAAGAGACAAAAATTGTGAAATCCATGTGGTTTAGCACTGCTGCATAGTTTATTAATTACTTCATATTTTTTTGTAATGACAATGGATAATGTATAGTAGTTGGAAGACATGTAATGAGCAGAAAATTATTTTTTTACAATAACAAGAAAAAGGTTTTACGTGGTGGGAGAAATAAGATATTTTTAAGAAAGTTTTAAGAGATGTTTATGCATACACAGGATTCCCTGCAAAACTTGTCAACTAAAATCCTTGACTTTTCCTGATCCAAACTCCTAAAATTGCCTGAACAAATGATGTGAAATTTTAGCTCAGATGTAATTAAATTTAAAGTGTATTAGTTATTATCTATATCAGCAGACCTATTAATTAAAAGCATTATTAACTAAAAATTGTTATATTCTAATAGCTTTTTAGATTGATTTTTATAAAATTAACACAAAATAAGCTTATAAGAAACAAAAAACATAAATCTAGTAAATTGTAGCACATACTTTTATGAAAACTATGAAAAAAAAAATTATATATCATAATACTCTTTGGCAGGCAATTTATGAAGTGAGAAATATAACAGTAATCTTCTAAAAATGGAAATGATTACAAAATTTGACTTAAACTACTTTGTTTTATTTTCGGCTCTCTGATCATTTAGAAAATATTTGTAAATTTCCTTAAATATTCTCTATGGTCTGTAACTTTTCAGGTTGCTGGGAACCCTGCATACATTATAAACAAATGGACTTGTTTGCAATGAACAAGGAAGGCATAATTACTACAAAATGTTCTAGAATTTATACGGTAAAATTAACAGTCATCAATGGCCAAAGAGAGACTAAATTAAAAAAGTGGCAAATTATCTGCCAATTGTCACTTTTTTTGCTCAATGAAAATTCCCAAAATATCTCTATATGCTCCAGAACACATGCTTTTGATTTCTTCTCAAATTATTTTAATGTATGCTGCAAAAAATGTTCCCTTCCATCCCAGGAACATCCCAAGATCACTGAACACAATCTTTACGGATCATTCACCCTGAGCTATCAATGTTTTATAGTCTACTAAAGCATTTATCAAATCATTAAGTAAATTTAAAAACTAGTTTTTTTTTGTTTTGTTTTTTTAAATTTAGAGATCTTAAATTTAAAGAGAAAATTTTCATCAGATGTTTAATGAATGGTGTTGCCATTTTCAAAAGTGTTTGAGATTTCATTAATAAGTTTGATGTTTAAATTCTTAGTTTCATATGATTCTGGGCTCATTAAATTGAAAAATCTTATTGATTACATAAAATTAAAGACATTATTCATTTTAAAGAAAAACAGTACCAAAGAAAAAGCATTATTTACTCTTTAAAAAACTACATTAGTCTAAAGAAATATTATTTAAAAATTTGGTTCAGATCCTAAAGTCTCTATACAGGGAAATTTTATAGAAAAACATTGTTCATAGAAAATTATCTTGATACTGAAATTCATTTCTATATATCTTAAACTCAACATTTACATGATTATAACTTTTCTTTTTGGGAGATTTTAATACTTTGAATACTTTTCAAATCCTATTCAGAAGAAAAATTTTAAACTTTTCTTCCAAACAATAATTTTAAACTAATTGATTGTTCAGTATAAAAGTAATTTGAAAAAGGGAATAAAATTATTCAATTTAATTAACATAAAATCATATCAAATTTAAAAATCATTTTAAAATCTCAAACACTTTTTCAAAACTGAGATCAACAAACTAAACTAATAAAAGTTTTCTCTTAAAATTTAAAACCTCTAATTTTTTTAAAGCTTCAGAGTTTTTAAGTTCATTTAACGATTCAATAAGTTTTTTGGTAGATTGTATGTTACCAAAATGGAATGAATGTTTGTAGTAAAATCATGTTTAATAAATTTTCCATTATTTAAATTTAATATAAAATTTGTTGTTATAAAAGCAGAAGTAGCATGGATCTCATAACTGGACAGTTTTCAATTTAAGACTCTAGCTAGCCAAAGATCTGCGATGTTTATTAATGGGCATATAAAATAGGTTTGTGGTTGCAATGTCCTCCGAGTTCAAACCATACCCCTGGAAGTGACAGACCAAGGCTAGGTGTCTTCTGCTTTGTCATTGTTCCTAAATTAAGAGGACCCAGCAGGGGCAATATTATTTTAGTCCATAGTATGCCTTAAGATACACAGGCTTCACGAGTGGTGTTTATGGTCTGACGATAGCTCAATTATTTGCTCATTAAGAAAAACTCCAGTAAACTTAACACAAAAATAAGACAATGGACTGTATGCTCTACTCTATCATTTTATTCTCCCCTGCACTCTCACCACACGAAGCGTCCTCAGATCTGCTCTAGAGACAGCAGCACCACTGGTGGTCAGGCGGTTCATACACAACACAACAAGTGGTGCTAAATGAATAACAACTATTCAGCCATGTTCTGCACAAAAATAACTGTATGTATTGCCAGCTGCATAGGAAAAAAATTCTGTTACGAAACATTGATTAAAATCTAATTTCGTTGAAATATATTAGCATTTTAATTTGTACTAAATGCTTGAAATGTATGTAAAATTGATAAGGTGTCAGAATATAATTGATATTTTATACAATGATTTTTACACAAATTAATGTATTAGGGATAAAGTATAAATAATA
Source organism: Pardosa pseudoannulata (assembly GCA_032207245.1). Taxonomy (NCBI): domain Eukaryota; kingdom Metazoa; phylum Arthropoda; class Arachnida; order Araneae; family Lycosidae; genus Pardosa; species Pardosa pseudoannulata. Next base: position 139,094,623 of record CM063510.1, read on the forward strand.
ATAAGTAGACATGAAAGGAACTTTTATTCCAAACTAAATATGATTATAATTATCCCCTATATAATAATAGCCTAAGTTGTCTGTCTGTGAATTTATGAAGCGGTTGTACCTGGAATGGATACAGGAATCCATATTGGATTTTTTATGACTTAGGGTTAGCAAAATTCACAGCGAGTTCGAAATCCACCCTATCACCACTTTTTGAACGTTTAATGATATTATTTCAAGCCTTATTCTCGCTTATTAAGAGCAGGAGATTAAATTTATCATTTTGGATATCATTCATATATACCACTAAATAATCACTGTCAAGATTAAAGCCTCTGCTGTCCATTCATTCTATCATGTACGCGACTCTCATGTACTCTATTTAGTTTTTTAACCATATGTAGGCATGGCACGTTCCGTAGAGTGTCTGCCCATTTGGTTGTCGTACTTCTCGGGTTGACGGTCCTGTCTTCGACGTTGCCAAATTTTTCTAAATGTCTAATTAATTTAATATTTTCTGCTTTTTTTTAAAAAAAAAATTCTTATTCCTAAAGTTGTTTTATTATTTTTAAATTAAATTTGTACTATTTTTTCAACTTTTTATGATTTTATTATTTTTATTATATTAAATTCACGTATTTTATACACATGTCCCTGGCCACATAAACATTTCATGTTTTCTATCCTTAAACTTTCTTCTCGTATATTTTTGTGTCCTTTAACTTTTAGCTGTTAATTTTTCTGCTCGCCTTCATTTTTGTGTTTATTGAAAGAAATCTCTAGATTAGAGGGCTCGGCCCATGCAATGCAGGCACATGCGTACTGGGATGATAGTTTCATTCCTTTACTTCCATTAATAACTGTGGAAAAAAACTGAAGAACTTAATGATAATTTTGATGTAGTTAAGAAAACTTTGAATCATCTTTCTAAATGAATTCAACGGGATTCTAAACTACATTCACAATATCGAGAGACTTAAGAAGAGTATGAAGATAAACAAATTATTGAGCGTGTACCTGATAATTCTCAGTCAAAAAAACAAATAATTTTTTTTCCTGCCTCATAAAGTACTTTACAAATCTAGAAAATGAAAAATTTATTGATTCCATCATATGACGGGCTATATGCTAGTAATTTCATATTACATTAAAAGTACTTTGTTTTGTAATAGTTTATGCTTTATACTTTTACATTAATAATATTATCAGTTTTATTTATTGTTTAAAATTTTTAACTTTAGAAAAAGTGTCCACTAATAAAATTGCTACTGATAAAAAAAATCATCTAATTTTGTTCTACACTACAAACAAATGGTTTTTCTCCAGGGTGAGTACGAAAATGAATTCTCAAATTGCCCCTATTAGGAAATGCCTTGTTACATACACTACAAGCAAACGGTTTTTCACCAGTGTGGGAGCGAATATGAACTACTAGATGCCTTTTTGCAGAAAATGCTTTGTGACAGACACTGCAAGTGAATGGCTTCTCCCCTGTGTGGATTCGAAAGTGATCATCCAAATTCCATTTTTGAGGAAATGATTTCCTACATATACCGCAAGCAAATGGTTTTTCTCCAGTGTGGGATTGAAGATGAATATCTAAGCGACATTTTTGAGAAAAAGATTTCTTGCATACATAGCAAACGAATGGTTTCTCCCCTGTGTGGGTCCGAAAATGGACATCTAAATTGGATTTTCGAGAAAATGATTTCTGGCATACACTGCAATTGTATGGTTTTTCCCCAGCGTGGGACTGAAGATGAACATCTAGATTATGTTTTTGGGAAAATGCTTTCTTACATACATCACACACATAAGGTTTTTGCCCTGTGTGGGAACGAAGATGTAAATCAATGCTACTTTTATAAGAGAATACTTTGTTACAGATATTGCAAGTATATGGTTTTTCTCCAGTGTGAGAACGTAGATGAACTTTCAAGTGAGAACTACTGGTATAAGCTTTGCTACATATACTACAAACAAAGGGTTTTTCTCCTGTGTGAGAACGAAGATGAAGATCTAAGTGGCCTTTAGTAGAAAATGCTTTTTCACATATATTGCAATCATAGGGTTTTTCTCCAGTGTGGATTCGATAGTGACAAATTAATGTACATTTGTGAGAAAATGATTTCTTACATACAACACAAGCAAAAGGTCTTTCCTTAGAATTTGTGGAACTAAAGGAATCCAATGCATTTTTCTCCATATCAACAACCAAGAAAATTTCAATTTATATTCCTTTCTTAATTTAATTTCAAGAGAATCCCTTTTAAATAATGCATAGCCTTATAGTTCCTAAAGTGTAAAAGATTTCACTTTATTTTCTTGATATAACAATTTCTATTTTTAGAAGATGAATATTTTTTAAAATTTCTTTTGAATATGTGTCTGATACTCACTTTCTTGTATAAAATGGTCTAATTGGCAAGTCACAAAAGTGAATCATCATTTCTATTCCTTAATATGTTCACTAATACAGATAAGAACTGCTGCTGAAAAAGATGTCCATACTAGAACTGTACTTGTTCTGATATTTTCAATCTCAAAAGCATGTGATAGAACTTTACTATTTTCAAGATTTTATGTTTGTACACACTTCTACTGACACACACCTTTACGGGCTGTTTCTGCATAAAGACATTGATACAATACTCAATTGATGCACCCAGAAATGCTCTAAAATAAATGGAACCTGTAAAGTAATAAAAGAAAAACGATATAGTAGAGGATAAAAAATAAAATACAGATAACTATATTTTACAATTGTAAAGATTTATTTTTAATATACTATTTTGTTAAACTTTACAATACTGTGCCTTTAAATAATACATAAGTTCATGTTGTCTAACTAAAACATTAGATTACATGTTTTTTTTAATACAATAATATATTTAAATCAGTTTTGAAAATGTGTCTGATACTTATATTTTCTTCAACAAATGTTCTGTTGCCACTGAAGACAACAAAAAGTAATCAGTAGTTCTAATTCATAGTATTTTAACTATTTCACACATATACTGTTGCTTAAAAATAATTGTATATGATACCTCTGATAACTATACCTCTTGTCATATTTTTAATTTTTAAAGCATGTATTAGAATTTTAACCTTTCTTGATAAGAATTTATAAACTTTAAAATTTATTCATTGAAGAACCAGTTACTTGTGTACAAAGACATCCAGTATACTATTCATTTAAACTGCAAAATGAATGCAACTTGTAAAATTCTTGTAAAAGTATAAAGGTATAGTTTAGATAATTACACTTTACCATAGTAAATATATAGTACAAGAGCTAAGTGCGGCAGATATCAATGAATTTCCTTTATCTGGAATTCAGAAGTATATAGCAGCTGCTACGAAACCTTTTTAACAAATGAGGAGTAAATTAGTGCATCATTTCAACGAGGATAAAATTATTTATTAATTATTTGTCACTTAGTTGTCCTGTTTCTGCTCATGCTCTCACCACATAGACCTTGAAGGAAGAAAATATTTTTGTGCATATTACTTATTTTAAATTTTAAGATAAACATAAACTTTATTTGTGAACCTTAATTACCCAGTCTGACAACTAGGTAATTTTTTTTCTAAGAAAAAAAAAAAAGAAACTACAAACATTTTACATGTTAAGAATTTTGATTTTCATTCTAAACATTTTAAAATACTCCTAACTTTCTTTGTGCCACTGTACAAGTGCAAAGAGAAAATTATATTGACAGAATTATTTCTGTTAAGATATACTGAAATTTTTTTTTTTTTTTTAATATTCAAAACACAAAATATAGCATTCAATCTCTAGTGTCAATTATTATTAAATAAAAAAAAATTTATATTACAAATTCATATTTTATTATTTTTACTGAGGTGCTTAATATAAAAGAGTTTATCTGTTTTGCCATTTAATAATAATCAATTATATAGCACTGACTGAACAAATCTAAAACTAGAAAATATTCTTTTTTTGCACAGCTGTTGAAACAGAGCAGAAAATAATGGCTTGACTATATCATACACTTTATCTTCTGATGGCAGTTCTGGATGGAATGTTTGTTGGGAGAGGATTACCAAGTGTAATCTAAAATAAAATTTTTACGGCGAGGATACCAGCAAGTCTAATCTACAATACATTGGTTTATTCTATCAGTCACAGGCAACAAAAAAATCAGTGATGATAATTCGAAAATATCAAAAATATTAGGTATAAATCATATTTTCAAAATAAATATCGGATGTACTTCAAAATATATATACAATGATATATATAACCAAACCCTGCTCAAGATTAGTTATTATTTAGCTACACTTTAATAAGTATTGTACTCTGCTTTATCTATATTGAACTCAAGAGTTGGAGAGAAGTGTGATGTCCACATGATGTTCAATATGAAACAGAAAATGATAATCATGTCAGATAGGACCCTGTTCCTTAAAAAGTTTACTCACATCAGGGCTGCAGCCAGAAATTATTTTCGGAGGGGGACTAAGGTAGAAAGACATCTTTATTTGTGAATGATACTTCAATTGATGAAAAGGGAAGCACTGTATTTCCGGAATACAGTGCTCTATTTCCGGCCAGACCAGGAAGACTTTCATGGTCTGAGCAGTTTTTATTAAAGAGAATAACCGTTTATGTTCATGAACAGCTAGGCTGATAGCACACATGGACACAAACGTGGGACATTGTCTTTCTACAAAAATGGTCTTTCAAAATATCGGGGGGGGGAGTCCCCCAAATACCTCCCCCTGCCTATGGCCTTGACTCACATCATTAAATAAGTAAAAGAACAGGTAGAAGGCAATAACAGTACAGTAAGACACACCACCTTGGAAAAAAATCCTTCTTATTCAACAATGATGACCTTATGCTGATGACAATATTTGTATTAAATATTAAAAATATGAAAATGTGGCAATTCTCAGCTTGCAGCGTAGATGACATATCAATACTTTAAAAAAATCATCTACATATTCTGTTACAGGGTTCCCACTCTTTTTCCAGAACAAAAATTAAGAACTTTTTAAATACTTTTTAAGGACTAAAGTAACTTTTTATAATGACCTACTTGAAACACACATCATAATAATATAAACCCTATTTCATAAGGAACATATTTTAATGATTATGAACCAGACAAGGCATGTTCAGTAAATGCTCTACAATATTTCACAATTAAGTTTTTAAAAATGCCTAAAAATTAATAAAAGATAAATCTATTTGACAAAAACTAATTTTGAAAAATATACATCTAAAGTTTGAGTGATGAAACTAAAAATACAATATTATAAACACTACTTTCTAGGGTTTAAAAATGACTAATATATATATATGTATGTATATACCAGCTGATTATACCAGACATTACCTGCAAAAGAAGAAAGTTTTAGACTTTTCTATTACATTCAATGCAAGAAAAATTAAACTTCCATAAATAACTGAAATATCTACAAACTCCCCAACCTCCATGCTTCGTTTAATTAAAATCTGCATGACTGTTAGCTATTAGGAAAGGGCAGCTGATTTTTTAAAGTCCTATTCAGTATGTGAAAGATTATTTGTCAAATAAATTTTCTAGCTTGTGACCATAAAATGTACTAATAAACTAAAAGCATTTTTGTAGGAAAGGAATTTTGAATTACTATAGTAATACACAGAAAACATATATATATTTGAGGATTTTCCTTATTATTAATACTGCATTTTTGGCTAGAAAATGTAGAAGAATGTTATGAACAATAATAAATATTTTGTGTATTCTTAATATATATATATATATTCTTTGACTAGTACTCATCACCTATACTGGCATTCTTAGAACCAGTTTTGGGCAAGTTTAACTCCAAGCTTACAAAACCAGAAAGTTCAGAGAGTACGGCGAAAACTGACAGGAAATCATGTGATGACGGCAGATTGCATCGATGGAAAAATTGATTGCGTTTAAACTTAAAAATTAAGGAGTTTTTAAGGACCTTTGACAAAAATTAAGTAGTTTTATGGGTCCTTAAAAATGAAAGATAAAATTAAGGAGTTCTTAAGGACTTTTAAGGACCATGGGAACCCTGTGTTAATGACAGTCAATTCAAACCAAATAAATCATTACAAATTTACTACACATTTTTTTTTTTTTTTTTTTCAAATTATGATATGAAATCACTGAATCTGCATCACTCTATTATATCTTTGAGGAAATGTGGACTAGTGTTATTTCATCTCCTAAATAGGCAGTGGAGATATATATATAAAAAAAGAAGGGCTATTTCCCAGTTCGGGGGGCCCGCGGTACCGAGTTCGATGGGGACGCCAAGCGTGGGAGATATCGCCAAATTCTAGAACCCTATTTTATGGCAAACCTTGCTCTTCTTTTCGGACTCTTCCACCACCCCCTAAAAAAAGTGGGGGTGTCAATGGGCGCCTTTATTTTAGGGTATTGGGGGAAATGACACGTGATTTGAATATCTGACCCTTATTGGTTCCTGTAACTAACAATGCTCCAAGACCGCCGAATTTGGATTTTTTTTAGCGTCCATTTGTCTTTGTCCATTTCGGCCGTGCTCTGGAGGATTTTGCTGTGCTCTTGTGGTATTTTTTTTTTCGTTTTTTAAATTTCATTTCTTAAGTGTTTCACAAACCTTTTTTGTAAATTGAGGATGGCTTCGGCACATGTTTTCAGTTATGACTCTGAGTTTTTTAGGAATTTGAGGGATCGGGGAAATTTGGCAATTCTGCAATGGTGCATGGGTGTTGGTTTGCTTGCCGGGACTTATGAATGTCCGACTTGCAGATCCCCTATGCGCCTTGTAGAAAGAGACTCAACTGACGGATATATATGGGAATATCGTAAGAAAGGAGTGAATGAGCATCGTGTGAAAAGATCTGTGAGAAAGGGAAGTTGGTTTGATTCGAGTCATTTGAGTCTCTTCAAAATTTTAATGTTAACTTATATGTGGGTGTATAGATTGCCTATTGATTTTATCATGCACGAATTAAAAGTTTCTAAAAATACAATAACTGATTGGTTTAGCTTTTCAAGGGAAGTTTGTTTAAATTCTTCATCTAAAATTGGGGGGGAAGGAATTACTATCGAAATTGATGAAAGTAAATTTGGGAAACGTAAATTTAATAGGGGTAGAAGGGTTGATGGTAAGTGGGTTTTCGGGGGAATAGAGAGGGGTACAAATAGATGTTTTTTTGAAGTAGTAGAACGTAGGGATAGGGGTACTTTGTTAGCAATCATACGAAAATATGTGCATCCGGGTACTACAATCATTTCTGATTGTTGGAAAGCCTATGATTGTCTTTCAGATGAGGGTTTTGATCATCTGAGAGTTAATCATAGTGTTACTTTCAGAGACCCTGCTACTGGAGCTCACACCAATACGATTGAGGGCTTGTGGGGCTCAATTAAGAGATCCCTCCGCACAGTTCGCAAATGTGAAAATCAATTTGATTCTTACCTTTGTGAATTTATGTGGAGGAAAATGAAAGAAAATCCGCAAGATGCTTTCCAAGATTTTTTAAATCAGATAAAGCGTGTGTATCCACCAACAACACAGGATACTTAAATTAGGTAAGTGTTCTATTTATTTTACATTTTATGCTTAATTTTCGAAAGGTAACAAGTGATTTCAGATTTATATTTTTTCATTTACTGCTTTTTGAACTTTTTTATTCAAAGTTGTGTCTTAATTTAATACAAAACAAAGAAATATTTTTAAACTATATTATTTTATAGTGTAATACATTGTTAAAAGTGATACGCTAAGTAATAAAAGTAATTTTATTTTGACAGTCTACCGTTATTGTTACGGAAGATCAAGGGGAGTTTTACCTCACTTAGATGAGAAAAATCATTTCACTCCCTTACTATCTTCAGAATTTTAAGCTAAAAATTTATTATTTATTTAATAAAACATTTACTCCGTTCTTATATTTTCATTTTAAGCTACTCATTTCGAGAAGTAATTTGTACCGTACTTTATTACTTTTTAATCTTTTGATAGTTTTAAAATAATTTCATTAAATAACAACCATATTTTATAAATATATCTAAATATTTTATAAGCATAATTGCCTAAATATAACCAACTAATGCTTGTATTTTGTTTGTTTTTTGCACTTATTGCAAAAATTCCGCACTGTTTAGTTTAATAACCAGTACAAAAGCGCCTTTATATACATTCAAAACTGAAATTTCAATTTGTATTCATCTTAACAACATTTGAAACCTTTTTTTTTCCTCCAAAATACGTTTTGAAAATGGGTATAAACTTAATACACAAAATGTAAACATCACTTGGCGACAATTTGGCGATCACTTGTACAGATAGCGCCAAAAACATGGCGGCGGGGCCCCGCGAACTGGGAATTTACCAAAAAAAGTACACCTTTAGTATACTAGCACTTCTTTTTAAAATTCTTAATATTTTTAGGAATGAATAAAATATTTAAGTGTTTCTATGTCATGCAAAGGATAGCATGAGTATTCAAAGAATGTTTTATAGTTCTTAAATGAGTGAGAGGAACAGTTAAACAGCAGTGATATAGTATTTTTAAATTATTAAAATATTGTTGTATTAATTTTCAAAATATTCAGTGACATTACATGCAAAATTTTTAGTTGATTAATCTAATTGCCCAAACGTAACCAAGTAATGTCATTAAATTTTTTTATTTTTAATTACATATTTTCGCATCAATTATATAAAGAACTGGGCTCACCCGCCAACTTGGCGATAATGGTTTAAGTATGGTCATCTAACATTTTCTCCTGATCTCACCGTGTCCAAACAATTTGTATCTATAATTTATATTATATTTGCATACAACTCTCCTTGTATAACTCTTTTCTTATATATTAAAAGTGGGCAATGCTTAAAACAATTAGATATAAAAAACCATTAATGATTCACTATGGCTGTTTTTTTAATAACTTGAAGCTGTTGCGTTTGTAAACTCGTAAGGGATTAATTGCCCATAAATATAAATGTCCTGTTTTCAAGTCGTTTTTTTAATTAAGTAAGAATAAATAATTCTATTACCATGAAGCACTGTGCCTTAATTAAAGTCGCCTGAAACAGCAAGAAATACGATGTTTGGATGGATTACCTTTGTGTTTTAGTAAATATCGCCAAATTTGTTAAGACACCCAATTCTTAAGTACACCCTATTATAAAACATTATGCAATTGTGGTTAGAAACTGAATGTATATCCACTTGGCTTCTTTTTGGTAATCATTTCCAAAAGTCACCAAAAAAGAGCCCACTGACAACTAAAATTGTTTACTATCCTGTTCGTAACAGATTTCAGTACCTCCCTTTTCGAGGTACAATGCATTAAAATGTACTTACTATCTTTGCAATATACTACTCCACGTTAACTCCAATTAATACAAAAGTTCCGTTATGTCAAGAAAGAAAAAAAAAATTTTTTCGCAAACTAAACAAAATATTCCGAATTCTCGTCTCACAGACCGTACATACGAAATAGAAAGTAATTCTTGTTGCCAAATAAGATACAGCAAGTCTTGTATTGCCATTATAAAGATGTTATATTTATTAATACTAAGTTTTCTAGGATAATTGGAAGTAAACATCTTTATCTCTAGAAAGACAGTGTTATCCACATACCTAAATAACTAGGACAGTTTTATCGCTGTAATTCAGTCTATAGTTGTATCTCGAACAAATAACTGGTTGTTACTTAAATGTCTTTTAAAAATGATCTATGTTTCATAAATTTTAGGAAACGATTAGCAGAAATATTCGGAGTTGTTATTGTATTATGTTGTATATTGTATTGTATTATGTTGTGTTAATTATGTTATACTTCAAAGTATAACAGAACACTCCTCGGTCTCCAGATTTGACCCCGGCAGACTTTTGGTTGGGGGGATATGTGAATTCTCGGGTGTATCGATCCAATCCATCCAATCTCTCTGAACTGAAAGATGCGATCCGCAGGAAGATGTCTTGCATACAACCAGACCTGCTGCACTCTGCCGTTGCTGGATTTGTGACTCGCGTGCAGTGTGTTATCCCCTGTGGTGGTGGTCATGTGGAACACATATTGTTGTACTAAACAATTTGAAGGCATTCCGTTTGTTATTTGCGTTTCTTTTTCTTTGACTTGTGTACATCAGCACCCTCTATCGGCTCTTTTTGAGTTATTTTTTTTTCTGTAAAAAATATATATATATATATATATATATATCCCATGCCCTAGAGATACTAACTCTGATAACCGTTTTTTTATTTTGATTATTTTTCCGGTTATTACGGATTTTTAAAGTTTATACGGACTTTTTGATCACCCGGTACTTCAAAAACATATTTGATGGAAGTTTCATTATCTTTCATTCTTTTTCCTTGCATGACTTTAAGGTACAAGTACCGTATATGTCTTCCACTGGCTGTGATGCTTATTAGTTAATTTCGCAAAATTTTTATGTTTCTTTTTTCTGTTTATTTTTAAATTTGTTTATTATTAATTTAGGATAACTTTACTTTGCCTCTTGCCTTTATCAGAATCAGAAACAAGCGTTTTTTTTTTAATTGTTTGTTTTTCGTCAAAAAAGGATGATCTCAATTAGGGATGCAATGGTCATCAGGCCAACATATGGCATCCGGCATACCCAACCACTATACCGGATAATTGGCAGTAGCGAGATATTACAATTATCTGGCAATACATCTGCCAGAAAATTATACACCGAGGAATAAAATAAATAAATAAAAAAAAAAATGTAAAACGTTAAACAATATACTGTATGAAACAAGGCATATAAGTATTTTAGTGCATTATGTATTATTGGTTTGGTTTGGAGCGCTACGGTCTACTTTTTGCAATACGAGGGCGAATGAGACCGGGACCTACTGCTTAAAGCCGAATCCGAACGGCTACGAACATCCATGTCATGGAGGGATTCGAACCCACGAACTCCGGTTCCGAAAGCCAGCACCCTAACCAATTGGCCATCGTTCGGCTTATGTATTATTGTATGAAGTATTTTGGAGTATCAGCATATCTGGCTAAAAATTATACTCCGAGAAATAAGACAACAAAAATAAACACACAACAAAAAAATTACAAAATGTTAAACAATATACTATATGAAACAATGCATATCAGTATTTTGGAGCATTATGTAAAAAAAAAAAAAAAAGCTTCATGGAAAATATTAGGTGCATTTATACATTTCATTACAAAAAATCATAAATTATTCTTTTTTCAGTTACAATTGCAAAATTGTTTGCTTGCATCTGAGAACACAAAAGACAAAAATTTTTTGGAGGATAGAAGAACAAAGACAATTTACTACAAAAAGAGGGAATATGTTTTTGAAATTTTTCATATAAAAACATAAGAACCATTAAAGAAGAAAGGTAAAGGACTATTAAAAAGCTTTTATTCATATTTGATTTTTCTAATTAAATAATGTCGAACTGAGATATTGAGGACTGAAACTTAAATAAAAAAATTTCAAATAAATAATAGTACAAATAGTTGACTAAAAAATCTAATTTATTTAAAATAAATTCAAAAAGAAAATGTGCAAACCGTACTGACATCCAGCTGAAACTCTGGCCAGATATCTGTTATCTAGCCAAATTGACATCCATTGCATCCCTCATCTCAATACTATCAATACTCAATTAGGTACAAATATATTCAAAATATATTTCACAGGTAAAACTTGTTAAAAATTTATTTTAATTTTCAAAAATGTACAAATTTCTGATTCTCAAATCCAAAGGATGTTTCTGAAAAAGCAGGGGCAGGTCTGGTATGCTGCCATTCACAGTTGGCGATGAAAAAAGTTGTAACTGGAATGTATACTGCATCTGTTCCAATTTCAATTGTGATTTAGCAATCTCTTCTTACCAATTAAATAATATAGAAGTACATTTTACTATATATTTAATGCTGAATGGTGCAATTGCAAACAAATTGATGATACCTATAATAAACCTAGTTATGAATGAAAATTTTTTACACTTTACTTTTCCTTACTCATGCTATGTTTTAAGTTTACAACCAATTTTCATGCTTTTTCCAGAATCACTATTTTTCAACACAAATTTTAAGAAACCTATTTCTAATTAAATAAATCTAAAGAGATAGCCAAAAAACATGACTAATTGCATTATTATTTGCTAACTGCATTATTATTTGTTCATTATTTGATTAAAGAATATATTTTCCTTAAAATAAGAAATAAATTTGCATAAATTTACTACCATCAATTTTAAAACATGTCTTGTTTAAGGTAATAATTTAGAAAATAGTCTTTTCAAATATGAACAATAAATAACAAATTCAACTATTCTTATGAATACTTTAATATATCTTATTTCTATGGTAAAGAGAGTTTACGGTCTTTTGTTTCCTAGAATATGGTAATTTTAATTAAAGTGGTATTTAACATAAAAATAAAATACTTTTATAATAAATTCTTCTTTACTTAAATGTAGTACAAAGTTTAGCCAACATAAACATCTAAAGCTTATAACTCCTAAAAAAATGTAAAATTGGTACTTCTAACACTTTTATAATTTCTTTTAAATAAAAAATATCAAAAATAAATCTAATCATAACAAACACATACATGGTTTAAAGTAAGTATTTGTTAAAAATTACACTGGAAGAAATTCAAGTAGCTTTTGAAAGAAAAAAAAAAGTCCAGAATATATGTGAAATGATATGCTGTAATATGATGTAAATTTTATTACAAAATATACAAATTTAAAAGTTCAGAAAATCAAAATTTATTTTCCAGTTGTAAATTTCAGATATGATACATTGTAAACATTTAGAAAATATATAACTTTACAGGTAAATGGTTTAACATATCAAAATAATTAAAACTACAATTTTAAATTTTTATAAGCTCATTACACATGAATAATATTTTTATTTAAAGTACTGGTGGGTTTAGTTATATAAATTCAAGTTCTGATACAACAACATGAAGAAAAAATTATCCAATATAGAATATGTCATTTTTTTAAAGGAAAATTCATGTCTTCTGTGGAATAACTCAAATTAAGCACATGTAACTTAAGATAGTAATAAAAGTTTTATTCTTTTTTAAAGCTTTAACTGCATGAAAAATTCAAAACTATGCTGATAATAAAAATCAAATATTTCTAAAATATCATTAATACTTTAAAGCATAGATCACCAAACTGTCAATCATGAGCTACTAGTAGTTTGCAGAGAAATTTTTTACAGATCCCAGGCTGAAAACCTGGAATTTCTCAATTATGATAATAGAGTTGAAATTGATTTTTAACACTAATAATCTTTAAATTTGGTTTCTTTAAGCCTTGACAATATTTTACCCCTTGTACCTAAATTTAAAAAATACTAAAATTTAGTCCAGGTTGGTCTAAAAAGTAAAGGCAGCTCTGTGCAAGGTTCCTTTTCCATAATTAAATTCATAAAAAAAATAAATCAAGAACAGAGGCAGATCTCCCAATATTAAAAATTTGTTGATGACCAAAAAGAATACCATTCTTCTCATTAAAATTAGTAAGTCTAATGAAAAATCTGTTCTCATTTCTAATTGATTATTAAAGACACTACAATTTTTTTCTTATGTACAATTTTTAATCTTTATATAGTCTTATTAAAATTGATCTCATATTTTCTATAAATATATGTCTATAGGTAAAAAATGCTAGATTTAAAAAAAATGTTCTTATGTTCTTGGTTTCTATAGGCAGCTCACAGTAAGAATATAATAAAAACATCATTACTGCTGAGATGCTTTCAAAAATTTGGTGACCACTGCTCTAAATCAATTTACATTTACTAAGTTTGGTATCAAAGAATTCCATATGACTGCTTAATTACTGTATTGATTTGAGTGTATTAATCCCAAATTATTAGCTGTATTTTATAAGCATTAAAAAGCTAGTTCTATGCAAGACATTTTAAAAAAAATCTATATTTGGACTTTTGCTTTGGAATGCTACGGTGTACTGTTTTGCAATGCAAGAGCTAAAGAGATTGGTACCACTGCTAGAAGCAGATTCTGAATGGCTATGAACATCTATGCCATCAGTAGGATTTGAACCCATGAACTCTGGAACCAAAGAGCAATGCTCTACCCATTCGATTATGTTCAGCAAATCTATATTTGGTATAATGTATAGAATTAGGAAATGAGCATAGAGCTGAAAATAAATTTTTATAATTATATTATACAAATACGAAACGTAAAAGCAATAATCCTTATCATCTATGTGATCCTCTCAAAAAATACAAAATTTATTACACAGAAGAGTTTAGAACTGATATATACATACATTAATTTTCAAAGTACACAAAGAAAGTACTGTATATAAATGCATATAATCATCCGTATAATATATATTTACACACATTTTTAAAAAATCACATCAGAAATAAATCTTAAGCATAGGAAAACACTTTTTCACATAATTTTTTCACGTAAAATGCAAGTACTACATTTTAAGTTATAAATTATTCATTACAACTGCAGTTCAATTCCCATTCAGCTCTTTGTGGTTAATTAGTATGTTTAATAATTAAAATTAAAAATACCTTAAAAACATCCAAAATTCTCAAGTGATTAATTTGTAGACTATAAAATTTTTTCCATGAAAAGAATTAAAGTTTTTCATTGCAATAGTCACATAAAATAGTAAAATACATAATATTAAATCAGCTATGCATTTACTGTAATTTTTAAGCAATCAACTAGAGCAATATGTAAAAAGGCCAAATAACTTTTTAGCAGTCAATTATAAATAAATAATTAGGTTCTTTACTTCAAAACTTACAAGATCTAAATTAAAATTCAAAATAACTAATAGTTAATAAAAAATACTGAGCCATATAAGTTAATAAGCATCTTATATTAAATATTTTGTATGACATTGTTTTATACAAAATTTTTACTAAATGGTATAATTAGTAGTGTCTTTTTTAAAAAAAGTACAGAATCTTTCAGATACAATTCCAGAGCAAGCCTACAACAAAGAAAATGAGTATACCTTTATAGACAAATAATATTCTAGGCTATAGGCCTTGCTCCAAGAAATAAATTGTTACATTATACAAACTATAGTACTCAATTATTTTTATTGTATTCATGTTGACCACTAAAAAGCTAAAATAATGTTCAATAGACCAACTTTCAGTTGTTGCATTTGATTATGAATTATGTAAAATTATATACTGTAATTTTGCACGTATAATCTGAGGACTATCTGTGTTTAAAAAGCAAACTTCTTCAGCCTCAGACTATCTGCTGGTTGTTTATTGTTCAAATCATCAAAATTGGAAGAAGGGGGAAAAAAACATTGCATGAATGGCCTATGATCAAATGTAAACAAAAGCACAACTTACGAGACATGAAATAACACATTGTATTGTATCGGTAATAAACCATGAAAAAAAAAGTACAACCCATAAAGCAGAATGAATCAGTAGTAGCAAATAGCGCAATCTTAAATTGTGTCCTGGAGTATGGGAAAATATTGATAGTCACTATTTACATCTTCGATTGACAACACAGAGAGGATGGGTTCAAGATTGAAGGTTGAGTGTCGAAGGTCATTTCACCACCACGATCACTCATAATAGAGTGCTTTTGTTTTCAGAGTTTTGATTTGTGGTAATATTGGTCATTCATTATATCTTTAAAACATCATCACAGTTTTACTGCTGATTTCAAGCTGAAAGTAATTCAGAAGGTCGGCAAGAAAGCAGTAAGAAATTGGCACAAGCAAAAGGACACAATAAAAATTTGGGATGAAAGCAATCCAATAGTCATGGAAAAATACAATGGCCTGTGTTAGAAGATGATTTAATAGCTGGGTTCTCAAACAGAGAAATGTAGGCCATTCTGTTTCTTCCGTTAAAATTAGTCTCCAAGGATATGGCAAAAGAAATGATTTAAAAAAAAGGTGAAATTAATTCAGCCTAATCCAGACTTTTTAGCACTCTACTTCGGTTTTATTCTTAAAATGAATTAATATTATCATACTGAAATACATATTTTTGCATATATAGTCTGTGGATTATCTAGTGTGCAGACTATTTGATGATTTATGAATTTTTTAAAATAAAAAATCACTCCCAGGGACTATACATGCAAAATTACGGTAAATATATAGTATATGTGCAAAGCATACACAATTCACAAAACACATTCAATATATCTTATACAGTTTGTATTTAATTGATATGGTATTAAAAATGTCAAAAACATGATCTATAGAAATTTTTTAAATTTTAAATATAAAATAACAGACTAAAACTATTTGGTAGATACAAATATCCATGAATTAAAATATTATACAACACGTTTGATAATGTAAACCATATTCATCATAATTATATGTGCAAGAAATATTTAAATATGCAGGTAAACTATTTGTTATTAATCTATAGGATTTTTAATAAAAAAATTTTTACGGAAAAATTTCTATAAAGATTCATTACAGTAATTATATGTACAAAACAATATAGAACATTATAAAGTCTAAAACAAATTGTGTTTTTTTTATGTTTAGGTAATTTTTTTAATAGAATTTATATCAATATCTATATATCTGCATACACACATGCATACATATATATATATATATATACATATATATGTGTGTACATGTAATATGTCAAACCTTAAAAAAGATATCCAAAATTCTTCTATTTCCCATTCTCATTTTTTAATAATTTCACAGTCACAAAATATCAGATAAAGGAGGATTTTCTCACTTAAATTCTTTTTACAGACCTCTCAAAACTAAAACTGGAGTAAATACTACTTTTCTGTCCACTGGTTACATTTTTCAGCTATCCCAGGGAAATGGTATCGATTCTGCAATAATTAAATTGCTGTATGGGTGTTTTCAAGCTGTCTTAAATGGTCAAGGTTCACTCTTTCTTCAGAGAATTGCTGATCCATATTAAGGCCCATGAGAACCCAAATCACACACTTGCTGACTCTTAGACTAACATTGGCCGCAAATGTATATATTCCAAAAGCATTCTATGCCAAGCTGTTCTACTGTAAAATGGTTGGTAGCAAATGCATATTTGATTCTCAATAAGCATGAGGTTCCCCAACTCTATAAAGTTTGTTTTTCTGAAAAGATCTTTTTTAACAGCAAGCCTGAGAAAATTATATAGGGACGAATCACTTATTAGAATTTTTATTATACCTAACACTTTTAGTATTATCGATACTGCCATCATATGCTAAAAAGCATTGATATTATATATATATCAAAATCTTGTAAATAAAATCACTTGCTATTAAGACCACTTTTTTAAGCCTTTATGGAATGTTTATTTGATCAACTATAGAGTATTTTGTTTCCACATTATAAGAGAAAACACATTAAAAATCTGCTCTTTTGACAGTCCTATAATTTGTTAAGAGGAATTTTGAGTTACAAACCTTATTTCTTTTGTTCTCTAACATCCAATATATATATATATATATATATATATATATATGTAAGGAAAATTCTCAGGGGTTTTCAAAACTGAAATCAAGGGTAAAAATTCCCGCGTCATTTTCTGTTCCCCTTTCTAACCCCTAACCTAAATTGACCACTGGGGTTACAGGTTATGCCCTCAGAGAAGGGGCCTGGCCATTTATAAACATACATGGCCCCAGTAGACAATTTAGGAAATTTCCAAATAAAAAGGAGATACACGCTAGCGGAGACAGATTTTTCTAGATATTTTCCCACAGATGTTGACCAGGTGTTACGTGTCTTGTACATAGAACTTCATGCTAGCTGACCCTTCAGTTTGTCCTGTCTCTATGATGAAGTGGGAACCCGTCCTTCAATGTTATCTTAATAAAGGTCTTTAGCTGAAACGGTATCATTTTTATGGCCATGACTGCAAACCCCCATCGAGAAGTTCGTCTCATTACATATATATATATATATATATATATGCATTCATTTGTTTTAACAGAATACAAGACAATTATAGCCATGATATCAAACTTGTTTATCAAGATCATAATATCCTCATAAGTATTTCCCTTTTACAATCTAACAAATATAATTTGGATTTAAAAACACTGAACAATTATTTCAGTGTTAACATTACATATGTACACTGAATGGGTATTTTCACTAAAACAAGTTACTGATCATAGGATATGCTTATATGAATTTTACAACAAAGTACAAAATAAAAATTGTAATTTATTACAATATAATATTTTATAAAGAGTTAATATTTAATAAATTATTCTTAAAAAAAAACTGTAGTTTTTGCCTATTTTCAATTAAGACTAAACTATGGCATTAATTGATGAATTTATTTTATTGAAAGCAACACAATCAAAAACTTTTTTTGCTAAAATTAGGTAAGTCCCCTCTTATAGCAAGTT
The DNA here is from genome assembly GCA_032207245.1 of Pardosa pseudoannulata. NCBI lineage: Eukaryota > Metazoa > Arthropoda > Arachnida > Araneae > Lycosidae > Pardosa > Pardosa pseudoannulata. The sequence continues at coordinate 139,113,001 of CM063510.1, forward strand.
TATTTTATTAAAAAAAAATTACTAAAATTTTTAACTTGTGATGGAAAATTCACAACTAAATTTATTTTAGAAAAAAAAAATTACTAAAATTCTCAACTTGTGATGGAAAAGTCGCATAATAAAATCCAAACAAAAATTCAAGGAACATTAAAAATGAATATCTTGATGCATTTTATTGAATGAAAGTTTAAAACAATCTATCATTTTACAAACAAGATTCATTCAATTAAAACTATGCACCAGTATTAAATGCTAATTATCTGGGTAAATAACCTCATCAACCATAAAATCGTGTACATCAGTAGGTATGCTATGCAATATTTGTTCATTAAAAGCTAATCCAATAGTATATGGCCTTCCATGAGGGTCATGAGAGCAGTTTTGAACATACACATCATAATAACCTTTGCCACCTCCTAGACGATGACCCCTTTTAGTAAATGCTAATCCAGGAACAATCATCAAGTCAAGTCCACCTAAAAATTAATTTAAATATTAGACATATTTATGATTTTATAATAAGAATCCTAATTTTAGAAAATACACTATTTAAAAAGAAATCAATAACGAATTTTCCAGCTATTATATTTCTATTAAGAGATCAGCAATTTGTGACATGGTATATAGCCATTGTATGTATATGTCTGTATTTTGACCCAAGCCCGTGATTTAGAACATATTTTTTTAAATTATTATAGGCCTGATTTCAAAGAAATTTGATATTTGTATGTTGTAGAACATAGCAAAAAATACTGGCTAATTTTAGAACTTTTAAAAAGTTACTTTTCCCTTTTTTTTTTTCATAAAATTCAAGCTGTTATTTCAAATATTTTCACATTTGGTTCAGTTTGGAGTGCTACGGTCTAACATTTTATCACAGGAGGGCTAAAGAGACTTATTTTCCCATTAAATGATAGACAATAGATTTTTTTAATAATAATTATGAGACGGTAAAACTTTTGTGTCAATGAAACAGAACATATGTAGACAGCTGATTCACTGCTTTATGCAAGCAACATTCTCAATACAAGAGTAATCAGTAGCTTGTAAAAGCAGACTGAGCAAGTATTTGGCTCACTGTGCTTTTACAAGTTTCTGAGTGCTCTTATATTGAGAATGTTATTCACTTGAAGTAATGAAACAGATGGCTGTGTACTTTCTATCACACTTCATGCCTTACTTATGTTGACTTTGCATTTTACACTACAGCCATATTATTACTACTATTTTTTTTAAGTGTTTACCAATCATTAATCCTCTGACTGTTGGACCTGTGTATGTAAGTATGTATGTATGTATGTATGTGTATATATATATATATATATATATATATATGGACTCATTGAATGTTTCTCAGAATGATAAAAACGAGTAAATTGTAATTTTGAATTGTAATAATTACATATTTTTGCTTTTATGTTAGAACTGCAATATACCATCTTCAATTTGTCATAGGAAACCAGTTAATACATTTGGTGCGACAAAAAAGACAACCAATACAACTTCCCTGTCTTAGACCAACACAGTCAGAGGGTTAATTACACATTAGAATAAAAAGGGAAATAGAATGTTCTGTTAGGTTAACCCTTTGCCTCAAAAGGGTATTTTCACTCATCACATATTTCAATACCACAATTCCAGAGGTGACTCTCGCTCACCTTTTTTTTAGTCACAGAAAACCAGTGTGTAGGAACAAGTATTTAAGTTCATGTTCTTTTACATCAGTTCCTATGCTTTTGGGGTACAGTCTCATGAAGTAAATAATGACATCACTTCAAAGGACATAAGATGTTCTTATATCAATGATTTCACAACCACAGATCTGACTATGGCAATAGCCCAACTGACTTAATACTTATGCCAAAGACATAAGCAGGCTTTGACTTCAACCAATAATTTAGAAAACATGACTGAATGGTAGCTGTCTATAATTTTAACAGGAGCTTGGAAGGACTGTAGAGTATTATCTCATTCCTAATCATCCCATCAATTTACATCAGACAACATAACACTGGGATGCATGTCTGCACAATCCAGAAACAGATCTTGGGAATTCTGTTACAAATGATCACTCAAAGCAACAATATAGAGATTAATATATTTAAGAAAATATCTACTCACAGAGAGATAAAATGTTAAAATTTAATTGTTTGAAACACTTGTTTGAGAGTGTATTAGTTTTATATTCAAGTTAAGAAATTCGCCAGACACCTAGAAATGTCTCAAGTTGCTAGAATTCCCAGGTGAAAAAGGCCTTGAGTATAAAGGGTTAAAGTTATTGTTGTATATATTTTTTATTCTTTTTTATAAATTTTATGATAGTTATTTAATAATATATTTTTAAATTAGGACAAAAAGTATTATAAACTATACATACAATCATTTGATATCATTTTGGCAAAGATTTTAAAACATTACCTATTTGCCTAGAGGTATATAATATACTTTGAGAGTACTAACAACAGTTAATACATTGAATAATGATTTTAAAACATTACCTATTTGCCTACAGGTATATAATATACTTTGAAAGTACTAACAACAGTTAATAATACATTAAATAATGATTTTAAAACAACCTTGAATCCTAAGAAAACAATGCTTCAATTTTATCTGGTAGATTTTTTTTCATTATAATCAGCCAAAATTGAAATTAATCTTTAAAAACAGCACCTGTTACTAAATATGCTACAAAATATTTTTAAATGAAACATCTTAACACTTTTACATTTATGTATGCTGTATATATTATGTTTTTCTTACTATATCACAGTAATAAATATGAATATAAAATAAATTTAAGATAAATGGATTTTCAAAACTTAAAAAATTATTTTACAATGAGTCATCTTAAAGTTGTGTGGCTCATTGAATTTCTAAAGAACTTCATGGTTCTGTGGACAATGATTTAAGAAGCAAAAAAGTATTTTAAAGTTGAATTACCAGTAGAATTGGCATCTTCTCTTTTTAAATCTTCATCTGTTGGGGCTTTTACCTCCCAATTATCAGCAACAAGTTTAGCATAATCCTCTAAAGATTCTAATTTTAACATAGACATGAGATGACTGTTTGGACTATAAGAAAAAAAGTTTTATGCAATTTGACAATAAGTATATGTTATCAACAGCTATTTATATAAGATTTTACATAAATAACTAGATACATTGCTTACGTGAATTTTGGCACAAAGCATTCTTTATCTTGCTTGAATATTTGTTCCAATATTCCAACAGTTTGGACTCTTATTTCTTCATCTATGCATAGATAAATTGAAACCCTACGAGAGCTTTTAAAACGAGAATTCTCGAGAACCTAGAAAAAATTAATAAATTGAAGGATATTTAAGTTAACTATATTTTCAATACAGCAGATTTAATTAAAACTATTTTATTTCTTACGTTAAAATTAAAAATGCATATATAAAAAAAATCTATAAAATCAAATTCTACTTTATATTAATTGACCCCAGATATATTCAATAGGTTTCGAATTCTACCTAATATAGAATTAACAAAATCAAGTACTTCATCAATAAAAATAATTTTTAAAATACTTTTTACACATAACAGTTGTAAAAAAACATTTAGGAACAAGAATAAATTAGTATTTATTCACTATATAATGACAGCCAGGACTATCAACAACTTTATGATATCAGGTTTATTTCTAAGGAAACTTTGTTTAAACTGTTACCTTATAAATCGATGTACTGCATAAAAAAATATATAAAGTTGATTCTCATTTCACAAAAATTATATACATTTCATATTCTGTACTAACGTTAATCATAAAATTTAACAACTACAAAGTTTCTAGATTTTTTTAACATAAAAAATATACTAATTATAAAATTTTAAAAATTACTTAAAATAATATAGTTAATAGCTTAAAAGTATTGGTAAACATTTTGGTGGCTCAGAATCTGTATATAAAATAACATATGCATACATATATATATATACACACACATATATATATATACACACATACATATATATATATATATACACACATATATATATACACACATACATATATATATATATATATATATATATATATATAGTCCAAAGAATAAAACACTGAAATGGTATAAATGGTGAATGATATTCGATAGGATAAACAAAACACATACTTACTCTGAACATACTTTTAAAAAATATTAAAAAGTATAAGGTCAACAAACATTAATCTGTAAGGTTTTAATTTCAGCACAATCTTACAACTGGTCATAAAAATAAAGTACAAAAAACATTTTATAAAACACAAAGTTCAACAACAAGAAACTTTTCCTAATTACAAACTTGATAATAAAATTGCCTACTCATTATATCAATACTGTTATTTTAAATTGTAATCAAACCTATTAAAAAACTTGCTTACTTTCTCTGTTACAATCTTCGACTGTACATGGAGCTCTTCATGAGGAATATTAGCAATTCTTCTTTTTAGTTCTCCCCGTAAAGCCGCTTTTGCTGCACGTAATGCAGTAGTGGCAATACTTGCCATTTCTGATGTTAAGTACTTTAATGTAAAGTACCAATTATACAAAAACTATATGAATTTAAAATACTAAGGCAAGTAATCCTACTGTTATCTTGAACTAAGAGAAATGAACTTTGGAATCAAAGATAAAGAGTTATTCAGATATACGTCGACTTATGAAATACCGAGAAAGAACAAACTTAAGAAAAAAAAAAATTTCTTTCAAAACACCGTCAAAATTTCAACATCAACAATATAGAAGTCACTTAAAGGTCCAAGAGTAAACAAATCGATATCGATGAAAAGACATTAAATTTGGATGACAGAAATAAAAAAAAAAATTCAATGCGGTAAAATTGGTATAAAAACTTCAACAAATGCAGTTATTTTTTTTTAATTTCCCTTAAAATATTTTATTTAGAATTTACTACTCTTCACAGACATTCAAACATATGGCAACATGAATTAGTTATTTCGATTCGATTCATAACTGAAACTCTCAATACAGTTTAATTTTCGATTAATCTGAAGTTTTTGTTCTTGTATGCTGCGAGGAGTTTGTCAGAAATCTTGAAATTTTTGTTTTTTATTGTTGATATATTAACTACAAGTTTACCATGGCTGTTGCTTGTGCTTCTCGTTTTTCTGTTTTAAAACTCGAAGATGATGATGTGTCTGAAACTGCAGGTAAAAAAACAAGCATTCAAAATAATAAACAAAATGGGAAAAACAAAGGCAACACTAAACCAACTAATAATGAAACTAAAAATAAGACAAAGAAAAAGAAGAAAACAGCAACAGAAATAGCTGAAGTATGTGAATAATAATATAATAGTTATTGTGCATAATATGTCTATGTATAATTTCGTGTTTATAATCCAGTGAATTTTAATACACCATGAATACTGTTATAGCCCTGTAAACAGCTGCCGTATTATTTACAAACAAATTTAGCGTTAAATACTAAAAGTGATGAATGATATTAAGGAAATATCAAATAACAATCATGAACTTTCCAGTTCACAGTCATAGTTCAATTGCGAATGATTTATGATTTTCTTCCCATAGGAGTTTATTCATAAGGGCACGATTCAGTCATATTTGAATGACATTATCCTTCACTAGTAATTAGCATTTAAAGAGATAAGTATTTTGTGGAATGTTTCAGTTGTTAAACAAATTATTGTGACAGAGCTAATAAAACTGAACAATTGATGTTTATGAAGCCTTAAGGTAATTGGGTTATTAACCTTACATTGGTAAGTAGTAGCAGGTTCTTTAGCCAAAAATATTTCTCTCAAACAGTAATAAACACGGTCTTTAATCATACACACTTAAATTTTGTTGTTGCTCTGTATAAATTCTGTTTGCAGTATCGAAATAAACAATCAATTCTTCCATGTATGGAAACATATAAAAGTGAGAAACTGCAGGCTCCATAACATTAAATTCATTATGTAGACTGAAATTTTATTTTCTAAATTTATATGTGCATGAATTTTCCATTGTTGTTTCAAAATATTTTTAAAGATTTAAAAGTTTGGTGGTGATTGTTCCTTTTAAGTTGTTTAAAAGGCTCTATTCAAATTGTTTACTGGTAAGTAATCTTTATTCATGACATTCATTTGATTGAATAAGTTTATATGTCTTATTAAGTATTGAATTTGAGGATATAAACTTACAATGTTAATTTGCTTAAATTTTAGCTCCAGAACTTAGCATTTGGCAATCATACAAAATCAAAGCAAAAGTCATCAGCAACATCTACCAAAACTGCCAATGTTACAGAGAAGCAATGGGAAGAATGGAAACTAAAAGATAGTGAGGTTGATAAATTCTAAAATTGTTCTTCACTGATTTAATATTGTTTAGTTTTAATATGCATTTACATTATATGGCTATTTTTTTCATCACCAGTCTATCAGTAAATTATTTTTAAAGAGCATATAGCAGTAACTTAAGAATGTTTATATTTAATTGCATGTGATCAAATAATACTTAAATATCTATTTCAAGAATCATTCATGCCTTTTGGTTATTATAACATGAATTGTAATAATTGGTCTGAAAAACTACTTTTGTTTACTACATTGAAAGAATTTGCCTTTTTAATCCTGACTAAGTAATTTAATTTCTTAAAATTTATGATCATGTGAATGGTGATTACTGACCTTAAAGAAATTCCTGTAAATCATCTTTATTTTTATCTTATAGCATTAGACAAAATCTCTGGCAATTTTATTTATTTATTCATTTTTTCCAGTTTGTTTCTGAGGTTTATGAACAAGATCTACAAGAAGCCTTACTTCTAAGTAAAATTGACTATGAGGAAAAAAAAGAAGTATGCATTTTATAAATACAAATATTTTCTCAACAGTGTTCTCTTCCTAATCTTAAATTTCTATATGAAGCAGAGTTATGAATTATTTCTATAAGTTATAAAAATATCACACTTTCTGTTTAATTTTTATTTTTACTTAAAAGAGGAGGTTTCATTTATTTGTTATTCATAATGGAAATATATTTAGCTTAGATAATTTTCTCCCATGCTTATTTTTTCTTTATAAAACAACTTCAGTTACAACTTTTGCATGTATATATGCAAGACAAAATATATAAAATTCATAAATGTATTATCAGTTTTAGATGTCAATAGGAAATTCTCAAATTATTCATTATCTTTTTTTAACTTTAAGGTGTATGATGCTTTACAAAAGGAAAGTGAACAAAACAAATTCAATCAAAAAAAGAAAAAGAAGAATAATCAGAAAAAAGAAAAAGGGGTTATGAGCTTAGATGAATTTCAAAATCTGGATCCTTCACAAATTGATTCTGGTACTTTCCAAAAAAGTATTGCTGGTAATAAAATTTTATATTTCCATATTAATAAACTTTTATTCATTCTGTCTAAACTAATATTTTTTTTTCAAAAAAATATTTTAAGGTGGTGTTAATAAAATATTTAATAGTTTATATTTATATTTTTTTAAGAACTTGATGACTTTGAATTGCCAACCAAACAACTTCAAACTGATGAAACAGATTTCTTCCACAAAATAGAGGAAGATGCTGAAAAAATAATTACTAGAGAACATAGGCAAGATAATTTTAAATCCATTGATGTAAGTAAATTTTTCATTATAATTCAGTTTAGATCTCTTTTTGGCTGTAAGGATAATTTTTTATTTAGTTCTGTTATCTATATATTTCTTAAATTAAAAAAAAAAAAATCAATTTCTCCATGCACATGAATGCAAATGTTCTTTGTAAAAAATGTTTCATAATAAGATACTTTATTAGTATTCTATGTAGATTTTAGACATTATCATGTTATAGATTTAATCCCTACAGCAGAATGCTTTTCAGTGTTCTGCAACAAGCTTTCAGATAATCAAAAGTATTCTACTACAATACGTTTATTATATCAGTCTACTTTTTCCTAATATTACTGCCATTGTGGTACACATATATAAGTAAAAAAGTATACAAATATATTTTTATCTTAAACATTAAAGAGTGAAAGTATTTAATAAAACAATGTTAAAAAAACAACGAATGTAGGAAAATGGTTTTATTAAAACCGGAGTAATCTCGGAGACATATGTGCCATTGACATAGGATTTACAGCCTTGTTAATTACTTTGTATGCGGAATATTTTAGAAACATCACCAAGATGATGAAATAGGAATAGCCATTTTGACCCAAACATTAAAAGAAAGGGTAAATTTTAATACTTTTTGGACTTATTTGCGTCCTGGTAGTGCAATATAAGTATTCTTTTATCAGTTGTTTCAACATTGGTTTCATGACCATCATTTATATTATGCCTATTTCAAAAAGGACCATAAGTCTATTTGTGTTTATCTTTTGCTGATTCCCTAATTTCAAAAATGGTTTTTGGTATGGAAACCGATAAAAAGTCTATTTAAAAAACTGATTAATGTAGGTGTTTCAGTTTTCAATGCATTTATAGCTTGCTCTAATAAAGATTTGATTTCAATAAACATTGTATTTCCTCTCAAGTCCCACTTTTGCCGCAGTTCATTCCTCCTTTCTATATGTTACAAAAAAATGTAGATTGTTTTTTCAGTTTCATTTCGCAAGCTGCAAAGGTTCTGCAACAGAGCCTATTGTTCTGTTACATGCATTTTGACACATTCTGCTTTGGGGGATTTAATAATAATTCTTTTATTCTTTATTTTAAAAATTAGCAATAAATTTTATTTTTTTATTCTACCTATTTATTATCATTGGTGTTACATTTGTGTTTATCCAATGTTAAATATTGTAAAATTGTTGAGGTTAAATATTTTTAGCCTCAGCTAGAATCTGCCCGCCTTCTACAGTACCAAGAAGACTTGCGGAGAAAAGATGAAGAAATAGCTCAATTAAATGAATCTGTTAAGAAACTTAAGGTATTTAATGCATATTCTTAAAAGTAATTTTGTCATGTATCCTTTTCAGTGTTATCTTTTTAAAAGCTTTGTAGTATGAATATATACAAGTGACTCTTATTACAAAAGGGAATTAAAGATGCTGATTTCAAATATAATTCTGACACAGCACTATACAGTACTTTACTTATATATTAATACAGTCTAGTTTTAAAAATGTTAATCATTCATACTTATTCACAGAAATATGTAGCATCCTTCTTCTGTATATATATTTAAAATATACAGGTTTTATTAAGAAAAAAAAAAACTTTTCTACTTCCAATTAATAAATGTTTAAAATTCTGCCAGCACCTGTTGGGACAGGATTAATTTCTTGTTTGTTTTGGTTAAAGAACATTAGAAGACTGTTTTATCATCTTTTAAATTGAAATTGGTAAAATTAGTCTTGACCATTATTGTTTGTTTAAAAGAAATATCCATCTAGATAATTATTTCAATCAATCAACACCTTAAAAAGTCAATACATAAGATGCTATGTTAACACATTGTTGACTGGTCACAAGTTAGCTTGTGTTTTTATGGCCAAACGTTGCTGACCGTCCACAAGTAAAACTTGTGGTTCTTTTTTTTTTTTTTTTTTTTTTTTCATTGCTGTTGTTTTCTCTGTTGGTGACCATACAATGCAAGTGTTGGTCAGTATAACACAAGTTGTTTCTCTCGCTTATAAGACCTGCCAAATCTTTGTTGTAAAAAATATTTAATAATTAAAAAAAATTTTTTTAAATGATGACAAAACGTAATGAATCTTTTAATGCATTATACTCGGATGCTTTATCTGATTGTCCGAGTGATTATGAAATTGTGCTATTAGTCAGTGGCATGAGATAAATTTTCAGTAAAATTGCCGGTCAATAATGTGTTAAAATTTATGCTTTATAATTAAAATAGTGACTGAAAATACATGCTTTAATTTTTTAAACCTGATAGGCCTGCCTGGATTTGTGTATGAATATCTTTGTTTTATCAACAAAAATCAGTTGGCATTTCAAACAATTTTATTTCTTTCTTTTCCTAAGGGTTATCTACATGAAAAGAGCCATAGATACAAAAAATATTCAAGATGATTCTACTTAATATTTAAATACAGTTGAAAAAATTATAACCGTGACATAAATATATATATATATGCATACACACATTTATATACACATATATATATGGGAAGATAAAAATGTATGTAAATGCTTTGAATATACTGATCTGGTCAAAGGAAGAGTTGTTGGAAGCAGGTTATATTAGGCCGTAGCAGAGTATTTGATTTTGAATATTTCAAATATTTAATAAAATGTTTACAATCTAAAGACAAAATGATAAATAGAATTTGTATCAATATTTAGTATATAATATTACTTTTTATTTTATTATTAGAAATTTTAAGAAAATCATTTTAATTTTATTTGAAATTCTATTTAAATCTGCTTTTAGGAAGAGTTGAAAAATGTAAAAGCTAGAAATAAAAAACTCTATGGAATTCTAGAAACTGGGGAAAGTAAGTATCCTGTTTTTGATGTTGGTTTTAAACTGCTATAAACTAAATTGTCCGTTTATCTTTTGTTGATTATTAATAGTGTAGACATTTACTAGCTCTTATATTTCATTGAAAATCTGTACATCTAATCAGGATGTAAGAAAATGTTTTTATATTCACTATGTTTATATATATATATATATATATATATATATATAGTTGCATAAAAAGAAATTAATCATAGGGGGATTTATAAATATAAAGTAAACTTTAAAATTAAAAACTTTACATTATAAAATAAATAAAGCATGGTATTCATACTAAGTAAATTATTTAGAGTACTTTGTTTTTTACTGTGCATATGTAGACATAAACACTTTAGTGTTACCTGATAAGCAGCTGATGATGAGGTTCTCCCATTTGTGAAATTTTATATTTAACAAGTAAAGTAAATTAAAAGGCAGTTATGTATGGAGGGTTTAATTTTTCTTTTAGATAATAAGGATTTAGATTTCTTTTAGATAATAATGATAATAAGGATTTTTGAAAAGGATTTTTAGTCCTGGTTTAAGAACTTTTAAGGATGTAATGCTTCTTATGTGCTGATTTTTATTAAAAGAATTACATTTGTTCAAACTTCACAATTGTATGAAAATTTGCAGTAATATTAATAAGCTTTAAACAATAAGCTTTGGTCTGATTAACTCTCTTATAGATAAATTTGACTGTAGGATCCAGAAGAATCAAACAGTAAATATTTCTTGGAGCTTCAAAATGATCTGATTATGTTGCTGTATGAAAAAATGTTTTAGTTTTAAATACAGATAATTTGCTTACTAAATCTTGAAAAAAAAATTTTTTTTTCTCAGAGTTTATGGAAATTTAAAAAAAATACTCAATTATCTTCTGGTAAAAGTGAAATTTTTTAAATAAAATGTTTTAACTTTTGCAGCATTGTAAAATAAATATCTAGAATTTATGTGTGTGCTCATATATGGATGTATATATGTGTAATATATAAATATAGTCATCTATAATATGAATTTTTGAATATAAGATCATAGAAGGTAAAGTGTAACAATTTGGATATTTAAACATAATTTTATTAGTGTAGTCATCAGAATGTGTAGCTCATAGTTTTATCCTTTTCCTTCAATTTATTCTGCTTTTATAAATTTATTATTAGTAGTTCTAAATATACACATTAATATAAACTAAAAAAATATAATTAAAAATGTATTAAAATAGTAATCATATAAAGGTTTCATTTTATTCCTTTTGTTGTGATAAGTTGACAATTTTTACTTGTATTTACAAAATATATTGAATTTTCTATAAACAATAAATAAATAATTGTGTATTATGTGTTATAAAAATAGCATTGTCAAATAAGCTTTTTAAATAATTTATAACATACTTATTTATAAATACATTAAGTTTAATACATTAAGTGTGTGCAAATTTCTACCTAAAACAATTAGGTATATAGAAAGGGAGTTATTCAGATGGTTGTGTTGTTATCTATCATAAAGTTATTTTCAAATTTTTAGTTTTTAATTTTATAAATGTTATAATCTAATTACAATTTATTTTCCTCTAGTGAGAGAGAAAGCAGAAATTCTGGTCCAAATAGAGCAATTAATTTCTGTTAAAGATGAACTAACAGAGCAGGTAGTTTTTATTTTTTATATCAATTTCATTAGATTCACTTTATACTAGTCCTGTGCCTGCATCACCCTTTTTTAATACATAGATTCATTTCAACTTTAACCATATACAAGTAAATAAAACATTAAAATAACAGCTTGTAAGATTGAAGCTAGGATTTTTTTTTTTCAAATATGTATTTTTTTAAAAAAACTCTGTCTTGCTCCCTTGTTGTTATGTTGATAATTTTTATATTCAAATTACCATGTTTAGTATTTTACTGAAAGTTGTAAAATAATGCTTTTGCTGATCAAAATTTTACTAAATTATTGCATGCTTGTCATTTTATAAAAAAATCGTAGCTGTTACTTAAATATAAAAATTATTCTCTTTATAAATAGTGGATTTCTTATGCCTTAAGAAAAGTCTTAATTTGTAAAATTTAACTTTGTGTAAACCGTGTTATAAAGAATTATCAGGAATTTATTTGATTTAATCAGTTACAGAATCACTTTAATCAACTGTGCTAGTAAGAAATAGAATATATAGTACTATAGTCTTTTTTTTTTTAAGTCAGTGCTTATGAGTGAAAGGAAATTTTAAGTTGTGATTTCCATATGTATATATGTAATACATCAAAATTATTACACCTAAAATATATATCTGAAATTCTCCTTTTTCCCCCTTCTTATTCTTTAATACCTATTTTACTAGCTGTATAATCTCAGAGTTAAAAGAATTTTCACCAACTTAAATTCTTTTTTCCAGTCTCCTCAAACTACTGCTAATTTTCTGACCACTGGTCACATTATAATTAAAGTTTATTTCTGACTGTCAATAACGATGAGTAATCTCTTGTTCTCTGAGGGAAAAAAATTTTGCATAATTGCTCACTGTTCAAAATTGATAGAAGTATATATTCGTCATCATTCAGTGATAAGCTCTTGTCCTGTAAAGACATCCACTTTTAGTCTTAAAAGTTTTTTTACTTTAAACTTTGCTTTTTTTTTTCTTTTTTTTTTTCAAAGAAGTCGTGATTGCAAATCATTTAGGCTCTCTTATTGTCCAGTGAGCCTGGGCAATCTAATTAATAATGACTACTTTTAAATTGTAATGGCAAGAATAATTTTGCCTGGTTACATATTTATATATTGTTTTCTTTTTCTTTATTTTAGCTGAATGAATATCACACGGCCTTGGAGCAGGAAAGATCAAAAGTTCATTCCTTACAAACAGAATTAAAGAAGTGCCAAGTAATTTTTTCCTTAAGTATTTATTATTCCTTCCAAAAAGTATGTCAGAGGCAATTTTTTAGAAGCTGAGGCTAGTAAATTGGGCTTAATAATAATTGAAGATAAAATTAAATTTTTAAAAACTGCCTTAATACATATTATGAAAAGTATCACAATTCAATATCTTGGAATCATTGTCTGTTATTACTAGAACCATGGGAGGGGTCATTTTGACTTTTTTGTGTTGACTTAACAGATTTATTTATTTCAGTTAGTAATAACAGAAATAATATATTACTCATAAAAATACATTTTCAAAATATATCCTCAGAAGTGTTTTTATAAAAATTTATATTATTTCTGTTATTACAATCTTTAAAAGAATAAATTTGTTAAGGTAACACGAAATAGTTTTGGGGTCAAAGGGACCCATTCCACAGTTCTAGTGTTAAGGACAATTTGACTGTTGAAATAAACAGTACACTATATGGCAAATAGATATCATCATGGTCTTAAAAGTCAATATAAAATCTCAGTATATTAGCCTTCGAGACAAAATTAATAAATATAAAACCCTACTGTAACTTGTGATACTTTATGACTGTGAAATGCTGGGCAATGACTAAATTTATGGAAAACAATCTATTGACCTTAGAGTACAAGATACTAAGAAATATATTTGGTGCAGTTTGTGAAAACTGTGTTTGGAGATTGATGTTTAACTTTAAAATCTACCCCAAATATACACAACCAGACATTGTTAAAATCATTAAAAGTTAGGATTTGGTTGCTAGAACATTTATTTAGAGCTAAGAATACCAACCCAGTAAAAAAGCTCAAATTTATGAAACCTATGTGAAATAGAAAGGAGACCACCAATTAGGTGGCTTGATGTTGTTTAAAGCAACTTTAAAATCTTTTGTATTAGACAGCAGGGGTATTACCTTGGATAGGAACAGATGGGGAGACTGAGATCAGTCTATCCAAGAGTATTGGTATGGGACTTTTAATGATCTGTACCTCTAATAGTCTGTAGTGCTTTAGAAAAACAATTTATCCTCCTTATAATAATAGCTTATGTATCATTTCTGTTAAAAATACTTTTGGGTGGCCCTAAATATATTATCAGACATGCCAACTACTCTGGAATTGTTCAGGAGAATTGAGAGAAATCGATAACTCCAGAAACTTTTTAAATTGCACTGGAAAATAATAGATATTTTAAACAACTAATTAAAATATCACAATTCAGCAATCATATACAAAGTCTTGCAAAAATAAGGTTGAATATAATACACTTTCCAGGTAGTAATGTGACATGTGAAAGTGTTTTCAAATTTTGTTGACAAATTCTAAATAAAATCCTGGATTACAGAATGATATGAATATTTTAAACAAGCTCAATATTGCTACAAGAAAAACTTTTCTGAAAAAGAAGTTTTTAAAGCTAAAAAAAAAGCTACTTTTACATTATTAAATGCGTAAATTTTAGTTTATCTTTTATTTACTACTGTGTGTTTATTTTTAATTTAGTTTGCTCCATTTTAATGTAGAAACGAATAAAATATGTCATTATATACAATTTGTTTGGGTTGTTTTGTTTATCATATATATAAATTCCATACATGTGTACTCTGTGGGTAATATGTTAAATTTTAAAACCATGCTGTTGTTCCTGACAGAAGTGTGTGAATGTTGGCATGTCTGTATTATTTTGTGAAATATATTTGTTATTGAAATGAAAACACATTAAGTATCAAATTTTGGAAAAAGTTAATGTTACAGATGAAATCATAAAGATTCTAGGTGAAATAATAAAAATAAATCTTTCCTTTGATAAATACATTACACCATTGCAGTGAAATTCATTTTTATTTTCATTTCAATTATTATCTCATATTACATAATGCATATAGCCCGTCATATGACGGGATCAGTAAAATTTTTAATTTTCGAGAATTGTAAAGAACCCTGTAAGGCAGGTAATTTTTTTAATGAAAAATAATCGATTAAAATTATCACTTATGTAAATCTATTATTTAAGTTAAATATATAAGAAAATTATTTATGTAATATCTAAATTTAGTGATAAAATGTATGGAAATAATGCAGAACACATTTAAATAATTTAAAATAAGAAATGATTCAATGAGATGGTTAAAGGAATGAAGTCATAATGCTAGAAAAATTTGTTATTTTTACCTATTTATTATGTGGTAAGTTGATAAATTGAATCGCTTGCTCTTAAAATGGGCTTGATATAATGGCATTAAACGCTCGAAAAGGGGGACTAGAGTCGTCGAAAACTAGAGGACAGTATTTTTCTGTGATACGAAGCACATTCATACCAATTTACTTCAGAATCGGATCTATAGTTTAGGAAAAGATAAACTTAGCTCGCTATGAATTTTGCTAACCCTAAGTCGTCAAAAATCCAATATGGATACCTGTATCCATTCCAGGTACAAGTTTCAGAAATTTGCGGACAGACAACTTAGGCTATTAAACAGGGATTTTGCACCACTTTGATGAATTATATTAGCTTCTGCCAATATAAATTTTCATAGTTGTAGAGCTGAAAACCTAAAGGATATTTTAAAGCAGTATTAAGAACATTAAATGTTTTGCTTATATGTAGTTATAGGAGATCAGGGATATATTTGGCTTGGATAGCAGGATATTTTTTAAAACACCTTAATAAACACAGAATTGCCTTAGAAAAGCACTGGTTTACAGCTACTTTCTGTAAGAATTGTTCAGAGATCAAATTCACATGAATTTCCAACTATAAAACACAGCTATTAACATATTTAATACTACAGGTGACCAGTACTCATTTTGTTCATAGTGTCATTGAAGTCACTAGTGCCTAGCACTGAATTTGTTCTTAGTGCCATGGGGATCCTCAGTGATCTTAGTAAAATAAATATATTACAAATCATTATAAAAATCATCTTGCCTGTCATAATTAAAATTTCACCAAAATATTCGATGCACAATGAGATATTTATTTTGGCCAAACAGGCAAGCCATTTGAAATCAGCATGGCGTACAGTGTATTAAACGTTTATTTTACTGGAAGTTTTCCCATGAACAGATGTAATCTTGTTAGGGGGTTATCTTTCAGTCGTGTTAAAATAATTATAGATTTTAGATACCCTTCTGAATAAGTATGTCCAGAATTTTAAGAAAAGGTCATAATTCCTATGCATAAGAATATTGAGTTCAAATATCAGAAAAATTGTGATTTTTATTATTATTATTGTAGAATTTTTTGAATTAAAAAAAGTTTTTTTAAAAGAAAAACTTTCTTTCATTAAAGATCTTCCGCATTCTTTTTAAAATGCTTATTTGCTGTTAAATAACAATATAGAATGAAAGTTATAAAATATTCAAAAAAATCTAAATTGTCTAAAAAAAAATTGGAACAAAAAATGTCATTAATCAAAGAAGTTAACAAGGAAATTAACACTATCATTTAGCAAATTTGTTCTTTAAAATAATGATGCACAGTGTTTAATTATTATATTAGGATGCATTATTTAAATATAAAAAAAAATGTGAAAAATCAGAACTGCCTGGTTGTAATTTGTTCTTTATAATTATTTTAACAAAATTGATTAATCTTCTTTTAATCACACAAGTTATTCTGAACACCCCCAGGAACAGAAAAGAATATACAGTGGACTCTGCTTAATGTGATCAGTTTGAGACACAGTGATTTTGATAACAATATGCAAAATTAGATAATTTACCCCCCCCCCTTTAATAATTTACATGTACTAAATTTCAAAATAAAATGAAAAAACACCTTATATTTATGCACTGTATATTATCCTTTAAAACATAAGAATTGTATTCACAATTAAAAAAATTGATCACTTGTTGACTGCCTACAATTTTTTCTAAGCAGCTCATTGATAAATTGTTCTTAATCATAATGTTTTTTAAATCATTGGAGCGGTGTTGTACTCCACGTTTCAACGCTTTCAATGCAATTCAGAGGCTGAGAAATGTTTAACTGTGCTGCAGCATTGCACTGACTCATTTTTGGTAACCTGTCATAACGATTTAAATTTTCGATCTTTTGTTTTAATTTTAAATCATTTTGCTTCCTGTCTTCCATATCGACAAGCTGCATGTAAGTGAGCAAGGCCTAAAATGTGAATACGCTCCTCCTCAGTTCTGATAAGAATGTGTTGCCTTCTGCTTATCTGACAACCATTGACCACTAGAAGGGTGTGCATATTTCTGAAAAATTCCAGAAACATGTAATTTCCCACTCCTTTGTTCATTCCCCATTTCCCTAAGTGGAAGAGGGAGAATTCTTGGAAATTAAAACAACAGCAAAGGGAAAGAAAAGATTGGGATCCTTCTGAATACATTGTAAATATTCCTTTGCCAGTTAAAATGAGGTTCAAAAACTAATAACATTAACCGATGTAACAATCACATAAAGTGATAATTTTAACATACAAATGAATGGAGAAAATTGGGATCAAGTGATTTCGATAACAATAAGCGATTTATAACATTAGCCGGAGTCTACTAAGTTTTAAATGCATTGGAATCTTATTTGTTTATATTAAAATTTATAACTTTTCTTAAATTTAAATGTATATCTAAAAAGAAATTTATAAAAGAATTAAAACGAATTGTGTATTAAATGGTGTTTATTTATCAGGAAATTTCTAAATGGTTTCTCCCTGAACACCATGTCAATCTGATATTTATGATTTAGCCATGTATAATTTGTGACTAATTACTTTTTTTAAAATTTTATTTACAGAACAGCAAGAAGCAAAGAACAGAATCTAAATAGTACTAAGCAAAAATGGATGTTTTTGCCTTGTGATATGAAATACAGCTACTATTGTTTCAAGTGCAAGGGTTAGTGGTTGTGTCAATCCCCATCTTATTTATCTCTGGCAATATTTCATTGTTCTTTTATGTGAATGGATAAGTTTTCCGTTAGTATTAAAATGAGTTTTTTTAATGTGGGTGTACAGTATCAGATTTGTTGTAAAAAGAACTTTTTTTTATTTAAATTTTTATACTTAAGATTGCTAAGTACTTTTATTATTTTTGACACTTATATTTCTAAAAGGTATATATATATACATTTGTTTTATTCATTGAGAATGTGCAATTTATACTAAAGATTTGAGGTGTATTTACTAGTTAATTACATTCCATTATATTGTATATCTTTTAGAAATCCTTATTTACGGTGCCAAAAATTCTATATTTTATAATAAATGTAATTAATTAAATAAAAGAGCATTTTTTGTTAATTTTTCCCTTCATTTTTCCTCAATTTATTCCTGTCTGACAAATTGTATTTTGCTGTGAAATAAATAAAAAAGATATATTTCAGTAATTTTTGTAATGGAAATGTTACTTATAAAAATGTGTACCACCTTATCTATCTGAGTTATTTAACATTAATGGAAAAAGACCTATTTATGAAAAGTTTTTGACTTATTGTTGTTATCTCGTATACTCTGTTATGTAGTATTTGGGTTGAAGTTGTGTAAATGCTAATGTTCCTGGTCAGTGTTAACCTTTTGAAGGCAGGCGTATCATATATGCAACATCTTTTAAATTGAACCAAATAATTCTGTAGTAGACATGTTCGCATATAACACATGCAGCTACCTCTGGTGGCAATAAGAATCACTAATTTAATGTTTTGCTTAAAATATCATTAATGATATACTTGTCCTCTGAATCAATTTGAAAGATGTTGCATGTATGATGCATCCGTCCTCAAAGGGTTACACTTTAAAAACATTGGGAAGTTAAATACATCAGTTATGTCAAACTATCTTGTAAATTAAAGGTCTTTCAAATGATTATGTATAATATGTTATTTCTCACAATTAATCTTGCTAAATTCTTATTTACTGTTAATTGAGACTATGGAAAGAGAAAAGGGAAATCTTCAGAAAATAAGGGAACTGAAGGTCAGAAGAAAGAGAAATCAAAATTGATTAAAAAGCAGTTGGAACAAAAAATGTTAACCAAAGAAGAAGCTAATGAAGAAATTAATACTATCATGGTCAAATTGAATCTTTAAATAATGATGTACAATTATAAATGTATTAGAATGCATTATTTAAATATAAATAATGTAAAAAAACAGAACTGCAAGATTTGTCATAGATTTTTATAATAATTTTAATGAAATTGATTTATTTCTGTACTTCACACAGGTTGTTTAAAACATCCCCAAAGACAGAAAAGAATATTTTTAAGTTTAAAGTATATTGAAATTTAATTTGTTTCTATTGAAATGTATAATATTATTTAAATATGAATTCATTTATAAATCTCGTTTTTAAAAAGAATTGAAAGAAATTGTGTATTAAATAATGTGAAATTAGAAAAGAAATTGTGAACTACAGGGAATTTCTAAATGGTTTCATTTTGGACACCCAAGTTATTTGAAACATCCCCAAAGACAGAAAAGAATATTTTTCAATATAAAGTACATTGAAATTTAATTTCTTTATATTGAAATGTATAATATTATTTAAATATTTAATGAAATTGATTTATTTCTGTACTTCACACAGGTTGTTTAAAACATCCCCAAAGACAGAAAAGAATATTTTTAAGTTTAAAGTATATTGGAATTTTATTTGTTTATATTGAAATGTATAATATTATTTAAATATGAATTCATATATAAATCTCGTTTTTAAAAAGAATTGAAAGAAATTGTGCATTAAATAATGTGAAATTAGAGAAGAAATTGTGAACTACAGGGAATTTCTAAATGGTTTCATTTTGGACACCCAAGTTATTTGAAACATCCCCAAAGACAGAAAAGAATATTTTTAAGTTTAAAGTACATTGGAATTTAATTTGTTTGTATTGAAATGTATAATATTATTTAAATATTTAATGAAATTGATTTATTTCTGTACTTCACACAGGTTGTTTGGAACACCCCCAAAGATAGAAAAAAATATTTTTAAGTTTTAAGTACATTGGAATTTTATTTGTTTATATTGAAATGTATAATATTATTTAAATATGAATTCATATATAAATCTCGTTTTTAAAAAGAATTGAAAGAAATTGTGCATTAAATAATGTGAAATTAGAGAAGAAATTGTGAACTACAGGGAATTTCTAAATGGTTTCATTTTGGACACCCAAGTTATTTGAAACATCCCCAAAGACAGAAAAGAATATTTTTAAGCTTAAAGTACATTGGAATTTAATTTGTTTGTATTGAAATGTATAATATTATTTAAATATGAATTCATATATAAATCTCGTTTTTAAAAAGAATTGAAAGAAATTCTGTATTAAATAATGTGAAATTAGGGAAGAAATTGCGAACTACGGGAAATTTCTAAATGGTTTCCCTTTCGTCACCCTTTATACAGATTATTTAATTTTGCCATTCTAAATTTCAGTGGATTGATAAATTTAAAAGCTTCATAAATTATAAAATGAACATAAAAGGGGTAATTTTCAAAAAGATTCATAAAAAAAAGTGTCACTAATATTTAGTTACATTTCCAATAATATAGAGTTTAAGTAAATTTTAAAAATAAACCATCTTTTTTAAAAATATCTTTGTTAAATCAGGATTTGTAATAAATGAGTTTGACTTTAAGTAAGATCATATATTGTAGGGTAGTCTTTGTCTAATCAGATAAAATTTAGGAAAAAAGATTTCTGTGTACATAAAATGATTTATAAGCTTTCTTTTACCCGTTTGAAAATAAAAAATTAAAATTATTTAAGGGGGCACAAGACATTTGAATTTAGGAAAATGATCAATAAATATAATCTAATCACTATATTTGTAATTAAATTAAGAACATTTATATTACATATATCTAGATTATATACTTTTAATTTATAATGTTTAGAAAAATAGAATTTATATATGTATATGTAATTTACATTAAAGGTTTTAAATATGTTACAACAAATAATTAAATATGATTATCACAAAATTAAAGCCTATACTTATGTAAGAAAAATTGCTGTAAAAATAAATTAATAACTTTTAAATAAAATAAAACCAAGATGTTTATAGAAAGTTATATATCAATTTAAAAATGATGAAGATTGAAAATTTAACAAAAATACACATATTTCACATTTTTCAATTATTAAAATTAGAAGTTTGATATATTTTTGATTTAGCATGCAGAGTATGTAGAGGTGAATATGTGGTTAAAATATTAGAAATGTAGCTTATCTAGTTTTTAATAACAATTTGCATATAATCTAAAATTGTAATGTTGTGAAAATCCAATTTAGAAAGTCAGTATTAATCAGAGTTCCATATATAAAGTATTATAACTCAGTGACTAATGAACTTTTTTAATGCAGTTTCTTTATAACTATAAAAGTGTTTAAAAATTAAAAATCAATTTTTGGAGGTTTAAAAGTATTGAACTTACTCAAATTAATTAGAGTATCTTATCAGAAATACTATATATTTTAAATTTATTTTTTTCAAATGAGTTTTACTCCTGAAAGAAATTAAACAAAAATTTCTTTCAGAGATTGTAATAAATTCTTATACAGTAGTGCCTTGACTTGGACAAGTTCATTTCACTCCATGATGGAACTTGTATTTCAAATTACTCATATGTCAAATCAGTGATTTCTATTGCAAGGGTAATATTCTATTCTATGATCCTCTTTTTATCAGACACACAAAAAAGTACGCCACAAATCTTTTGTTACATGTTTTTAAATATGAAAAATGTATTAACAATTAGCAAATATTGCACAGAAACGTATTACTATAGAATGTACTGTGATATAAATTGGTTTTTAAAAGGTAATATATACCAAGCCTTTACCCTGAAGATCAAACAATTTGAAGACCACCATTAGAGGGAAAGGAAAAAGAACTGAATAACTAAGTCAAATCAGTTTGACTGGTGTAAATTAACTGATGACAGTTTTACCAAAACCATCCCAAAATTTTTGGTTTGACATTTTTCACATATATGTGAAATGTATTAAAGGTAAATGCCTTATTCAAGTATAATAAAGCTTAAGAGAGTCTAAAAAATGTTATGGAACTGATTTGTTATGGTGTATGTAAGATACTTTATTAAATTTTTTAAAATTATATTTTGCTGAGGTTTCTATTTATTTTTGGCTTTATTATTACTGAAGCTTGGTTGAATCTAATATTTTAGCTCTTAGCAAAATGCTGTATGAGCAACAACTCACGTCTAAAGTCATGTTACCATTGTATTTACATTTTTTTAATGTATAAATATTCAAACAATAAAAAGAGTTTGAAATATTTTGTCATATTTAACTAATAATGGTTCAGCATTTACACAGCTTCAAAACTCAAACTCATTGGATGAAAATATCTTAATTTTTACATTCATATTTTGTCACATGTGTAATAACATTTATAACAAATTGTCTTAAGTTTAAATTCTTTTAAAATTTATATGAAGGGAAATGTCTTATTATGCTGATGCACAACATATAAATAGTCCTAAAATACCATTGGACATTATTTTTTATTGTTAAAGTTACATTTTTTCTTTTTTACTATCACGAAATATCAAAGTGATAAAATTTAAATTAATAATTTTGTTTGTTATATTTTATCTTGTTTATTTTACTTCTCTAAAAAACTGGAAAGCTTTGTGCCAAGTTCAGATTTTCTGAACTAATTAAAAATTAATTATATCTAGTTCTATGATCATTGTATGTTTGTTATTTTTTTCCATTCAATTTTTGCAACCTTCAGAATATTTTTCATCTGGAACTGCCATTCCAATCCTTGTTTCAGTTTTCATCATGTGCAGTATTTTATTGTTTTTCCAGTCCTTTTCATCTTCCAGGGGATTTGAATGAAGTGCTCTCTAATGCCTTAGTAAACAATTTTCCCTTCCACTGCTAATGTTTACTGTGGAGTTTTTATGAAATTGGAGTGGTCTCTTTGTGATGGGGTGCATTGTGTAATAATTCGCATGCTGTAATTTTTGTAATTATTCTCGTTGGTAAAATTGAGAAAAATAAAAATTTTGTATTTTACAGAAATGTGTACTTTATTTTTTACTACCTGAAACACCTGTATTACTGAAGCTTATGTGTGTATATACTTATATATATATATATATATATATATATATAATATATATATTGTGTGTGTGTGTGTGTCACGTCTAAAAAAG
Source organism: Pardosa pseudoannulata (assembly GCA_032207245.1). Lineage (NCBI taxonomy): Eukaryota > Metazoa > Arthropoda > Arachnida > Araneae > Lycosidae > Pardosa > Pardosa pseudoannulata. The sequence continues at coordinate 139,136,475 of CM063510.1, forward strand.
AGGTAGTTGGAAATTACGTGAGTTATAAACGATTTTAAAAAGGAACTCTTTTATAAAAATAAAATAAATTAAAAAGAAAGTGTAACCTTTGGAGTAATGCGGTCAAACTCAGAGATATTTCACAGGAAGTTGATGACTAAAATCAGTTAGCGTGTGGTCATGGAGCTGTCAACATACTCCACGCATGTCTTTACCACAAATAAATGCAAATGGCACAGATGATGCCTGAAACAGAAACTCCATGTTAAATGAAGTTTTTACTAAGTATTACTAATTATTCCATTCGCCTTAACTCTGGATCTCAATATATATACACATCACTGCCATAGTACACATTATGAAATAGTAAAATAACATTTTATGCCTGCTTTTAATGTTAACTTGTAGAGTTAGTATGCATAAAAAGGTATCATTTGACAGGGTGGGTAGGGACAATTTTATTAATTTATTAACAATTTCAACAAGTTATGCAGAATTAGGTGAATCTAAAACAAACCATGTAGGAATATAAACTTATATAAGCTTGCTACAGGACCTGCAAAATTTGAAAATGCAGAGTAAGTATTTATAAGTGCTTTAAATATGTGTAAAAAAAAAAAGTCAGTATTTCAGTAACTAAATTTGGACCCTAAATTGTTTGTACAAAGAACAAGTTCAAAATTTTTTTTTTTTTTTTTTTTTTTTTTTAAATTTTATGCATAATTTTGGCTAAAATATTTCTTCACGAGAAAAACGTTAATTCTGCACTTTTAACTACTATTGAGTTCTTAAAGTTTGTGGTTGTGTGTTTCCTGTTATTCTACTTGAAAAAAAGGACAGCTAATTTTCTTTTTGAAATTTGTGTAGCAAGCCTGTTACATATAATATATATAGTTTTGGGGCTAAAAGATGTGCAAAGTGTGCTTGCACCCAAACAGGCATTAGAATAAAAATTAAAATATGCTAACTAATGCTCTTATATATATATATCCTTTTTTTTTTTTCTTTTTTCAATTAAATGAAAAGATTAAATTAGTAAATAAAGCCTATCTGTTTTTTTTTATTTCTGGGACTATTAATTATCATAAACTTTGATTAGTGTTTAATGAATACTATTTCACATATTTTATTTAAAAACAGACTGATTTGCAATATATTAAGTCATTTGCGAAAGAATTTAACTTATAAAATTTTAGAAATGTCAATTTGTATTGTCTAAAATGTCTTTATACAAATTTGAAATAAAATGCAAATGTGAGTTTCCATTTTTATATCAATTTGTACTATCTTTCTATTACTTAATATAAGATTTTTTGCAACTGGAAAATAATATGAGAATTTAAAATAATCAGATATATGAATGTACTGCAGGGTGATTCTGATCCAAAAATTTGTGTGAGTCTGTTCTGAAAGTTTTAAACAAGATTTTTGTTCCCGAAAATTTAAAAAGAATTGTCGGAAAAAATTGGTTTTTGAATATTTAAAAAAAGTTTTAAATATTCAGAAAATTTTGAAATTAAATTTTTTGAATGCCGACGGTATATATTATAATACTGACTCAAATTCAAACCTAACGTTCATTTTCTTGGATATGTGAGCCGGATAATAGCAGGACCATAACTAGGACATAGCAAAGGTAACATTTGGCACAAGCGCATCAGTCTTAGGGACGCCGCACCGTGCGGAAAATGAAGTCCGGAAGAGGACGATTCGACCCAAGTAGAAGTAAGGAAAAGTTGAAAAAAAAACTTTTTTTTACTATTAAATGCAATGTGTTTAAAAATTATTTATGAATTTTCTTATTTTTTAAAATGCTTCTAGATACTAGATTCAAAATGTTTACCAAAAACTCCTAATATGACTTAATATAATTCCGGGTATTCGTTTTAAATTGTGAATTTAATAAAGTTATTAAAACTTAATTTGTATTTAGAAATTTGCCAATGTTTTTATGAAAATTCAACGTCTAAATAAAAAATAATCCCCTCAAATAAACTATTCAGTGTATAAGCAAAATAATATACACAAACTATTCAGAAATATTTTTAAGTATTAATAAGGAAAATAGAAAAAAAAAGTTAATATCCTAGGAACATTTTAAGAATTAACAAAATATTTTGTGAGTTCATTCTGAATACATAATATATATATATATATATATATATATATATATATATATATATATATATATATATATATATATATATATATATATATAAAACATGTCTATATATTTTCTCACTATATTTGGTGATTGGGTGGCAGGGGCGCAGATCAGTTTTTTGCCACGGGCTCTAAACGACCTAGTTACGCCCCTACTGAATGGATAGGGAGTTGCTTTTCAGTGCCGGAATCCGCGGGTTCGGATCCTCAAGTATGAGTGTTCGTAGTCATTCGGAATCGGCTTTAAGCAGTAGGTCCCGGTCTCATTTGCCCTGGTGTAGTTAAATAGTAGACTGTAGACCAAACTACTACTAAACCAGAACTACTAAAAAAAAAAAAAAAAAAAAAAACCTGTTCATGTCATTTGTACAATAAGAATTTTTAAAAGAACCACTGCGAATATTACTATTTTATTTCTTGGTGTAATAGAGAAAGTTTTTTCCTTTAAATGCTGTTTATTCCAATGCCTTAAGTTTGATTAGAGATTTTTTTTCATTTGAGAGAATGTTCATATTATAAGCACCTCCTAGTACCTTTCTCTTCCGGCACCAGTTCAGATATTACATTACTTAATGCAGATAGTTGGCGGACAGAAAGAACCATTACGAGTAAGGGTGAAATTATTTAAAAGTACAGTGTTTTTGGGTTATTGTGAGGATTCATAAAATATTTCAACATCAAAATGTCTACTAGAAAACGTAAAGTCCCTTTTCACGCAAAGATGAATAGACTAAAAATATTTTTTACAGTTGTTAAAATTTTAGAATAAATTACGATGATGCGCAAAACTTAAACAACAGGTGGGCTTTTTGAAATAACTCCACGAGTAATCTTCTGAGAGACATGAAATTCAGAAATGAGGGAGAGTATTATGTACGTAAAGGATGACGAAAGCATCGGCGCTGAAAAAGGAATACAATGCATACGGTATGGAATCAAACAAAAACAAGCTTTATTGAACGCATAGTATCGTGACTCATGATTGTCTATCCAAGAGGAAGAACAACAAGCAGAGGCTCCTTAATATGGGATATGCCCTTCCCTAACTGCAATGGTTGCTTCGCACCGTATCCGCATGCTCAGAACCAGCTGGTCCAAGATTTCTTGCGGTAGGAATGCCCGTTCCGCACTCAGAATCTGTTTGAGTTGTCGGGTGTTCTCCGGAGGATGTAAGCTTGCTGCAATGCGTCTCACCAAAGCATCTCACACATGTTCGATGGGATTTAAATCAGGGGAGTACATTGGCCAATCCATTCGAGTGATATCTTCACTTTCCAGTAGCTCCTCAACAGCAAGAATCCGAGTACATTGTCACACCAGTGTACATTGGCTAGCTAATTTTTTATTCTTTTGTCCCTCTTCAAAAAGATAACTCATCCCTGATTTGGACCTAAGAGGTATTTCTTTTATGCAGACAACAAAGTTAAAATTGTAGGGGGGGGGGGACTTTGACGGTACAGTTGCATGCCTGGTACTGTGGTAATTATATGGAGCAGTGATATAAGTATAATAATGACAGCCAAATATTTTACACTCAGACCAGTACCAGTCCTGTTCTAGGAAACTTATGTCCGAGAACCCTGAAGAACCATGCTTTAGAATAAAAATTACCGTTATTCAAATTTAGTGGGAGTGAGGAATTTACGTGAAAATTCCTCATTGAGAAATTTTCACGTTTTCTAATTTTGATTTTAAACGATAGAAGACAAAAAAGTAAGCAGGACAGTAGCTATTTTTCTTTCATTTGGGGGCCTAATGAGTGATTTCTAATGGGTTTTATAGCGGACTCTTTAACGTCTCTCAAAAACGCTACTTTATCTCCGCCGTGTTTGTGACGTCATCGTTCATGTAAACACCGAGCTCCTATGCTGTTTACATGTTAAAAGGCGACTTTTAAATTTGTTTTTTGTGTAAAGTATCGCATATAATAGCATTTTTTTGTTATGTCTGGCATTAAAAAATCATACTCTAAATATTGTATTGTGCCACTCTGTAAAAATACAACAACTAATTGCAATGAGAAGATATTTTTCAGCGTCCCAAAAGACCCACATACACGTAAAATCTGGACAACTGAGATGAAAAGGGATGAGAAATTAAACCTCAAATTATCATATAAATCATCTCTATGGGTTTGTGAAGACCATTTTTCGGTAAATAAATGCTTGCATTTGTTTAAATATTACTATTTTAGAACAATTAAAGTATATAAAATACATCTATACCTTTAAAAGGATTGTTGATTAACCACTGCTATTTAACTTTTAAAACTGCTAATTTTCGAGTATTATCACAGAGTTCAAGTACAATAAATATTTTATAAAGCATATAAATATCGAAAAACATATAAATATCTAAAGCATATAATTATCTAATAAATAACTCGGGGGAGGGGAAAGTTATGTATTTTCAAGGTATTATAAATATTTTCTTCAGAGATGCATACTTTCTTATGTATCAAATGTAACAGTGATATTTTTCGATTAAATTGGTGACTAATTTGAAAAAAAAAAGTATAATATTTTTAAAATACTTAATAATTATATTACTTTAAAAATTAAATTTAATTTGAGAAATTTTATACATTTTTTAATTTGACATTAATATTAAAGGCAATAAAATTGTATTGCTATTTAAAAATGTATAAATAATTAAGTAAAGCCATTTAAAGATTTTAAATTTCTTTTCATCATATTTAAAATATCTAAGAATTGATTTTGTTTTGGTTTGGTTTTGGAATGCTACGGTCTACTTTTTGCAACACGAAGGCTAATGAGACCGGTCTCACAAAAAATACCTCCTCTAATTTTTATTTTAATATTACATCCGTCTCTATTTATAAAAAACGATGCAACTACAAATGTGTATGTATATGATATATGTATATTTATTTGACTTGTTTGTGTTTACAAACAAAAGAGCTGTGTTTAGCATGAATAAAGTATTAATACATGTTAAGTAAAATTGGAAAAAAAATATAAATGATTTTACACACCTTTGGGTTTTAATTCCTCGTATTTCTGCTCCCATAAAATCCGGGTTTTTTGCCAAGAAAGAAAACATTGACATGCTGTCAATTTTCGGGAGGTTGTCTGATTGGTAAATCCAGGTAGAAGAGACATTTATGACAAATTGAGATAACTAAGCTATCTAGATCGATAAAATAAACCTTCAGGTTTAAATAAAAATAAATTTTGATAGCTAGAAAATTTCAGGAACTTGCAAAAACAAAATCGGAAAATAGTGCGCGCTTAAAAGCAATACAAAAATATTGGTCTGCATGAACGATGACATCACAACCAATCACGGAGCTTTTTGATGTCACGTGATTTTCGCTTAACTTTAAAATTAATTTTTTAAATGATGGACCCAGTTTTTTACATTTTTGAGAACATTTTTGGAATCTACGAGTCTGAAATTACCAGAAAAACACTAAGTTGTTCGAATCCCCCACATGTGCAAATTCCTCATTCTGCATTCTATTGATACTTTCTTTATTGATAAGCTAGTCGCATGATATAACACTGATTCTGATATCAGGTCGAATTCTACGTTATGGATTTTTGCATTCAATTATGGTAAAAAAAAATTAGAAAAAAATTTTCACCTTTTTAAAGGTTTAAAAATTTTAAATATTAACCCTTATCATGCTACAAAATAAAAAAATATCGCTGGTATTAATGTAACAGAGCTTCACAGAAAATTAGATTTTATTTGATATGAAAAATTAGTTTCTACTTTATGTACACACACACACACACACACACACACACACATATATATATATATATATGTATATATGTATATATATATATATATATAAATAAATATATATATATATATATATATGTATATATATATATATATATATATAAATAAATAAATATATATAAATATATATATATATATATATATGTGTGTGTGTGTGTGTGTGTGTGTGTGTGTGTATAAATATATAGCTTCCACTTATTCGGAATATTTTATATTTTCTAACCATTATAATCTACAGCCTTTATTACCAGATGTATGACTGTTTTTCTCTTTTAGTTTCAAATATTTTAGGAATAAATCGCAGAAAAATATTTTTTTATAATTTTTTTCTATTATTTTGAAAGTTTAAAATCTGACACCCCCTTCTCACGAGTTTAAATCTCATGAAAAAAAATGACCTATTTTTATCAAATATTACATAAAATTGCTGTTCCTAAATATAACCCGCCTTTCATTTTACGTCGCATTCAAAAAACTGCTAGTAAATAATTAGTCATTTATAATTACTCAATGTTACATCGTGATTTTTATTTTCTGAATCCTATAGCGCATGCACCAGTGTTTACACTCGAAAAGATAACGCAAATATATCATAAACACACTTTCCCCTTATCAGTTTGTACTCCCATGAATTTTATATCTGTGATCAAACACACCTTTGTCAGAAGTCATATCATATCTGTCATGTAATTCTTTCTGTAGCCAGTAGACTGAAATTCATTTGAGAAAGTATTGTGATTTCGCAAAGGAATTCAAATTTTACTGAGGTAATTTTTTTTAATTATTGATTATCTTAGTCTCTTTTAAAGTGTTTTAATGATATTTGACAAACGACAGATATATATTCGTTTACATTATTCCAGTGAATGTCTTCAAAATAATTACTGTTTAACACCAAAATCGGCTGTAAAAACCCGTTTCCATTTTTATTTTCTGTACTTAAATACAGTTCAATCTCTATTTTGTCAACTGTAGCTTGGAATTAACAACATTTTGTTTATTTCTTTGTAAATTAACCTCTAAACATCGAAATGCGCTTTCTATTTAACGATTCATTTTCTTGCGATCTAATTTTTTCTTCCTATTTCTCAAAACATTCTAGGACAAAGAGCATTTTGCGAATTTCATCGTAAAATAACCGCTATATAACGAAATTCAATCTCTATTTAATAATTTTATAATTATCTAATTTTTACTTTTATTTTCACATCTCAAATTACTCTTATAAACATTCTAGAACCAAGAACATTTTGTAAAATTCTTCATAAAATAACCTCCAAATAGCGAAATGGATTACTTATTTAACGAATCTCCATATAACAAAGTTTAATCTCCACCAAGAAACCTATTTTTGCGATCTAATTTTTATTGTGCACCTTATTTTAGAAAATAATTCTGGACATTCTAAAACCAGAGCCATTTTGCGAATATCTCAGTAAAATAACCTCCAAATAGCGAAATGCATTTTCTATTTAACATACCTTTTTCCCGAGATCTAATTTTTATTTTTATTTTCATTTCCATTTCTCAAATTACTTTTATAAATGTTCTGGATCCAAGAACATTTTGCAAAATTCTTCATAAAATAACCTTCAAATAGCGAAATGTATTATTTATTTAACGAACCTCCATATAACGAAGTTTAATCTCTATTTAACAAACCTATTTTTGCGATATAATTTTTATTTTTCTTCTTATTTCTGAAAATAATTCTGGACATTCTAGAACCAGAGCCATTTTGCGAATTTCTCCGTAAAATAACCTCCAAATAGCGAAATGCATTTTCTAACGTACCTTTTTCCCGGGGTCTAATTTTTATTTTTATTTTCATTTCTCAAATTACTTTTATAAACATTTTGAATCCAAGAACATTTTGCAAAATTCTTTCTAAAATAACCTCCAAATAGCAAAATGCATTTTCTGTTTAATGAACTTTTTCCCGAGATCTAATTTTTATTTTTATTTTCATTTCTCAAATTACTTTTATAAACGTTCTAATGTCGACAACTCAAAAATTTCCTTGAAAAAATAAAGAATGAAGAACTTTCAAATGACATTCAATAAATATAATTTTTGTAAAAAAATTTTTTTAATACCTTTTTTGTATACTTTTTAATACGTTATTAATTGCGGCTCGCGAAAAATTTCAAATTTTGAAAAATGGCTCGGACTATCAAGGAGCTTGGCCACCCCTGTTCTATAATATAAGTTCTAATTATTTTACTTTGAAAGTAAAAGTTTGTTTATTTCATGCACTTTCTCTTAACTTCCGTTCAAATTACACCAGTATTTCACCTGTTTAGTTATTCGTAGCTACCTCAGATGATTTGTATCTAGAGAGTCAAAATCAATCCGAAATATTTATCTTGTTCCTTATAAGAGCAATATTTACTCTTTCTCAATTTCTTATCACTATGCTAAACTTAAAAAGAAGCTTAAGGGTTTTCGAGAAAGGCTGATAACTCCAAAGCGAGACATCGAGCAAAAATGGTATTTCTAGAAAGAAATATAGCACTTTTCTTATGAAATCACCTTCATTTTGAATCAGATAAAAAATAAGTATTGCATTTTTTTAAATAATAGAAAACAATAATTATTTACGATCAGACAGAAAATTACTGTTACAGAGGCTGTTTACACATTTTTTAGACGATTTTGGTTAGCGGTATTAAAAAATCTTTTGTTGCAAAATAAATAACCGCACTTCTATATTTTTAAAAGTCAAAATTATGGTATGTTTCCTGAGCGGTTTGTTTTTATTCAAATGGCGTTTTTAACGAAGCAGTGGTTCGAAGGCTATATTTATGCTCTTTCCCAAGAGAAGTATTCATATTCCGTTATCCAAAAACGGTGTGAGAGTGAAACGTCCATAGGTAATATCGTCAAAAAGAAAGGAAAAAATGTCAAATTGGAGCCTCAAGTGGGACGAAAATTCCAAACAAGTATCCAAGGAAAAAAAACGAACATCTTCGACTATTGCAAAGGTACGTTGTTTAATGTTAAAAGAAAATCTCCCTAGTCAATGTACAGTTGAAAAATCATTAAAATACTCGGCGTCCACTGTCAACAAAATGATAAACGTTGATTTAAATCTTAAGAAAGAGAAAAAAAAACGCAATGTGCATCGTCTTTCTCTAAAACATATCGATGAGGGCAGGACAATTTGCAGAATTCTGTATAAAAAACATTTACCCAAAGAAAAATGGAAAAATAATTGTCATAATAGATGAATTATGGGTGTATTTAAATGATTGCAACAAAAAGAGATCCATTTATTATCATAAAAGGGGAGAACAAAATTTAAGTACGTGGTTCAAAGAATCGAAAGAAAGTTTTTCTAAGAGATTCATTATTGTTGCTGGTTTTTCATTTAATGACAAGTTAAAAATAAAGAGAGTTGAAACAAATATCAAGATTAACTCCAAATACTATCAGGAACATATTATATCGCCAATTTTTCTGAATGAAATACCATTGCTTTATCCGCACTGCCATCAATCTGTGGAACTCCATCAAGACAAAGCTAGCAGTCACACATCAAAATCCACTGTAAATTTCCTAAAAGAAATGGAACAAAAAACCGGTATCAAGGCCGTACCCTTCACTGATATCCCTACTAAATCTTCCGATGTATCACATATGGATTTTTGTGCTTTTGGTTTTTTAAAATCTTCATTCTCCAACCGTTGTCTCCCAACCCTTATAGTGCTATGGAAAGCTGTTCAGATGGAATGGGATTGAATACCTCTTCTGAAGCTTCAAAAGACATTATTATCCTGGAAATGACGGTGTCGCAAGATAGTTCAGAATAAGGAATATCAAATAAAACAATTCAAACACAACAATTTTATGTAATTTTGTTTTGTGACTACAATATACATCGTCTAAAATATGTGTGAACAGCCTCTGTACACCTTTTAAGGAAATACAGAATCTTTAAAGATTAGATTTTTAATTTTAACCTATTGGAAATATTCAAATATTTCTGTACTTTTGCCACGAAAACCGCATTAAAAGTTCGTACTAGTTGCTGAGTAATAATTACTTTTTATATGGGCATTTGCAGGTCACTCTGATTGATACGAAAATTTTAAATTGGATTTTCTCATTTTTATAAATTTAGAATTTGTGCGCACTGTTACTAATAAATGTGTAATAAATAATAAATAATAATGTTACTAATTTAACAACTCATATTCTCCTCTTTCTATTTTGCATGGGCATTTTTATTTTTATTTTTTTATTTAAAATAAATAAATAAAAGTTTTTACTATTGAATTGGTTGATTACATTTTTTTTACAATTGATAAATGTGAACAGATTTTAAATATTTTTATTAATTTTTCGATATTTATGTATAATTTGCTGTATATATTTTGGTTTTAATTTAAAGGTGTTTTATTAATATATTTGACTGCAATTTTCCATATAAAAGCATATAATTTCATTTTACGATGAAAGAATTTTTTATTTTCTTTTATTTGTTATACCATGTTTAAAATATGAAATTTTAATGTTATATTCAAATGCATAAATTTTGCTTTTATATATATTATAAATTAAAGTATACAACAATGATATATATATATGTGTGTGTGTGTGTGTGTAATATATCAAAATTATTTAACTTTAATATTTCTTTAAAAACCTCCTCTCTTCCATTCTAATTCCTTAAAATCTTTTTCCCAGCCTCTAAATGTCTTAATCAAAGCAGTGTCCTCGACTTAAAATTCTTTCGATACATTTCCCAAAGCTTTCTGTCTTATAGATGTAAATTTTCTGTCTATTCAACGAGTTTTCCAGCTGTCGCCGGCAAATGGCTCAGCGTTTTTTTCCTAATCTTAACAGTTTCAAACGCTGACAAAGTTTCATGTCCCTTGGGAAAATTCTTTCTGTCTTCGCTCTTGGGTACGCCTCTGTTCAAACAGAGTGTTTTTTGTGCCTTTCTCTTGTCTGTCGTTGACTAGTAGAGATGTCCGTTTTCAGTAGCTCTAAAATAAAGTTTCAATTATACTTGTGTCGTTCTCTTCAGTGAGATCCGACTGCATTTTTATTACTGATAAGCTGTTTAGGCTTCTCCTTGTTCAGTGGCCCGGGCAAATAAAAACAATAGGGGTTACATAATTATTGTGACTAGAGGAAATAATTGTTACACACACACACACACACACATATATATATATATATATATATATATATATATATATATATATATATATATATATATGTATATATATATATGTATATATATATATATATAGAGAGAGAGAGAGAGAGAGAGAGAGAGAGTATAAAAAGTTCTTAAATTCTCATTTTATTAGAAATATTTTAAATAGAATCTGTTCATATTTGTCGATAATTTTCCCAAATTCGAATGTCCTGTATCTCCTTAAAACAATACTAATAATAACGTTGTTTTTTAGATTTCAATCAAAAATTTAAAACATTTCTAAAACTTACATAAATACAATCAATTACAAGAACAAAATTGTATGTTAGAATGAAACCTTAACATATTGTGTTAAGAGGGTGTCTTTCTATAGAATTGCTCCGGAGAGCAGTGATCTTGAAATTAGAAAGGGAAAGTACCTCATGAGTTAAATACCTGAAGACTAATCAAAGACCTACATTTGTTAGCACGCTTGCAATATCGGTATTAACTTTTTCACCATAGTCAAAACTGTTAATTTTTCTTTCACTCTGACTTACAACTGGTATTCTCAAGTAAAACAAAAACTGCTGTAAAATGTTGGCTCCCCGCTACGAGGCCATCCGACATTTGTTCTGCTGCGAAACCAAATGCTTTTAGCTGATTAAGTTTAAAATACTGCGGTTTTGTTTTGTTTTGGAGCGCTACGGTCTACTTTTTGCAACACGAGGGCTAATGAGACCGAAACCTACTGCTTAAAGCCGATTCCGAACGGCTACGAACATCCATGCCATAGTGGGATTCGAACCCACGAACTCCGGTACCGAAGGCCAGCACCCTAATCATTCGGCCATCGTTAGGCTAAAATACTGTGGAATCGTCGGCTTTGGCATTTGTTATCTGTAGTTAAAGCGTGCTCAGTCTCTGTGCAGTTACGATTAAACCATTGTTTGACCTTATTTATGGTTAACAGCATAGAAAAAAAATAATTATTATGATAATTTAGAGTTGAGTAGAGAAGAATTAAAAGGTATTACAAAAGACAAATGTTGATTACAATTCTGATACTTTAAGTAGTGGTTCCGAAATTATACTACACCAGTAAACTCAGAATGCATATGGGAGGTTGTTTCCAAAGATATCATACGATGGTGAAGTATAAAATAAGGCGATTTCACGCAGCAGAGCACATATCAACTTATGACAATTCTAGCTTTAGTTTCAAACAGAAAAGCAGTTTATTGTTTGTCTATTGGCTATTGTAAACATGAAAATAAACGTGAAGGGCATTATAGTAGTTCGTAACGTTGCGACAAATTGCTCTATTTAAAATTTATCTTTCATTTGTAAGAAGAAAGTGCATATGTATCAAATAAACAAAATAAAAAAAATTCACAAGTTCGTGTGCTTTTTCTCACTTAAAATAAAACCCCATTTCACTAATCCAACTGCGAAAATGTGTCAGAGTTGCTGGTAGGCAGTGGTACAACAATGTGCGGAGAGCTAAGCGTTAAAACGTATCACTTTCCATCGTTAACAAGTTTACGCAAGTTCTTTATTCAAAACATATTTTTACTTCGAAAAGTTTCAAGTCGAAATAAGTACTTTTTCATTTACAGACTATTATTTTTGAGTTAATATAAAACGTTCTCATAAACTACCTTTCTTAACTTATAGACAAAGATTTTGTAATAAAAATAACTGTTAAAACAATAAGCATGGGAAATATTTTAAGTGGAAGTATATATTAATGAAAACATTGTATGTCATCCAATCAGAATTACGATGAGTCATATCTCAGATAAAAGGCATTTCAAATGATTAAATGATTTTCCTGATACGGAAAAAAATTATCTCTGTAAAGAGTTATACAATTTAATAACTGATATATCATAGTGCATGACCATACAAAAGTTACTCCTCAAACTGCCGTAACCTACATGTTATCTCACATTCTAAAGAAATTGCATTTTGGAATTAATATCGCAACTTAACAGAACATATATGTGATCTGTTTCAACTGATTTTATATACCGAACGAGATAGAAATGAAATATTTCATATATATATATATATATATATATATATATATATATATATATATATATATATATATATATATATATGTCTGTGTGTATATATATATGCATATATATATGTATATATATGGATATATATGGATGTATATATATATATATATATATATATATAAATATATATATATATATATATTGATTCCGCAAGTTCTTTCAGTGGGCATTGCAATTTATAACTTAATCTTAAACGGCATATAGTACCAAATGAAGCAATTTTCTTATAATCCCCTTCTTACTCCCTGATCAACAGGATATTTAATGCTACTGTTTAATGACTTACTAATTCATGAGAAGAACTTCTCCGATTGAGGCAGTTTATCTATCATGGGACTTTCCAATCCTCAATTTAATGCATTAGCCACTAAGATAAGATGGTCATTAGCGGCAAGCATAGTAGGCAACTGCTATGGCAGAAAAAAATTAATAAAACAATATTTTGTAAATCTGAATTAATCACTATTATTGGCTTTATTCATGATCATTATCATTTTTATGACATGGGGCAGGGCCACGCGATAGTCTTATCTCGCGTGACCTCACTTGGGGAAACACGATTCTATGGATCATCGACTTAATTTAGTTATTTGGTTAACAATTTTTTTAATGAACTCTTGACTCAGTCTAGAGATGTTAGTTCTGCTTTGAACATTCCAAAAAATCAGAATTCTTGAGACAAGTTTTATCCCTTCTCTTACAATCCTTCTCTTTGAGACTCTATGTTTTTACTTTGTATCGGCAGAGTTAATATATCTTCCTGCCTCCTATCATTCATGCACATTATTATGACATTTATCTGCCCATCCGGGTAAAAACCAAATCAATAGGGCACTGCGTTTCGGTACTAGAATGTATAGTTTCGAATCTATAATGGACAGCAGTAGATTCACTGACATCTCTATGGGACTCTGACACACTCTCTATGGGACAGTAGTAAATTTTAGTGAGAGTTTGGTATAAATAAAAAGGATTTCAATCAAATACCTCGTATATCCCCCTTTCTATTGTGACCAGTAAGAGAAGCAGCCTTTGTTGGTCAATGGTAGAGGATTAACAGTCTCCAAGCTGCAATGCACTATCAAGCGTATTTAAATGTATTCAAAATGTGTTTTTTTCTTTATTGATAAAATTAATTTCAGATATATCCATTTTAATCTTTTACTACTATTTCCGTTTGTCAAAATTAGTTTCAGCAATGACATAATGACGCAGCGATTAAAATTAGTTAATTCTAATATTTAGTTGAAAATGGCATTTCATTATTACACTTTGTCAAGAATTAGGTCTATCGTCACTTTGTCTACTCGGTATTGCCCTCTTTTTGTGATAGAATTTTTTTCCCTTGACTTCTGTCCTTTAAACCGGCCTAACCAACATAAAAGAATCGCTGGTCACATTTGGAATGCGGAAATTCACAGCAGATTAGTGAATGCAGGCCGAAAGATGGTCGAATGGTAAGGTGCTGCTCTTCGAATCCTGCTGCTGGCATGTTTTTAGCTGTTTGGAATGAGCTTTAAGCAGTAGGTCCCGGTCTCACTGGTGAGCAAAACAGTAGATCGTAGCACTCTAAACTAATTGAAAAGAAATTAGCGTAGGCACCCAGGAAGTCTTTAATGACTTCGGGGATCACCAGCCCATTACTCACCCGGATACTTCCAAGGGATTTTTGCCTCGAGTAGCTTCGTACATGTGATCCAACCCCACACATAAACACACCAACGAGTAGCCAACCTAAAATGCTTCATGGGTATATCAGTTCCCGAATTGATTCCTGAATGACCGTACCATTCACACGTTCCGGGCTAATCAAAGCCGGAGGCAAAGGGGGGGGGGAGATTTGGGGGACCGGTCCCCTCCCGAAATTTAAGACCATTTCGTCATAATCAAATGTTCCACATATGTGTAGATGTCATCTGCCTAGCTGTGTAAGAACATGTTCAAAGTAAAAAAAACACTTTGGCTATAAAAATTTTTGCAGATCCGCTGTCCAAAAATTTAACGTTTTCTCTATATTCTGCCATATTTTGCCTTTTATAGTTAGGAAGCTAAAAAAGTCATCAAGTCTTTTTTAATTATATTTAAAAATTGATAATTGTCATACTTCATCCATGCCTTAATTCCTTAATTTTGTCTTACTGAATTATCAATCATTCACCAATAACGATATCTTTCCTCTTTAACCCCCCCCCCCGGAAAGCAATTTCTGGCTACGGCCCTGGGTCTGTTGTTGTTTCTCATGTCACTTAGAGAAACCAAGCATGATTGAGCCTGCAGGCTATCGTATTAAGGTTAAGGGGTGCGTCTTTCGTTTTAATGAGCACCATTAAGGTGAAAGAACGATTTCGCTCAAGTAGGTCCTCGTAATTTTGAAGCAGGGACCAAGCAGAAGACCCATAGACTTGGCCTGCCACCCCAGAGGTATTAATTGAGAACTTGGAGGACATTGTGTCCAGGAACATATTTTAAGTGTTCCAGTCACTTTTAACGAATACTGCAGATCTGATTCCGGCTCCAGCCCCGAACCCGCAACCTCTCAGTTACGAGAGCGTTGCCATTGCCAACTGAGCTACCGCGGATCCGGCCCTGGGTCTAATTAATACTAGTGTTGAAAAAAAAAATGACCGTAACATTCCAAATCAAACTAGACCACCTGCTGCAGATTGTTCCTCATTTACGGCGGTTACATTTTCTAGTTTTGTTTGATTTGTGAAGTCATGCATTTGTGAGATTACGTGCCAGATCCAGGAAGTCATTTTATCGGTGTTCATGTGACAGGTGTAAAAGAAAAAAAAACGAATTGTTAACAGCATTTAGCTATTTGTAAATCCAAAGATACGTGATTACTGCATGAAATTTTATTTAGATAGAGCAAAAGATAAAGATGCCGAAGAATTGCAATGAAAGTAATCATACAGAGTAAGTAATATCAAAACATGGGTCTCATTTCCTGTCAAAATTAATGGTTTTGTTCTTTGAAATTTAGAGACTTGAAAGGGCCTAACATAGAAAACTGCGGTATGATCAATAGTGACAAATTTCGGATATAAAGTACGTTAAATCTTATTTACAGACCACTATTTCAAAATATTTAATGAAATTAAAGACTCGGTTTGTATTAAAAATGTATATTACACTTGGAGTCGCTTTTGTATTGATGAATATTGAATTGGACCGAAATAATGAACCGGAATCCACTTCCACTTAAGTATTTATGATCAATAGATACTTTTGTAGGTACATTATAAACATATTGCACTCATTTTCAAATAATTTTATATTTTAATAGCCTACATACTTGACGTTGGTCGAGTTTTAATAATAATGATAATAAAAAGTTGTAAACTAAAAAGTAAAAGATACTATTTGTTGCGACTTTCGCGTGGGATGTGTGACGTCATTCACCTTTAAAAACTAGTGCTGGTGAATATTGTCCCTGAATTTTTCCATCCTTTTTCTTCATGAACTCCAGTTTTAGCATCATTAGCAAACTGATTCATTAATTCACATGATTCATTCACCTGAATTTATATTTTATGTCACGTGGTGAAATGAAGTGAGTTAAGAAAAGAAATGTAATTGACGTGGTATGATCTATAAAAGTTGAGTAGTGTAAATGTTGATATGCTTTTGAGTTGAATTAAAGGTGTTGTTTCAATAATCCCAGTGAGATTTATTGAGTACTTGTTCTAATATTGACAACCGTTAAGCATCGGGTAGATGTACAGAGCCCCTATTTTAGGAATAGAGTTTATTTATACCTATTTTCAACACTATTTGTGGCTTGTTGTTAAGGTTTAATACCCATCGACGGGGCTCATACAGCACCGCAAAGTTATAAAATTGTATACAATAGCATCTTGAGGTATGACCATGAGTGCCGAAGGGGGCAAAATATGTTATATCTCCACTATGACTTTGATATCGAATCAGTTTGAACTGCCTAAAACTTTCATAGGCTCAACCTGAATTACCATGTAAAATTTAATCACGATTAATACAAACTTTTTACTGTATAGGGCACAGATAAGCATACACACAAAGAATTTTACAAACACAGATAATGGTTCTATTTTAGTTCGTATTGCAAAACTGTACCCTAATAAGAATAAATGGGATAGCTATACAAACTATTATATATCAAATACAAATACAGTTGGCACGAACGCAATTTGGGAGGGTCAAGGGGGGGGGGGTCAAATGCTCCTGTCATCTGGATGGCAGAGGGTTTGGGTTTTCTGGTGTAAGTTGGTATCGAAATTGACTTCAGTCTTTACTGGGACAAGCATTTATTTACAACACACACTAAAGAAGCACACAAAGAACAAAAAAATAAACAAAGATCCTTAAACAGTGAAATTACTAAGGAGTCTGCAAGTAAGTCAGGCGTCGATCAATAGCGTACCCTCTTCTCTCTTGGAAATTCAGTCTCTTCCTAAAATGTAAACAAAATGTAGAGCACGTCTTTCGTCTGTCGCGTTAGTCGTTTGGGGACTAGGAATCATTCTTGACACCCCCCTCTCAAAGTTTTAGAGTAGGGGCAAATTTTCTATTTTGCCCCTCACATTTTTTAGGTTTTATTCATATTTCAGCTTTGTGATTCGACTTTTGTCCCCTCAGTTGAAACGCCCAAATTACGCCCGTGACAGTTGGTGTATTTTGAAATTAAAAAAGTATACAAATATTTTTGCAGTAAACGATTTCACGACTAAGGTATAGCATGAATTCCCCAGATTCATTCACCTGGCGAATCAAAAACCGAAAAGCTCTCAACGAGTGCTAAATTAGATTCAAATTTATGCTATCAGCCATTATAACTTACTTCTGCAGTAGCAGAGATGACTGTTCAAATTGATCGAGACAGAGATAAGAGAGCTGAATCTGATAATTACAGAATATACTTGTGACTATTTCACAGTCTCTGTGCTCTCTTTCAGTCTTCACAGAAAGGTAAGTTATCGTTTTAGGATGATGATGTCACTGAGATAAAGCCTACATTTGGCGCGTATGCTGACACAGCACAAACTGGAACAACGTATTGCTCTATCGTATTAGCATGGTTTGTTCTGTAAAGATAATACGTTCTGCACTTTCAGGTAGAAGCTTTCGCGTCCAGATGTGCTCAGTGCTTTAGCTTGCTTTTAGCTTAGACTGAACCTTAGGCCCATGCTCTATTCCGGGCCTCAATGTAGCACTAGTTTAAGCTAATGTTTTAAGTAAACTAGGTAACTGTTTCCAGTATTCTGTGGCGGCACTATCGTCAAGCCACTCATTTATTAAAATGTAAAATGTATCTGTTGCATCTGGCAACATGTAAGATCATTCCACTTGGTAATGGGAATGTGAGCGATGCTATTCGCTGTGCTAATGAATTGCATTAGTTCCTGTAAATAATGTAAGATTAAATGTATATAATCTAAAGATCTGTTTTTCCTGAAGTACACTATCGGCACTGTAACATAGACTTAAAGTTCTACTAAAAAAAACTGACTAGTTGAAAATAAAAGCGATCTTTGTAAACAGCAAGTTTATTTTTAGAAAATTAAATAACATGTTGTTACAAATAGAACCAATAACCAAATGGCATAGTATTTCATACGAAAATAGTTGTAGAAGGTCCAACAATAAAAATTAACACGGAAAAGATCGTAAGATTTCTTTTACTTTAGGTAAATTGTATTGTTTAAATCGTTGTTGTTTCTCATGCCATTTGGACAAACCAAGTCCAATTGAGCCTACAGGCTCTCGTATTAAGACCAAGGAGTGTGCCTTTCGTTTTAATGAACACCATTAAGGTGAAAGAACGACTTATCTCAAGTAGGTCCACGTAATTTTGAAGCAGGGATCAAGCAGAAGGCCCACAGACTTGGCCTGCCACCCTCAAAAGGTATTTATTGAGAACTTGGATGACATTGTGACCACCAACACATTTTACATGCCCCAGTCACCTTTAACGAACACGCGAGTCTTAGGTCGGCTC
Organism: Pardosa pseudoannulata; assembly: GCA_032207245.1. Classification (NCBI taxonomy): domain Eukaryota; kingdom Metazoa; phylum Arthropoda; class Arachnida; order Araneae; family Lycosidae; genus Pardosa; species Pardosa pseudoannulata. The sequence continues at coordinate 139,155,607 of CM063510.1, forward strand.
GGGTTCCGAACCCGCAATCTTTCAGTTATGAGGTAGTTGCCTTAGCCGACTGAGCTACCGCAGCTCGTTTAAATCGTTGCAAAATCTTATTTTAATAAAAAAAATGGGTTCAGTATTGCTCCTTTTTGGTGAATTGGGAAAATAATATACTATAAATACTACACCATACATATAACAACAAAACTAAACATGCTTCTTAGACAGGTACAAAGTAAAACAGCAAAATAATAAATACTAACAATGGAATATAGTACCACATAAAAATTTCCAAAAGCTGTATATCTAAATAATCTAAGGAAAACCCATTCTTTAGGATTTGATCCTCTTTAGGAGCCTTTAAGGTCCGGACCTATCTTGCCTAATGGGGGAAAAAGGCAACATTTTCACTAGTATTTATCAACATGCATCTTTTTGTAGTTAGCTATCTTCTAAATTATCATAAAAATTCCAGTTATAGCCCATCGTATCTCTCGGACGAAAGGAGACAGAGCATTATAAAAATTCAGAAATTTCTGTTTTCTTTTGATTTAATTATTTGATTTTTATAGAATAATTTCGTTAAATCTCTAATAACATTTTATATCTGCTACAAAACTTTTATTTCCCCAGAAAATTAAACCTTTTCGTTCAATGACTAATATTATTTATGTTTTTAGGATAATGTCAAGAAACCCGACAAATAAAATACTTTATGTAATTATCCAGCAACTTTAAAGACTAAATTTTCCTTAAAAATTATATTCCTTGCTATTCACTCGCTTGAAAATTTTCATTTGTGATGATAGCAAACACATATTCTAATGTCGTGATATGCTTTTAAACGTGCTAATATGCAAAGGAACATACTTGGAATTCTGTGATTTGTTACTAGTATCTCAATATAGAATAGGTTTCCGTATGCGCATACTCATATGTGTTATTAGGGTTACTACATTTAGTAATTTGTTTATCGCTATTTTGGCTAGAGAATGATGTAATCGCCAATTGAAATAAGTATGTAGAATTGGTTCTCACTCTGCCTTGGGATGCTACGAAAACTTAAAATATAGGATAGGCTCCCAAATACCAATCAGACATTGGATTTATTTAGACTTTGTTTTATTATCGCGTAATTTGTGTAATTAATATTATTTTAATTGTTCAATCTATACAATGTAAAAAGCATAATCTAACGCAGTTAAATCATAATCTTTAATAAATATATATTGTAATAACCACCCCACTACGGGGGCCACGTTGTAATAGCACCCTGTTCTGGGGAGCTATGATTGCGTGGGACCTGCCCGCCTACTTTACTGGAGAAGGTATGTTCGTCGATCGCCACTGGGGTGCATAAAATTACCTCCGAAAGATTTCAGGACAACAAATAACATTTATTTACAAAAATTGACGAAAACATTAAATATTAAAGTAAACTAAATCGACATATTTTGAGTCTCAGTGACTGTCTAAAATCAAAAAGGATTAACAGAGCATTTTTCATACCCAAAATGTCGTCCAAATGTCAATCATGTCGTCGTGTTCTCTCACATCGAACAGAGAGATGTTTCCATGTCCCAGGCCCGAATCCAACTGCTCTCTTGCAGATCTTCTCTCGCTTCCTCGGGGAGGGGGGGAGGTCAGCATTCTCGGAACTTGATCCCTGCCGAAAAGAGAAGTCCTCCCTTCCCGATGTACTGCCGGCCTGGAAAAACACAAACAAGCGCATCCGAAAAACCTTATCTGCCACCCTTTGCCGACCAGCTCCTATTTACCCAAGGAATGCCGGGTGGAAGGGGTGAACGGGGGCGATTTTGCAGATATCAAGAAAAGCACACATATGCTAAACACTGGTCGTGCGGTCCAAATACCTTGCATATATTATATACAGTATTACAAAAAATAAATAAAAAAATAAGTTTCATGCTATAATTAGTAAGTTTGTTTTCTTAAACGACTTTGTTCGCTTTTCTTTTTAAATAAAAAAATAAATGTAAGAGAAAACAATTTATGTGCTAGGCTACTGTTCATTTCTTTAAAAATAATTTTCAATTTTCACTGATGGCTGAAGAATGCTTTTACCATAATGCATGGCATGCTACAACTCATCAACAGTCAAAATACATAAAACACGTGGTTGAAATCAAAGTGATCGTAGCTACTCAAAGTCAAAAAGCAACTATACACAGGTTGCTATACTTTCATAGAAATTATCACCAACTGAAAAAAATGTACCAAACATGAGCGCATGCGCTGTGACGACTCTCAAAGGGAGCCTATTCTAGATTGAGCTTTTACAGTGATTTGTTCTCGTTCAGCGCCCTCTTCGGTCAAAATTTAATTATCATCACAATTGACGACACAAGCTCCTAGAACCTGGTATTCCACTCGGACTGTGATTGGCTGGTAAGTACATTGGCAGCGATTTCTAAAATTGGCGAAATATCTTGGCGACGCTTTCCGTGAATTTGTATATTATTTCAACAATCAGAAAGAGACAGGATCGTACATAGAATTTTTTTTCAAAGGGAGGGGGCGAGTATATATTTAATTAAAGGCTTACTGATATTTAATTAAAGTTAAGTTACAAATTAAATTAATTATAGTTTACCGAAATGAGAAACTTTTACATGCTTTGTTAAATACGTTTTCTGATAAAACACAGATCTTAAATATTTACAATTAGAACTTTCAATTTCCATTCTTTGTACGTTCCAAATTCTTCTAAATAAAGGAATATATGGATAATAAAGGAATAGAGGAATAATGGTTAAATAAAGAGAAATAAATAGATAAGAAAGCAATCTAAATCAATGGATTAGAAGCCAATCGTGGAAAGCATCGCCAAGATATTTCGCCAATTTTAGAAATCACTGCCAATGTACTTCCCAGCCAATCATAGGCTGAGTGGAACCAGGTTCCAGGCGCCTGTATTGACGACAGCAAAGTTTTTGTCAAGACTTTCTGTTGGAGACTTCCATGCTAGCCTACTCTTCGGCCTTGTGCGCCAGATCTTTACTCCCATTGTTTTGCAATCTGATTCATTTGAATCAATCCAACGAAGTTTGGACCTCCCTCTCTTATAGGACGTAAAAGGCTTGGCCATGAAAACTTTCTTCACCGGAGTTATGAGAAGCCCAGTTCAATCTGATAATTTTAATAGTTTTATTATATCAGGCTTTCTAAACGTTCTATACATTTCGGATTTCATACATCGTCAAAATTTAAACTAGCTAATTTTTTTTCTGTCTACAGCAACGAAAATCCTTTTAACACATTATGTGCAGGCACATTTCGCAGCGAAATTGTACCGGGAGCGGGCGTTTTGTGCGCAAATTTAGTTATTCAATTAAATCTCAATAGATCGAAAATTATTTAATTTTTTAACCAACTTTTTGTATTTTATATTAAAATGTATAAACAAATATATAAAAAAACAACCATATTTTTGTAAAAAAAAAATATTTTTTTAGTGGATAAATTTATAATAGTATCTTAAATATGAAAAATCAAATAGAAATAGTAGTATATAGTTTTAATTTTTTCGAATTATGTTAAATATAAATATTTTTACATTATAAAAAAATGAAAAACAAGAACATTCAGCTTCGTTTTCCTGTATATACCGTTATTTTTGTACCCACAAACAAACCATGTTGTTACACTAACCCGTACTAGTACGTGACCCGCTCTTCAGTATCAATCGTCAGAAAACGTACTAGTTGTGTGCCCCGTATACTGTGTTAATAAGAGTGCTTTTTCTTCAAACCATATTCAAATATGCCGGTTCCTTCAATTTTTATGAAAATTTATTGAATTTTTTAAACAAATTACCGATTTATGGGACACAAGTACTTTCGTATAAAAAAATTGTTTTTTTCAGGCGTCATAGGAATTTCATCTACAAATATATTCTGCACGTGTCAATACGGATGTTGCGTAAGATGCCGGCTGTAGCAGACGCTCTCGTTTCATATCTCTGTTCAAAAAAAAAGATCTAAATTTGATTTTCTTATCTTTTCCTACTTGATTAGACACTAGAGAGAAAGAAAAAGATTTTAAAACTGGATGAAATGTATAAAGGGGGTGGAAAGCCGGGTAAAATTGCTAAATAAATTATAAGGTTGTATCGAGAAAAAGAAGTAAAATAGAGAAAATGACAGATGTTCACCATTGGAAAAAAGGGTTTATTATTGCAGCCTTATCAGCAGAATCCTCAATTTCTAAGATATAATGAGATTATCTAAAACTGTAACCTCGGATGTGTTCAGTGCCGGAAACATTCATTTCTTCCCCAGGTCTTGTCAAAAGAAATAGCTAAAAATATAAAACAATTCACTAAGATCGTTATATTTGTCGTCTTAAAGTCTCATCATACGTCAACTTGTGCCCTTTAAAAAAACAACGGATTCATTTTACAATTCTTTTACACGAGGAATAATGCATGAGTTTTTACTGTGATAGCGAAATTTTTTCAACTGATTAAAAGGCTTATCACATGTCAAGGTTGGCTAAAATAAATCGGTTTGAAAATTTCCACTATTACACAAAAAATTCGAGCATTATTCATCGGCAAATGTAATCGCAAACAGAATACGTTGATTTTTCAACGCATCGAATTGATGTGTGTTAAAGTCTTTAGACCAAACGATGACCGAATGGCTAGGATGCAAATTCTAGGTACAGGAATCCGTGGGTTTGAGTTCTGCTTCAGACATGGATATTCTTAGCCTTCCGGAATTGGCTTTATTCAGTAGGTCCCGGCATTGTGGAAATGGTCATTGTCTTAGTATTAATTCGATCATCATTACTAGTATATTGTAGTACTATGTTAAACAACCACAAATGGCCCACAGGTAGTCCCTGTATCTGGTCATTGGAAGAGTGAACTGGGCAGACTGGTAGTTGCAGATCAATAAATCCGTATAAGAAGGTGCTGACTTCAAGTGCTTTATAGGAGGGTGCTAGGGAAAAGGTATTCTGATATAATCCTGAAATTGGTCCAAAGTTTTTCTAATGAGACATTTTTAGTAATCTATTGCGAAAGTTGACCCATCCCTTACCAAATAAATAAAAATCGCTTCTGGAACATCAAGAAGTGCAACAGGACTGATTATATGTTCCGAGCCCTCCAAGACTGAGTATTCTTCTAGTGAGCATGAATTAGCACCGAGCGAGAAAATTAAACATCTCAACGGGAAATAGAGGATAGATAACGGTGGATTCGTGAGTTCATAACACAAAAACTAGAAAGGAAAGAGTTTAGGGATAGAAAAACATGATATTTTTGAGGCCGGAGACAACCGTTCACGTCGACAAATAAAAATCGCCTTCAATTGCTTTCTCTTTCACGTTACAAATTAGTACTATAATGTGAGGGTACGAAAAAATTTCTGTTTTCATTTATATTGTACGTCTTATGTGTAAGACTATCCTTAATAACAAAGTCTTGAATGTAATGCCTCTGTATATTATTTTCTTTGTCCTTGAACAGATGCTGTCTTTGAGACTTCTATACGCCAGCCCTCTGGCTTCTTTAGTTACGGGGTGGATTTATAAAAAGAAAGAAGTTAAAAGTGCCCTCGATGATCCAACCCTTGAGTCAGATCCTTTTAGAGCAGAATATGTGAAGTCTATTCCTGAGGCACAGCTTTTCAGAGGTGTGCTGTTTCAAGGTTACTTGGTGCCTGCCAGCATACTGGAAGGATTGGATAATATGCCTATCAGAGATGATGACATATTTATAATCACTTATCCCAAATCAGGTTAAATGCTTTTGATTTTGCAAATTTCTTTTTGACAAATACTTTAAATGTCTTAAGTAAATAAATAGTAGAATTTTATATCATTGTGAATACAAAATTCAGTACTATTGACACAGTATATATTTTTTTTTACTTAGGCACAACTTGGACTGAAGAAATTGTGTCTCTTATTTGTGAGGGTGGTAATGTTAAAAAAGTCAATCAAGAGCTTCTTATATATCGCGTCCATCATCTAGAAGTTGGTCGTCTTTTCGGACACTTAAGATTTCTTAAGAAACTTCCATCTCCAAGACTCATAGCTACTCATCTTCCTCTCCCACTTCTACCCAAAGAGCTTCAGAATCCTAAATGTAAGGTGCGTTACAATTTTTTAATATCTATAATTTAAAGATTTTACCTCAATTATTAAAATCATTATAAACATTATATTCGAATAATAAGGGACACGTGATAACTAGAATGTAATCCTTAATAGTATAGAACATATCTGACTAAATCATTGTACTTCAGATTCAAATTACGACTTAATTCTAAACGTAATAGTTTGGTTTACTTACCTCTTAGAAAGTAAAGTAAATACTCTATAGTCGCAGAAACAGAACACTGCTTGATAAAAGATATAAATTGTTCAATATAAAATAAAATAGAATATTAAAGATTTTCTGCAGAAAATAAACTTAGATAGCAGGGAAAAGTTAGACATCCGTTAGAGATTAGTTGGTAGTTGCTCCTTTGGTTGGGTGTACGTTGGAAAGTAAAAATGAAATGGAAGCATTTAGTTTCATGTCATATATTCAACCCTTGGTTTTCTTTAAATTGCTAGGGCTTCAAAAATTAGATAATTTTAAGAATATAAATCTCTTAACAAACATGGTGTTTTGCGGATTTTTTATTAGTACCAAAAGTATCCCCAGACCCATTCATAAATCATCTTCCCCTTTTTTTTTCTTTATGCACCCCTGTATATTTTAAAATAAATATAGTGTAATAATATTCATTAAAAGAAAATTTATATGTACTTTTTCAATACAAAAATGATAACAATATGTAATAATACTGTATTCTATTGTGTCTGCTAAATTGGAAAAAAAATCCTTGAAAATTCTTGCATAAGTAACTTCTTTACAGTATACCAACCAAATTTGAAGCCCCTAAATTTTGCCGCTTGCATGCTTGGCATTTGATGCATTTCCTGTCAGGAACGGCTCTGAGTGTTCTGCAGCTACAGAAAAGTTGTGATGCATAGATGTAGTTCCTCGTGTTGAGTTGTCACGTTCGCTTCCCACGTAGTCTGAGCTTCTAAATTCTCCCTGGTTTCCCAGGAAGTCCACCTATTCAGCAGTTAGGATTCCCCGACCCCAAATCCGGACAATGGCTCTCCCACAAGGGAGACCGATGGTGAAGGCAGGGGAAGGGTATGGTAGGGGTTAGGTCTGCAATGATGAGCGACCCGGCAAGATATTCAGCATAAGACGAAGGCCTAGATCCATGGGGCAGGCCTTCCAAGCCAACCAAAGGGATCAAAATCCCGGAGGTGGCCACCGCTCACTTTTAGTGTTCTGTCTCATCCTTTTCTTTCTTTTTTTTTTAATCCCAAAATTCTTCTCCCTTTTCTTTAGTTCTTAGGTTAGGGTTTTTTCAATTCCCGGAGCTAATGCGAGGCTCCAGCGAGTTATTTTTCGAGCATGCCGAGTAACGAAGGTTCCGCAGGGTGGGCCAAAGGTCAGTCACAATGATCCACAGGTAATAGTCTAGAGGGCAGGAATTATGTCTGTCACCCTGTTCTTCTTGTTTGGCTTTCCGGTTTCTCGTCTATAGGTGAAAGGAGCTAAATTGACCCTCTTCCTCTTATTTAACTCTTCTTCTCGTCCCTCGTGGTTTCACGCCACTCTCACTAAATCCGGCGTCTAGAGGTCCGCTAAGCATCCAGTAGTCTAGTACACCACATACATGGTGTTTTGTGGATGAAATGTATTTCATCCAAAAACCTTCTTTTATTAATTTCAGATAATTTACGTTATGAGAAATCCGAAAGATAACGCCGTATCATATTATCACCACCACCAGATGAGCAAGTTTCTTGGAAATACTTCATTTTCGTGGGACCAGTTTTTAGCTCATTTCTTATCTGGCCATGGTAAGACGATTTAAATCTGCTGGTTAATTCTGTTTGCTTAACATAAGTTAAAAATCTGAGCATAAGTACTTTATTAATGACATGTTTATGGAAATATAAGTTGTTTAATTAAAATAAATTCAAATATTTCTCAAACTACCAATGTGTTCGAATATAGTACTATATAACAGCAACATAGAAACTTACTGATCTTCATTTCAAAATGTTTCACAGACGAACCTAAACTCTTAACAAAGGTAAATTAAAATATTCAAAGCTAAATCGTCATTTTTTTTTTTTTTTTTTTTTTTTTTTTTGTGTGTGTGTGTGTGTGTATTTCTAGCAATGAATAGGGCTCTAACATTTTTCTGATGTATATTTTTAAGAATATTTTAAGTCTGTATCGCATCTATAATATATTAAAAATTCAATTCCTAACTATTTTACAATGCAGATAGGACTATTAACCCCTTCCGGTAAAATGACGAGTCTAGCTCGTCATTAGTTTTTCATTCCATACCGCACAATGACGATCTACACTCGTCATGCGATTAAAGTTATTGTTAAATATGATAATTAATTTAGTTTAAAATTTCTAGTGTACTGAATTTGGCAACACTTTTATCAACTTGTGAAAATCACAAGTCACTATTGCATATTGTTTACTTAGAATTTCGTGGTACAAATAATTGCGAAATTAATGAGTCAGAATAAAAAAAAAACCTACTAAGAAATGCCGTGTGTGTTACAAGAATCAAATTAAACGTGAGACTAAGTGGCGGTGTAAACAATTAAGAATTACTTTGCACTTTGTTTTGAAAAGTACCACTAGCTTGAAGACTATTATCTGTATATCTTATTAATGTTTTGCTTTGATATTTTCTTAATTTTACTGTTTCTGATATTATTTAACACTATGTAAAAAGTGGATTTTAATTAAGAATATGTAAGAATTGTAAAATGAAACAAGTTTTTTAAATAAAAATTAAATGGTTATTTCATGCACAGTTTTTTTATTATTAAATCATACTGGAAGGGGTTAAAACGTTATAGAACCCCTTTTTTTATCTGATGTTAGAAATAATTTTTCTATTACTGAAACTGATAATTTATTTTTTACCTTTTATTACTGCAGTGGTATATGGTTCTTGGTTCGACCATGTTCTGCCTTATTGGGAGTACTGTAAAGAACACCCTGATAATGTGTTGTTTTTATCCTACGAAGAGCTAAAACTAGTAAGTAGTAATATTTTTATTCTACGCTTGATATTTCATTTATTTAACACTAAGTGAAATAATAAAACACGTAGATACGTTAGATTACCTTAATAAGTCACGAATAACCCATCGAGTGCACACATTGTCGCGAGCACGGCTGTTTTTGGTTTTCCGCCTGTGGCAACGCGAAAAGAGATGGAAAAAAAATAAAATGGTTGTTGTTGCTTATGTCGAATGTAGTATTTTTGAATACTAAAAAGCTCTCCCAAAGACTATTTTTTAGAGAATAGAACACACATAACTGCTATTTAACATAATCAGGGTAACCAAACACCTTTGTTGTTTGGTATGCCCTGACTTTTTCAGGTTTTATAAAAAGATTAGGGCTGGTCATTGCTAGATGGCAATACTTGACCACTACTCATACACCATCGTTACCTTGAGAAAAGGTGCTTATTTTCAGCCTTTAAGGGAATGTACAAATGTGTAGTTCTGCTGACACATTACACTGTCAGAATTTAAAAATGTATGTAATTTAATAGGCATAGAAGAAAGTCGTGACATGTCTTCCTTAGATATTATCTCATTTAAAAATTAATAAGCATTTGCTAAACAGTAATACAGTAGAACCTTGATTATCCGAACCTCGATTAACCGAAACTCTCTGTTAACCGAAGTTGGTTTCTTCTTCACTTTCTACTATCATCCAAAATTTTCTCTTTACAAACATACATTTTTAAAGTTTTTTTTTCTCACATTCCTTTTGTACGCAAGCTGTCCTTTCCAAACTAATAGTGCAGATAAATGTTTTGGAATTATTTTTTTTTTCTTTTAGAATTCCTTCTCTCAAACTCAATTCTCGGTATAAGTGTAGTCTTCTCCACTTTCAAACATCCCTGTTCTAAACAAAAACACATCCCATTTCGAAATTTGGAAGGTCATACTGCCGAGTCACAGAACAATCGAATGTTAATGTTCCAATGACGATACTACTTATTAAACTAGATGATTATGGATGAATTCTCGATTATCTGACGTAGGTTCTGTCCCAATTGCTTCGGATAATCGAGGTTCTACTGCTGCAATAATGAAAAATGCCCAAATTATTAAAATTTGTTTAAAAAAATTATGTGACTTAAAATGTGTTCATTAGTTTTTACCTAACCTATATAAAAAATGATTTATGATAGACATCTTAAGCAATCCTTAAAATTGAAACAATAAGACTACTGACTGTTTTGTAAAAAGTACTTATGGGAGAGAGCACTGAAAATATCTGGATTTAGCAAGGGAAACAAGAATTGGAAAAGCTTGAGAATCAGAGAAATTGTGGGTGAAAGAAAAAGAAGAATATTTTATTTAAAATTACTACTATTCTCGATGTGTTTTTTAAAATAGTGTAGCCTGTTCTACTACTTCTAGACAGTATAAATAGCAACAATTAAAAATGTATTAAAAAAACAAAGGAAGTAATCTTTAAGTTAATTAACTTATAAGACTACTCTCGTTTCTTCATATTATTTGAGTAAGTTTATGAGTAAAAGACGCTATAGCTTATTCAACAAAAAGTAACGATCGCCCCACCGGAGGATTGCGAGTTCGAGGGGGGCAAAGATCTACCATGTTCATTAATAGCGACTGAGGCACGTAAAACAGGTTGGTGGTCACGATGTCCTCTAACTTCAAACGATACTTCTGGAGGTGGTAGTCCAAATCTGGGGAGTCTTCTGCTTCAAAATTATGAGAATTCAGCGTGACAATGTTACTCGGGTCCGTAGAATTTCTTAAACTACACGTGTTCCTCGGGTGGTACTCAATAAGTAAAATCTTCGCAGCACTGTTTGAATAAAGATAATTTTCTGTATTGTCAACTGCACTGGAAAGAAAAAGAAAGTTCATTAGTAAGACTTCTTTATAAAAATATGGAATACTTCTGTAGGAACAAAACTCTCTTAAAATTTTCTTACCATTTATTGATTGAAAAAATTTACCTTCATGAAAAATTAAATCTAAAATTATAAAATTTTGAAATGTTAAAAATAAATTACGATTAAATTTTTTATTGATTTTTTTTAGCTACGGTATATTTATCATCTTTTTATTTTCTCTTTCTATAATAGGATTTGAAAGGCATGGTTAAGAAAATTGCTGAGTTCTTAGAACGTGATCTCAGCGAAGAAGCAGTGGATACTATTGTGGATCACTGTACATTTGACAACATGAAATCAAACAAAATGGTTAATCGAGAAAAACTGCCAATAGCAGACTTATTCGATATGTCAAAGTCGAAATTTATGCGTAAAGGTATGACTCCTTCTCTTTTATACTGCAAAATCTTATAAATCAATTATATACAATAGAACCTCGGTATAACGACCCCCTGTGGGACAAACATCATATGGTCGTTGTAATGAATTGAAAAAATAATAAAAAAATTGAGCAAAGAAATGATGCAACAGTACGTACCTAGAGAACACTTCTATTTATTTGTATTTCCATTACTGAATTTTTGAAAAAAAGTCTTTGATTGACGCCTGTTTCAAGTTCATATAGGAATTTTTCATTATCACTGATTCCATATCCATTAGATTTTAAAGGAAATCTTCAGAATTAAAATTTTACCTAGATGCCTAAATTTATGTTTTGATCTGCTTACGTTTGGAGGTTAAAGCGAAGATTTTTCACTTCGCTAGGTACTCCGTTAAACCCAATTACCTTGACCTTGACCAATTAAATTGTCCTTCAAAATATTGACGAAAGGCATAGATTGCATTGAAGGCTTCTTTTTCAAAAGCTTGGACGATTTCTTCTCCGTCGTTGGAATAGCAGATTTCTTCATTTTCAGTAATACGGGTAATAAAATCGTCCTCATTCAAATTTTCTTCGCAGCACTGTTAAGTTTCGTCTACCGCAACAAACTTATCAAAAGATAATTGAAGATTTAGTTCTCTCCCTTTTGTCCCTTTACTCTCCTTTAAGCAAACACAAAGAGAGAAATACAGAATTCTTGAAGTTGCACCACAGTACAATAATTTTGAAATAGCCCACTTGCTTATGAGTTCTGCGGACTAAATTTGGCGATCATTCTAATAAAAAATAATACACTTGGGGTCGTTGTAATGATTCAAAATTAACATTATTCCTATGGTAAAATAATTGGGACATTTTAAGATGGCCATTCTAACGAAGGGGTCGTTGTTTCGTGGGGTCGTTAAAAAGAGGTTCTGCTGTAAAAGAAATTTAATTAACTTTTATCAACTTTTTATTGATAGATTTGTTTTATCATATGTACTTAAAGCAACCATATTTCTAAACAGTACATTGGGGACAAATCAACGGTGGGTCCCCGAATCCAAGGAAATCTTGGGGACTTATACGTTGACATAATACATTAACAAGTATACCTATACTTTAAAACTGCATTGACTTCATATACTTCAAAATGAACTAAGATAGCTTTTTACTTCAATATTATGAAGCTAGGAATATTTATTGAAACTTTACCTATTCCCCTTAAATGAACTTTTCAGTTGTTTATCAGCAAAATCATACCCTCAGAGTGTTTAAAAATATTTTCAAATATTAATAATATAAAAATAGAAGAAAAAATTAAAAACTAATATACTATTAACACTCTAAAAATTAGCAAAATATTTGAATTCATTCTGAATATATGATATAAGGGGAAAAACCTGCTTACATATTTTCTCGCTATATATGGTAGTAAGGGCGCAGACCAGTTTTTTGCCACGGGCGCTAAAGGACCTAGTTACGTCCCTGTGGAAAGATCAGAATTTTCTCGTTAACAATCATTAGTATTCAGACTTTTGAGTATCACTGACAATGGGGGTTGTTACAGGAAACGTTGTATCACGTTTCCAGAGAGATCAAAAAGATTGTTTTCTCGTGGTTAAGTTTAGTCGCTACGGCATACTATTCTGTACACAAGGGCTAATCTTTTATCGTGACGACTGAGCTCAGGATATTCATAATATATCCTGCGCAGGATATTCCTCAATAGTGACCTAAATACGGTTCGGCTAACGTAAGCAGAAGAGAGATGCAACCCCCTCGAACAGTTTCCTTCGGAGGAAAAAAGCAAGTTTACAGAGAGAGCAAGACTGCTTTGTTCCTTTATAGCTTAAGTGAGGCAAATTGTACACAATTTTGAGAGTTAGTTGTCTTTCGGAGGAGACGGTTGAGTCTCAACGATTCTTTTATTAGTATATTCGAATAAATATTTATTTATTTTTTTTTTTGTACAAAAAATTCATAACATAGTCCGCAGAACCAACTCAGGCCCGAGAGTCGGGCATAAGAGTATGACAAAATTATAAAATGATTTGCTTAACCTATCGAAAATCGTCTATCTGACCAAGGACGATTTCTCCCATTCGGATCCAGGAGGTTCAACAAAAAGCTACTTAAAAATATAACGTTCATTACGAATAAATGCTGTTTCCATTTAAAATATATTTTGCTGGTGATATAGACAAAACAACAGCTCCAGATCGTCAAAATCCGCGGATGACTAGTTGTCGTCCAGAAATTCTTGTCCAGATTAATAATATGAAGCAAAATTAAACTGCAGCAAGTTAGAAAAACAAAAAAGGACAAATCTTTAAATTTGGGGATTTTATGCCTCATGTAATTAAATTTTTTTTGTGTGGGGGGGGGAGAAATCTAGAGATTGTCCCACAATTTTGATTACATATGGTGATATTATACGTACTTCATTTATTTTAAAGTTAAAAGATCTAGCTAGTCCCACTAATTTCTTTCCACCATTTTCTTTTGTTTAGGTATTGTTGGGGATTGGAAGAATTATTTTACAGCAGAACAGTCTGCCGCTTTCGAAGAGGTTTACAAGCAACGAATGGGCGATAGTGACTTACCCATAGCATTTGAACCTGATGAGGCACTACAAGCTATGCTTACACATGGAAGAATAATTTTCAACCACCCAGAAATGAAATTAAACAATCAGAAGGAAGATATTGACCCTGAACCTTGTGAAACTGTAGAAGCTTTCTACAAACCAAATTACCCTTTCAAACGTACATGGATACCATTTCAGTCATTACATGTTCCAGTAGATCCTTTACCACTAGATGCTGTTGGATGACAAAGAACTATCTAGAATCTGAAGAATAATTATTTAAGAGAATGAAATATAAATGCATTTCTAAAAAGAAAACTCAGACTTCAGTTCATTAGACACATTTCACTGAACTTTGACTATAGCATTATTCTCATTAGAACATATGATAAAATGAGCTTAAATGCAATATAAATTACAATTCGTGTTGTTTCATCAGTTTATATTTGTTCAGGAACAATGCAAATCACTTATATGATGTATATAGTAATGATGCTAATGTATATATTTACACTGATGTAAAAGTATTCACTATATATACTTTCTTTTATAACTGTTTTATTTTTGTTTGAAATAAAAGCTTTTGATGGTTGGTTTAAAGGAAAACTAAATGGATATATGAGCTTCTTAGTATTTATTGTAAAGCATAACTTTTTATTTTGATTTGAATTAATAAAATTGAATGTAATTTGAGTTGAAGGCATAGTATTACATAATTGCGTTTACATGTATATACAATAATGTAAATATAAAGAAAATATATAGTGATAAACATTTGCGAAAACAATCCTTGAAGTATTTCTTTAAAGTTTTTCAGACTCAAGATGATAGTCAAGGCGAATGTGCTAGTATCTGAATTACATACCTTAATTACTTACTGTTCAATTCAACACATAAAAAGTATGAAACTTTACTTTTATACTCTGATACTTTAAACAATGGCAAATTTAAACCAATTTAACCTAAAACATATAACATGTATGTTCTTTCAGCCAGTTCTTTATTATATTAAATACACTGAATTTTGTGATGAACTAACTTATCTTGGGAAAATATGAAGAAATAAGAGTATTTTTCATAAGTAATTATGAACTTATTCAATTATCTAGTAATTTATTGAATATATTATTGTTTTTACTTAGCATCAACAGAATATTTTTTTTAACAGTTTTTGTGTATCATTCAAATTTTTGCAATTAACTTGACAATAAGAACCAAAGAAATATTAAAAATTCAGTCATACTTGCAATATTATTAAAATGAATAAAAAAAATATAAGTATAATGAATTAAAATTGAACCTATATTCTTATATTTGTTTAAAATTAAATTAAAAAATTCAATAAAATGAATAATTATTATAATTAGGTTTAAATTATGGTGTAAACAGTATTATATTTATATTTTCTGTTGTATAATGTACAATTTATGTTATTAGTTCATTTTGAATTATTTCTATATATTTTTAAAACCTTTTATATGATAGTTATATAGTATTATTTTATGTACAAGTTCTGTTGAATAAAATGTATAAAAAATTTGAAAATTCTAATATTTTTTTAATTTACAGAATTTTATTAAATTTGTTATTGCACACCTAGCTTTCACTCTAGGTATACAAAGCCAGTAATGTCTAGTGTCTTAAAAAAAAAAAAAGTTTTGGGGGTAAATTTTCTCTCAGATAAATTATAAAGTTTTAATTTCAGATTGATGTATTTATTTCTTGTGATTAGATATGAAAAGGAATTTTCATTTGCCAGTATCAATAATGATTATATTTTAGAAATTGCCTAGAATTGATGTTATACAAATTTTCAAAAACATTTAATCGACATTTACTTCACTTTATTTTTATGACATGTATTGAAACATTAATTCAAGATTAAAGAATAGCATCTGTTGATCACAGAGTTATTATAGATATATTAAAAAAGTCTGCATCTAAATATATTCATTAGTTTCCATATAATATATATAGACATACACCAAGCTATCATTTTATTTAAATGGATTTTTTTACCTTTATTTTACATGTATATCAAAACTGCATGATTGTTTGATTGTTACCTCTGGATGCAACTGTATAAACAATATGGAGAATATTGCATAAATCATAATTCTCAAAACACTAATTCAATATTCAAGATAAAGGTTAGCTTCAGTTGATCTCAGTTATCACAGATATATCAAAGAATCTTGCATTTCAAGAAATTCATTAGTCTCAAGGTGATATGCATACAGGTACACACTGAGGCATTATTTTATTTTAATGGATTACTCACTTTTCATCCTTTTGCATCCAGTAAAATGTTTTTATCCAAAAAATCAATCCTAAAAAAAGCCTTGAAACTTCATGAAAAAGGATAGTTTAAGTTGATCCAAAAAAAATTTTAAAAACTATTATCGGGGATATGTTTAGTAGTTTTCAGCACCTGTTTGTGCATCGTCTGAAAAGTTACTTACCTTAGAAACCTATAAACATTAATTATAGAACAAAATAAATTTGAATAAGTATATAGACTAAGTTTTGCAAATATTATAAAGAAATTTAGAAAAAAAAAGTCTTGATATGTTTAGTAGATTTTGCATGATGTTCCAACAGCGATACAAATTTATAGACTTTTATTATATAATTTGCATATATGATAAAAGAATTAATTATATATAACTATTTGTCATAGTTTTTATATAAAAATAAATTAAATTTTAAGGTGAAAAATTTCAAGACAATTACAAATTTGTTATTGGGATAAAACATCTTCATTGAAATAAAAATATATTGACTAAATATTTACAATTTAAAAATACAAATTCATTGCTTATATATAATATAATCCAAATTGATTATATGCTGAACCTAGACATCAATTGAATAGAATCCAGTAAACACTGTCCTCGTGGTTTTCTCTTTCTTTTTTTCTTTTTTGTGTGAGTAAAATTTCTTTATATTTCGATATGAAAATTAACAGTTTTGTTTTGCTTTTGCTGGTATACATTTTTCTTGCACAGGCATAACTGCCAAGGTACCACCTTTTACAATTCATACTATAATGTGAGCTAAAAATCTAGGCTGAAAATACATTCACAAGTTCATATATATATATATACAGTTTTAATATAATAATACTTTGCCAAATCCTTATCACATAAAACTACTTAAGAATTATATTCAAAGTAAATAAAACTTTTCAATTTTTATGCAATTAGTTATATTATTAAACACATACTCTTCTTTTCCTCTAGAAAGATGAAAGAAATATCAATGAACAATTTTATGTGCACAGTATTTTCTCTTGTATGTCTCCAGGACCTAATAAACTATTTTGCATCATAATCAATATTGTTCAAATGAAATCTTTAATAAAAACATTTGACAAAAATCTGAATACATAAAACAAGATCTAGAAGAGTATTACTCAAAAATCATTCTATTTAAAAAGAAAAATAATAATTACGTTTTAAGTTATTGTATGTAGCTGATTTTGCCTTAATTAGAAATTCTTTGTCAAGATTCTGTTTAAAACAAAGTTCATGTATAATTGATTTAGCTAATATATCTCCTAAATTTTATCAAGGACAGAAATTCAGTACTTGTTTTGTATACAATGTTGAATGTCTTCTCACATTCTGCATTGCTATGTGGTATTGTTAGAATATGCAGAATAATTTTTAAATTTATATTCTATTTTAAATTTAGTTGAATCTGATTGCAAACCACATGGATAACAATAGCAGATATTTTCTGTGATATAAATAGAATTATCTACTGCATTGTGAATTGAGAATGCTTATATGAATTCAACTTATCATAATTATATGTATGTATTAAACTTATCATAATCACAGATTGTAGAAAATCTTATTTTTTTTCTTCCGTTTTTGCACGAGAGTAATTTTTTTTTTTTGAAATTGAAAGAAAACTGTAGATTTTCACATCAAACATACAATTTATTATGTGACACAAATCCATACAATGTACAGCTATGCACAGGCATTAATAATCCTTCCCCCCAAAATAGAAAAACTATGGAAATTAGATGCAAATTTATTCATGAGATAAAATATATAAACATAAAAACTACATTTAATCCAGGGTTGGCATGATATAAATCAATTGATTTAAAAAAAAAATTGATTTAAATCAATTTTTTTAAAAGCTATATTCCAAAGACAGGAGAATTGGGAATCAGTCAGCACAGTAATAACAAAAGTAAATAAGTGTAAATAGATAGCATGTGCTTTCCAAGAATTTAGGGGTTGTTATCAGAAAGTACATAATAGGGGTAGTACAATGATTGATTATGACTGGTGGAATTCATTTTATATAATGGGAAGTAAAGAGAGTATTACAGAACTTGCAATCCAGTTTGTCTACCAAATAACAACAGCCATGGATTCATCTGCTAGAATGGAAAGGCAGTTTTCTTCTTTTGGTATTGTTCATTCTAGCCTTCATAACCAATTAGTAATGGATAAAGCATCAACGCTAGTGTTTTTATTGAAACAATTAAATCCATAATTTGGTGCTTAAAAAATACTGAAATAATTGTGATTTGTTTTTTAAATAAATAGTTTGCATTAAAAGAATATTTAATTTGTTCTTTAAATTTATATCTTATTTAGTTTGCAATATCCAATTACAAAATAATGGAATGTATTTAGATTAAAATTTATATATTTAATTTTAGGTAATCAGTGTGTAGAATATACTAGTTAGATGTTACTTCTTATAACAAACTATTCTATGTATATTGCAAAAAACATAAAAACAACAATTAAAATTAGTATTCAGAAAAAAATCAAAGAAATCCAATTTAAATAATAATAATAAAAAATCTGATTTAAATCAAATAAATCTGATTTTTTTTTAAATCATGATTTTTTTTCCAACTCTAATTTAAACAATGCTTTAAGCTGATATAACTTGTCTAGTAGTTTATGTCTAATCTGTACTTAACATTTAAGTTGAGACAAAACATATTTTTCAAACAGAACATATTTTCTATAATTATATTTGGCATCCTCTCTAGATGTATAATTTTGAAAGTCATTTAAGAATAATTTTATTATTAGAAAATATTAAAACAAATAAATATACCTAGTTTTCAAGAATATTAGAATAAAACAAATAAAAAAAACTTGTAACCAATTTAGCAGAATAACATACAGAAATAAACTAATTTCAAATTAATATTTTGATTGTGTTTTTATTTCCATAACTACGTAATTAACTTTTCATAATTATATTAAATTTTCAAAGAAAAAAAAATAGCTTTTAGATTTTGTTTTTGATGATGGAGAGGTATGCAAAAGGTATTATTTTTTTACTTATTCTATTGATTTTTTTAATGTCATACATTAAGAAAGAAAGATTGAACTAAAGCTGAGCAAACTTAAAGTTCAATTTGAAAATAATATAAACTATTAGGTACATTATAATAAGAAGCATTACAATTTATGAATTATGCATAAAAGTTAAAAGCTTAATTTTACAAGGTAAAAACATAAAGAAAAAATGATTAAAGGATTTTGCAACTGTTGATAATAATCATGGAATTAAACAGGTTAACCTTATCTTTACCACTAATCTGGTGGAACTTTATGCCTTAAACAAAAAATGAATGAAATAAAAAAAAAATAGTTAAAAATAAACTTTAAAAAAATATTATATACAAATTAATCTATAAACATTCAAAACTTACTTTAAATGTTTTCCATATTATATTTTTCAATCTTACTGAATCGGGAAAAATAATTTGTTAGATACAGATGCGTAACATACTGAAATTTTTAAAATACTGACTTAATAAGACTTTACCTATTAAGTTTCACAAACATTAATTGCCAAATTTAGAAACCCATTTTCTAGCAATCTGAATCTCCTACAACCTGTGAAAAAGGTTGGGAGTTGTAATGTGCACCTCCCTTTTAGGGTTTCGGCGGAAAATGAAAAGTAAAAATAATAAAATTATTAATAAAAAAATAACTAAATAAATTATTTAATCTTTATAATAAGTACTACAACACAAAAACCCTTTGAATTTTCACACACATAGCCATTCCTTTGCAGATTTTTCAAGTTAACTCTGTGGGTAGTGTTTATATTTCTTTTAACATTGGACAGGATAAATTTGTCAAAAAGAATAGTGTTAGCTAAGTGAAAAGGTACTTTTTATTAAGTAAAAGGTCATTTCTTTAACCTCATATTGGATCTATTTGCCAATATATATATATATATATATGTAAAAATGAATGATTCTGAATGTTTAAGAGATTTACATAAATTAACTTAAATAGCTTTCTCATCAACTACAAGTTATCCCTTCTAAAAGAAAACCTTTTTTGAATTTATATATATATATATATATATATATATATATATATATATATATTGTGATCCAGTGTTAAAGCGAATGGAAAACAGTCCTTCCTGATAATAATAAGTTTATTAAATCATCATTTCATTTAAGCAAAACTTGAGCCATTTTCATTTATTCGTCGAAATCATGAGTAGAGTGTGTTCACAGTTCCATGTCCACGCTCTAACCGACTCTTATCTGTTTGCAAACTCATCTAAATCTTTCAAAATGCTTCTGCCTGTCTGGATTATCCTGAAAGCTTTTGCGAGTGTGGGTCTTTTTAATTTATTTTATTATTATAAAAGAGTTCTCTTTTTAAAATTGTTTATAACTCACGTAATTTTTAACTACCCCTTTTTTAGACTTGACATATATATATATATATATATATAAGGTGCAAAATAAATGTATTCAGAAATGGGCAGGGAACATCCACATTTGTAAAAAGGAGGGCACAGTATGGCTTCCTTTGAAAAATGTCAAACATAAACATTATATGTGGTTTAAATAAAATATTTTATTTATAAAGAATAAGATTCATTTATAGCATTACTTGATAAATTATTAGTAAGGTCAGTATCTAATGTAGCATTAACATTTAAATCTTTATATTTGTTACGTCAAAAGGAAAGGTTATAAGAAATTCAAACTCTTGACACACATTTTATATATTATAATTTAGGAAAGCATTTACTTCATAAAATAAATGTGTACCCTGTCATTTATAAACATGAATATATTTACTGACACTCGATGAAAAAAACAGTTGTGTAATTGATATTTAAGTAATTTTAATTAGCACTTAATACATTTAATAATAGATGTAGAACTGAGTGTAATTTCGGATGGTTGGAGGAGAAAAATAATCTTCATTCTTTGTTTAGGAGCATTAAGTTTCAAATAAGTTTTATAAAAAGAAAAGTAAAATTTTCACCTAGGCCAATGTTTATTTAGAAATTTCAACTGCATAAATTTATTTTTTCTAAATACAGGAACAAAAAACAAGTAGTTATAAAAAATTGGCAGACTGAATATAAATACACATATGTGTGTAGGTGAGAAATAACAATAGTCTGAAAAAAATAATTTAAAGTTCTAGTTCATATTTTTTACATTATTTTTATAATACAGCATCAAAATTGAAAAATTAGGGGCATGTAAAAAAAAAAATAATAGTAATAATAAGGAAACATAGGTATTTATATTCACTTTTGCAGGACTTAGGGTTTTCTCCCCTTTAAAAATCAAGTCAAAATGCAATTTACAATGTAACACAGTACATACATCACTTGGTCGCATTAAACACAAAATATAAACATCATTTAAAAATATTTTTAATAAAGTTGCCAAAAAAATGGTGGTCAATCAACAAAACTTGGATTCTACTCTTTTTTTTTTTTTTTACGTCAGCACTTTACGTAATAACAATACAAAAATATGACAACCATTTAACTCAAGATTATGAAATTAATTCCCATATATAAAAATATAACATTCAGTATGAATAAAGATATATACACATCATTCAACATAGTAAGTTTTAATTTTCAGGCTCTTTAGGACCTTTTTCATTTGTTTTCTGAATATCAGCAATGATTAATTCCCGACACTTCTCCAAGGTTCCTGGTATGCACCAACCATCTTTTTCATGGCAAAAATCTTCTTTACCGTCATTTTGATGAACAAGCTCCTGTACTGATTCTAAATGTATGTCACATAACTGGTAAAAGCATTGTCTGTAAGTAGGTAATTCTCCAGGAAAATATTCATACAATAATAGTTTTACTTTTTCATCATCAGCATCATCATTACCTTCATCTTTATTAGAAGGACCAAGATAATCAGTATTGATTGTTGCTACACGCTGCTGATTTTGTAAATTTTTATTTGGCAATGTGTAATATGCTTGCCGCCTCTTATTTTTATGATCATTTATAGGAATATTAGGATTGATTCTTAAATCCATAATCTGATAAATTTTAGATTTAGGATCTATACGAGGGTTATAACCAAACTTCACCCATAATGTCCTCCATGGGCCATTTGTAAAATAATAGGCTGTACAAGGTAGAGAATGTCTTAACTTAGACCTGTCGCATTTCAACCGACCAAGCAAAGCATTACGAGTCCATATTGGTCTTTCTGTAAACAGAACATCAAGCTTCCTTTTAATTTCAAATTCTAAAGGATAAGCTTTCAATTGTAATACAGCTTCTGGTTGAGGTGCATCTGTTGAATCTGAGCTTTCAAAAGTGGTAAATACTGCAAAACCGGCTCGGCGCTTCCTGCTTTGACCAATAATATTTGGAGGCAAATTCCGCGAGGCTTCAGGTCGTTTTGGTGTCTTGCTCTGAATATCGGCATAACCATTTTGAGGTATATCAAAGCGAGAGTACAAAAGAGGTGGTATAAAATAATCAACATCTTTTTCCAGCCACGATGCAGGGTGCAGTTTAGTAGGTTTTAAATCCGGAATCATTGATTTATACTGATTTGTAGATTTATCGAATGCCATCGGGAGTATCTGAAAGTCAGCTAATGCTTTAAATTTGTAAGACTGGCTTGCAACGCCTAAAAATTCAATAGTAAAATCTACCTTTCCATCCGAAACACTTTCAATGTCACTACTGTGTTCAGTGGCTGCTTTTGTATTACTAGGGCGTTTTTTTCTTCGTTTGATTATTTTCAAAAGCAAATTTGTAGTATTAAAACGATCTCCATGTGCACTTTTGCAATATGGATCTTGAGGACGAAATTTTAGCTCTAGGCGTTTAGAGGAACTCCTGAAAGCTGAAAACATTTCTTTCTCTCCTCCTAAAGTTTCCACCATTTTATCAATGTTAATAACATTTCCAGGATACTCAATTGTGATCAGTTCTTTATTACTGTAAGCGATGTCCATCTTCAAGCATTTAATATATGACAAAAACAAATATATAAATTATAAAAGTTAATGCATTTTAATTATAAGATTACCATGGAACAGCTCATACATTTTTACAGAATAACATCTAAAATACAGGACTCATGCTCCTTCATTGTAAAAACAAACAACACACGGGAACTTCTGTATATTTACAATATTTTAAGCCGGGGTCGTAACTTGGTAGTGCAGTGTTGCCAACAAAAAACAAATTACGGATTCTATATTTTATTGCCAACCACAGCATTATGAAATTTACAATTATCAAAACAGAATTTCTAAGAGTTACGTATTGATTTTATAACATTCATGTTTAAAAATTTCAGAAAATAATTCTACGCCGATAAAAGCTTTAAGAAATACGAAGGATCGGCAAATTCTATACCACTGAGCAATTTTATTTGCGAAGCATTTAAATATGTTAATGGAGTCAAATCAGTAATCTTGAATATGATGAACATGTCTAAATTTTCTTTAAATGTTTCATCTTCATTCTATACACATGTATTTATTATAGATTTAAAGTACTGAATAGATCCATTTAAACCCGAAACGGGAGAATTAATTATTTATCTCTTCAAGATTTCAGCCGTTCCGTTTGTAGTGCAGTTTACATTCCAAGCACTGCTTAAAATCACTCTTACTTTTCTTCTTTTAGCTTGTTTACGTTCCAAAAAGATATACACAGTACTCAACAAGAGGTTTCCACTTTTACTGACCGATAAGCTATAGCTATTCAGTGTTTTCGCCCCAGTCGTAATTTCGACTTTTGACGGTCGTCTCCCAGTATGTAAATATTTGCAGGAGGGTTTTGGTTTTGGTTGGATGTTGTTTTTCCAAGAGAATTGTGGTGTCTCTGCATTGGTTGCAGAAGTATTTCGATCTACATGCCTGAATCTTATGGTTATCACGGAACCAGTTTACACAGATATTTTTGAAAGTTTATAAATTTCTATCGCGTAAGAACATCCATTTTAATGAGTTGCATTTGTTCAATAAATGAGAACTGTGACATAAAAGGCATATTTTTGGTCTTGTTATTCACATTAATCATCAATGTTTTGGATGCATTAGAGTGAAAATGTTCAGTTGATGATTTTGAACTCTGGTTATGATTAATACTTTTAAGTATCATACTTCGGGTTTCTAAGAATGGCAATAACGTACCAAATTCTGGAACTTATGTTGTATTTAAAGTAAATTACAAATACTCGCTTGGCACAGTATGTTGACTATAATAGGATGTGATTAAACTTATAATTTCGGCATATTTCAACTGAACATTTTCTTTTAAAATATTTATTCTACAAAAACAACAATTAACAATAATTACCAATGTTTCGGGCGCAATGACATTGTAAGGAGCAATTCCCTAAATAAAATAGGTATAGTAAAGTATCGGGAGCAAGCCGCCAAGGCGAACAATCTCACGCTATGTTTTTCCTCTAATGAGGACACAGTGCAAGTATTGGGTCAAAGTTCCACTCCCATAGGCAATAACGTTACGTTTCTATAAACGCCCCTCCATATGATGGTCCACTGCAAGACATTCTATTGTATGAAGGGTGTATTGCTTATCTTGATCGACGGTGACAGATGACAAAATGGCCTTGGCAGAGGATGGCTTCTGAAGCAGTTTTTGTCCAAATATCTAATATCAAAGACAGTCAGATGCGCTACTAAAGTGCACAGACTCTTTGGACGTATCCACTCTCTTGGTTCATTTAATGGCCTAATGTGTGGATGCAACCCGTGAACCATCATCGAAGGTCGCCATCAGGGTCAATACTGGAGTAGTGATCAATTGGCCATAGTGTAGACATTAGGCCATAGTACTGGAGTAGTGATCAATTGGCATAGTGTAGTGTTGACCATAGTGTGGAAGAGGCATAAAATGCCTCTTCCACACTATGGCTAATTGTTATGGTAATGGTTTGCAGTGGGCTATAGTGTGGAGAGGCCTAAAGACAGAGAGCATGTACTACAAGTGAACAGTAGATAGAAGATGATTCTAAGCTTTCGGTTCAGTGGCCAAGTGTGTGGATGCAACCTGTGAACCATTGTCTAAAGTTACCATAAGGGCCAGTACTGCAGTGGGAAACAATTGGTCATAGTGTGGAAGAGGCTTAAGATGGGACCTGCATTGAAAGTGGCTTTGCCAGTGTCAGACCATGTGATCTAAAGCATAGTTACCAGATAGTTGTGCTTCTCGTTATTTTGGCGATCCTTCTTTATTAATATTTAAAAAAATAGTGGTTTAGTAGTCCTTTCACATGTTTTATTCCTACTTTTTTATTTTTGTAAATTAATCAATTAAAAACGAGAGCAATCATAATTGCTTTTCTAGATTATGTAACGTAACTGTGATATATCTGTAATATTTTATATAGTTATCTTATATAGAGTGTATTTAATACAAATTTATTAGGTACAATTTATTCACAAAGATTTATTTTTTAGTCTTCTAATTTCTTTGATTAATTATGTTTTTCTAATACTGATACTATCTGTGCAGAGATTGAATATCAATTATAAGAAATTACCTTTTAATTAATCTTTAAACGTTGTATTTTTCTATTAATTAAAATATTTCTGTAAATATACTTAATATTAATTTTGAAAAAGCTTACTGCTTTTACATCAAAATGATCAGATAATATTATTATTCTGCCATTTTTATTTGCAATAAGATAATGAAAAAATTCAAATAAAAATAACAAAATAAGTTTTCTTCATTAAGAACACAAAAACTGAATACATTTTTTTATTACATTAATATTTTAAAATGTACAAAGTTGATAATTATATCAACAACATCTCACAAGTTCTCTTCATTCCTTCCACTGAATTTAAAACAAAGAAAATACAGATAAAAATTTTAATCAATGTAAAACTGCAGTATTGACAAAAAAATCAAGCCATTTTATCTCAATTTTTGATTAGATAAATTGAACAAAAACTTTGAGCTTTATTATTTACCCCCTTTTTATGCATTTAAATTCAAGTTCAATATATATATATATATATATATATATATATATATATATATATATATATATATATATATATATTATTTTAGAGATGAATATTAATAAAAGAGCTTTTAATGCATGCATAAATATAACTGCTTTCTACTTTTTCAATAGGCATAAGAGAATTAATGATTCATTTATTAAGGAATCATTAATACTCATGATCCCATTTAATCATAGAGAGCACAAGAAAATTTAAATGCTAATCAGTTTAATAATCTGAGGGATTTTCATCAACTATAGAGTTAAACTGAGGGAGGCTGAATAACTTAGCTTACAGAAAAATTCTTAAAAGTGGTTATTTATTGTACTGATACCAGGGATGTAGGCAGAATTTATTTATAAGGAGGGTTCTAATGTCTTAATCCAAAGTACAGTGAACTATCAATCTCAGAAAAAAATAATTTTATAATGCACACACACACATGCAAATTACATACATACTAAATACTTCATAAAACAGATCAGCAATGCCATATGTAGTTTCATTTAACTTGAAAAATATATTTGCAACCTCAATGTATCATTTAAATTAAGCTGCAAGTTTTTACTAGGTTAAAATTTGCCAGGTAAATAGTGAAGCATATTTAATTTATGCTTTATTTAATTAATTGCTAATGAATTATATGCAAATGATATGCTAATTAATTGATTGGACTAATGCTCAAAATAAGATCGCTATTTATGAGTAAGAAAACTAATACCAAAAGTGAAGCAAATACAACATTATATTGAGAAAACAATAAAATACTACGGCATATAATTTAAGTATAACTATTTATTTAAAAAATAATTTTAGCTATACATTACAAGACATTGATAATTTTTGCAGTCTGATGATCTTTTTATACATATATATATGAGTATACATTGGTCATATGAACACCAGTAATACTTTGCTCTTCGTGAAACATATCACTATTTTAAATAATTATGCAAATATAATCAGAGGTATAAACTAAAATAATGCACATGCAATCAGTATCACTTCTATAAAATCAAAAACTGAATAAAATATGATACAAATTTGCGTATAAATTTGTATTATTTAGCAATTATGATAAACAAGCATGAAATAATATTTTGTTTAAATATTACGTTCCTAAACTAAAGCAAATTATAGTTCACAGATGCATTTATGTATTAGTATTATGTAATAGCCTGGATAATGCAAATAGAAATACATACAGTAAACAATAGTTTTAAAATATCACATTCAAAGAGTAAGTACTATGTTTTCTAAAACAATTTTCATATATTTATGAATCTTACATATTAATTTAAATCTTTTAGAGGTTTAGTATATAAATATACAAAACAAATAAAATAAAAATAAAATATCACATTCTTAAAGAAACCTTCCTTAAAAATATTTTTTCTCAATGAATCATGAAAAAAGTCAATGTATAATGGACAATTTTTCTGAAAAATGTAAAAAAAGTTTGTACATTGATAGATATGAATTACTAATAAACACTTAACATTTATAGCTTAACATTTTTATGAAGCTCCATACAAAAATAATTTTCAATTACTTCATATAATACTGATGCATTAGTTTGTCTGTACAAGATTTCAAAACTTATGGCACTGCCTTTAAATACTTGGGTTTCACGAATTTCCTACACTTTACTATTTATGAACACTAGCCTGTTTTCCATTTTTATCTTCATTTACAGCATTACAAATCTTATAAACAAAGCTTACTGAATGGTAAAGAAACTAAAATGACCCACATTAGGGAACAAAAATAAGACTATAATAATTTTAATATTATAAACTTAAAAATAAAGGGCTTTTTTGAAAATTTGTGGCCAATAATGATATAAAAATTAATATAATTACTAAACAAGCAAGCCATTACCTTACCTAGAATTTTAGTACATTAAATCAACACAAAATCTACATATATCTACGAAGAACTCTTAAGCTCTATGCAGATGTATGTAGGATTATTATTGCTAAGAACAATTAACTAAGAAAGAAAGGCAAAAATGTTTCAAAACTTTTATGAGAAAAAAAAATGGATGCAAAACAGAAGTTTTTTTGAAATCTTTTTCACAATCTGTGTTATATATCTGTAAACAAAAAATTTAGATGTACTGCATAAGTTTTTTTTTTTAAATCTACTAATCAAAAACTGAAATTGAAAGACAGCTAAATGACTAGAGGCTTGTCTCCAAAGCTAGATTTTGCAGTTTTTAACCTTGAATTATAAAAAGAGTTTTGATTAAAACCCTGTTGAAGATTATAGCTACTACAAATAACAGCCAACCAAATAAATTATGACAATAGTAATTATAATAATTAATTGAAACAATGACTAAAAATATATAAGAAGCAACTAAAATGTATCTCAATACTGGACTTGTTCTATGATGATGAAATATCCAGCTACAGATGTCACTTACTATTATGTAAAATGTTTCTTATTTTTCTTTTATTCTAAAATATTTGTTACACAGAACAATATATTAATCTATTACTACAAAGTAAAATTGAGCCCACATATGTTAAAATAGGAAAATTAAATACTGCCTTGTAATGGGGTTTACATAAGTAGTCAGCCTGGCATTCTTTTAAATTTTAAGTACGACATAAAAAATATATATATGTAAACTATCAATTACATATAAAAAACTTATGTATAAAAGTAGAAAGATAAATTTCAAAATATGCAAGCTTCTGTAAATTATTAAATTTTAAAAGTTTAAAAAATACTACACAGTTATTCTGAATCAGTAGAAATTTCTTCATCAACAGTTTGTAATGATATTTGCGGATTTTGCAGGTCTGTTTCCTCATGAATGTAACCTTTATATGATTCCTTTTCTATAACATTTGTACTGCTGGATGGTTTTGAAAGATCGTATGTTTGTGAGCAACCAGTAGAAGTAAAATTATCACTGTTAATAC
The DNA here is from genome assembly GCA_032207245.1 of Pardosa pseudoannulata. NCBI lineage: Eukaryota > Metazoa > Arthropoda > Arachnida > Araneae > Lycosidae > Pardosa > Pardosa pseudoannulata. The sequence goes on from CM063510.1 coordinate 139,184,793, forward strand.
TATTACCATACCGGATTATTTTGCTTTGAAGGAGGTTATCAGACTTTATAGGTGGTTCTAAAACAGGAACTCTAGATATTGGTGATATTTCTCCTAATGATAATGATACATTTGAATTTATCTCTCCTTCAGAAAGCGATGAATTAGATATATTGGTATGGATATTTTTACTATACATAATGCCTTGACTAGAAGCTTTTTCTGCATTACTTGAAGAAGTGTACTGATACTTGGAATCAGTTACAGGTTTCATAAAATACAAATCTTGTTGGGTATCTGAAAATTAAAATCAATATAAAATTATTAATAGAAATTTTTTACTGAAACTAAATAAATGAATACCTTATTTAAGAGAATAAAAAGGTATTATATTTATGACAATATGCAATACATTATTGTTTTAGTTAGTAATAAGTACAGCTACAGTCAATTTGATACTGAATTGCTAGAGTATTACTAGAATCCCCTATATAATAATAGCCTAAGTTGTCTGTCTGCGAATTTATGAAGTGGTTGTACCTGGAATGGATACAGCATCCACATTGGATTTTTTATGAGTTAGGGTTAGCAAAATTCAAAGTGAGTTTGAAATCCACCTCATCCCCCCTTTTCGAGCGTTTAATGCTATTATTTCAAGCCTTATTCTCCCTCTTATTCTATACTAAATTCATTATTGATAGGATGGCGAGAGTGGAGCACAATATTTAAATTTCTGGACTGTTTTTACTTGACCCTTATATATTCTAACCATTTCTTTCACTACGTGTAACCTGGTACATGGGGTAGAATGTCTGCCCATTTGATCGTCGTACTTCTCGGGTTGATGGTTCTGCCCTCAATGTAGCCGAATTTTTCTAAATGTCTAATTAATTTAATAATTTCTGTTTTTTCTTTTGAATTCCTATTCCTAAAGTTGTTTTATTATATTTAAAATAAATTTTTACCATTTTTCAAACTTTTATGATTTTTATTTTTATTTTATTAAATTTACGTATTACCATTATTATATCAAGCCCCATTTTAAGAGAAGGCGATTAAATGTATCAATTTATCACATAATAAATAGGTAAAAATAACAATTTTTTTTCTAGCATTATGACGTCATTCCTTTAACCATCTCATTTAATCATTTGTTTTAGATTATTTAAATATCTTCTGCATTATTTCCATACGTTTTATCATTAAACTTAAATATTACGTAAATAATTTTCTTAAGGTAATATTTTGTTGCAAAATAATTCTCAGCCAAAAAACAAACCATTTTTTTTTTACCTGCCTCACAGGGTACTTTACAATTCTGGAAAATTAAAAATTTTACTGATCCCGTCATATGATGGGTTAAATGCTAGTAACACTATATTTTACATTTGAAATTTGAAGATTTTATTACATTGTACAGTTTGCTTACTAAAACATTTATAGTAAATTTAAAATTCTACTTTTTTATAAGGGTTTTTAAATTCTAAGAGAAAAATTTTATCAGTTTAGTTTGTTGATATCATTTTGAAAAAGTGTTTGAGACTTCATTGTTTTGATGGTGTTTAAATTGTTAATTTGATATGGTTCTGTGTTAATTAAATTGAAGAATTTTATTGATTACATAAAATTAAAAACACAATTACTCTCAAGATAAAACATTCTATAGCAATAACATATTCACTCCCCCCCCCAAAAAAAAAATATTCTACAAGGTGTCCTACAAAGTTTTTAAATTTACTCATTAAGTTTTTTGATAAATTGTACGACTTATAGTATGCTGATACTCAATTATTTTTACTCAAAACTGGAAATTTTGACTAACAAAAGTGAGTTGAATTAAAAGAAAATAACGATGTGTTAAAGCAGAAAAATTTTTTGATAAGAAAGTTCTATGTGCATACTCATTGACCAAAAAATTAAAGATGATTTTGTAAAGTAATTTTAAATAACTGTTCTACAGTTATAAGATAGCAATGATTGATTAAACTGCTGCTTTTTTATTGCTGTAGAGCAATTATTTAAAATTTCATCATATACAATAAAGCTCATGAAAACAGAAAGACTAATGAAGCAGGATTTATAGGCAAATGGATTTGAATTGATCTATTTATATAATTGCACAGATTTCACATTAGCTAATAGCTTTTAAATTATCAAATACTTCAATCCTTTATACTGATATAGCAGTAGAACCAAATGTCAATCAAGCACGTGAAAAATATAAGCCAATTAAAAATATACTAATAAATAATATTCTTTTTTGTTGAAAATTTACAGAAATGAGCTTAATACTGAAAATAAATTTTGTCAAATCTCAAAATTAATTGTAAATTGTAAAATTAAAACTTGAATTTTGTAAATGATAGGTAATTTTAAAGAAAAATGTTCTCATACTGACTGAATTTCATTCTTAATGTATGCTCTGAAAGTAAAAGATATTAAAGAATTATTCATGAAAAATTAATACACTACCATTTCCTTCTGAAATATTACTGTGATGCATATTTAAGTAATGAATAACATTGGGATGGATTTCTCCTTCACTGAGAGAATAGTCTTTTTCCTGTTGGAATAAATGTTAAAAGTTTAAGCTTCGATCATAGTAAAAATTATGTGAGAAAAACACTCAAGATAATAACTTACAAAAATTAACAAATGTAGTTTATAAGACCTTTGAGTAAGTAACAAGTACAATGATAATTATCAATGACATAACATAATTCTTCTTTTTATATAATAATAAATAAGATAAATATGAAAAAATAAATATTAAAAAAAGTTACATTTTAAGTAAAATAAAGTTATAATTTTATTTAGATATAAAGTTAAAAACATGCATTCTTCACATAACCCCCCCATATAAATATATACATATATATGTATATATATATATATATATATATATATATATATATATACATATATATATTTACATATATATATATATATATACATACACAAATACATATATATATATATATATATATATATATATATATATATATATATATATAACACAATGGAAGAACTAAAGCCTGCAGATTTATTATTCTTATACTTTAATAGCATATTTTAAAAAGATAAAATACAGCTACGACATTTTACAATATATTTGGAGAATATGTTTCTTTAGCAGCAAAGAACTCAAATTAGTAATCTTTTATTTAATATCTATTTTGCAAATAAGATGAAATATATAGCTATATGGGGAAAAAAGTTAACTTTATAATAATTACAATAATAGCTGTTGTTTCCTCTGTCAAGAACAATTTGGGTTTGTACTTTTCAAAAATTTATTACTTTATGAAATATATTCATTAATATAATCAAAATCTAACTGCATGTTACTAATTATAATGAATACTATTTATGAAGCTTTTTAAAATCTCTTTCATAGCTAATTCTTGAATCTGAAAGAATCATCCTAGAAAATCAAATTGGACACAATTTCAATGAAAAACACTCAAGGATTTAGATGGAATACATATTGAAGCAGAAATAATATGAAACAAAGTAAAAGGTAAAATAAAGATAAAAGAAACAATAAATGAAAAATTTTCAAAAAATATCCCATATCTGTTTTTGTTTGACTCTATAACAAGTTAATGCTTTAACAAATTTTTAACATTATAAATCTTATACGAAAGATCTGTTCACCAAAACTTGTGGTGCTTTAATGGAGTTGATGTCAAATATGGATTTGACTGTATATTGTTTATCTGCTAAATTTTTTTAAATCTTTAATAAGTAGAAAGATTAGTTGAAAAAAGAGGTTAGAGAGATAGCTGAAAACAACATTAATGTACATAAAAGGATAAAACCATTAATGATGCATTCACATTATGCTTTTATTTAGATTATTAATAAATTAATGAAATGGAAACATAATAACAAACATAATACTGAATTTAGCATAAAAAATTTAAATTTGACATATTAAGAGAAAAAAAAAATGTATGCAACATCTTATAATAATATTCAACACAAAACTGTAAAACTGAATTACTACCTTTATGCTTGTATCACTTGAATCCACATTATGCATGCTCAGACCGCCACCTTATTTTTTTATAAAAAAGAAGAAAAAAAAATTTGATTATTTATAGTACTATTGCCAATTATTTTTAAAACTTATTTGGATTTATTCTTTTAAGTATTAGCAGTTGAAACAAACAAGAGAATGTACTTTATGATATACATAGAATACAATCAAATAAATTATTATATTCCATGACCAATTTTAACCCTTCGTATCACCATGTTATAGATCTACAACACACACACACACACCCAAAAAAAATTGTCATTTTCATAATAAACTTTAAAACACAATTTTATGATTTTTGCAGTCCTGCAATTAATATAATTTATTTAGAATATGATCAAATAAATTTTTATAACTTTATTTTTTTATTTTAAACTTTTGTTCCCCCCTGCTGTAGATCTACAACATATGAAAAAAAATATTGTAATTTTCATAATGAGCTTTAAAACACAGTTTTGTTAACTTTTACTTTCCAGCAACACTGCAACTAACACAATTTATTCATAGAATCCATGTGAAATCCCAATACTACTTCAATTTTCATATCAAAAAATTACTTACTGATAGATTATATATAAATGATTAATATAAAAGTAACTTTAGATTTCTTTTTTTTTTTAAAGCAGAGATGTTAGAAGTGAAATTTTTTGATTGATAAATTGTATGGAACATAATTTCTTGTTAATAGAAAATACAGTTTTTTTACCAACAATTTTTTATTTTTATATTTAAAATTTTAAAAATAATTTTTTACATGTTTGGAATTATATATTCTATTTTTCTGTGAAATATTTTTAAATTTAGGGTTGTTAAGATACAAAGGGTTAAGTTATTTTTGAAAAATGAGTCATATTAAGTAAATGCACAGTGAAGCAACAATAATTTGAAAATCTATAATCCTACAATAAAGGCATTTTTTTCTATTTATTTACTTAAAAAATTTTTTTTTGCCAATTTGTATTTTTGGCACTAATGGGATTTTTTTTCTTACTTTGCTGGATTTATGTTATAATCCTGCTTTTATGTTTTGAAATTGAATTGATGAGAACAAGTGGAGGAAGGAGGAAGAAAATTGCCCCATTTGGCCAGAAATCCATAGCAAATAATTAAGTTTTCAAATACAATATCTAAATATGGATATCTTTAGAAGAGAAAGAAAGAAAGAAAGCTTAGCACAAGAGCAGAAAAGCAGAAGGTCTCTACTCCATCAAAAACAAAAGAATAGAATTTGTTCTTCTGTTTGTAAGCTTGGATTTTGCATTGATTAAGGCATTGGATCACCCACACAACATAAAAACAGCAGCAACTTAAAATTATTGAAGCAAATGAAACTGACCTATACATCTAATTGATTGTAGTGTTTGTAGAATCTGAAGTTATTTGTCATTAAACTTGAAACCTAACTTAATCTGCATTAATAATTCTTGTTTCATAATAAATTAATAACCTGTATTGTTAATTTATAGCTGTTAATTTGAAATATATCAAGTTCTTTGTTTCTCACAAAGTTTTAATAATATGTTTCAGGTTTTCAAAAAGAAAATATGTATTTGTTTTGCTACTTTTAAAGAAATATTTCATTGAATGCTGCAATTGACTGTTTATTTATTTATTTATTTATTTTTTAAAGCACTTATTATCTGAAAAATTGGTACTCAAGCAGTTTATACTTCCCGTTCATACTGGATTATTGATGCTTGACCATTAGATAGAAAGTTTTAGAGAAATAATATAATGTTTGTATTTTACTTACCAGAAAGGGATAAAAGTCTCAAATTCCAAGGTAAAGATGTCTCGCCTTCTGATAGCAGGTCATCCATAAACATACTCTCACTTACTGGAGTGCTAGATTCAGATGTGTTAGTGGCTGCATGTTCATAATTTTGCAATAATTCAGTTTGAGCACAAGAGTCTAAATACGATTTTGCATCATATTGAGTGTATGCATTTGCTTGTTGATGATAATCAAGATTTAGATCTGTTATATTAGCAGACTGAACAGCAGCGTCAACAGTTGCAGTTTTAACTAGAGTTTCATCTTTGGGTTGAATATCATACTGGCATGAAGAATCTATTTTTTTAATTTCAGATGTCAAAGTGCTTTTGGTAGAAGTATGCAAAGGATTGAACTGAACAGCTACATCTCTGGTAAGCATGGTATAACTGTAATAGAATGAAGAAATTTATCACTTCTGAAGGCATATGTTTTAAAATTCTTTATGAAAAAATATATGATACAGAGAAGCACAGTTTATATGTTTTTCAAGAGACAACTGTATAATGATGTATAAAAGAAAAGAAAAATCAAAATTTTAATAAACAACAAATTATTCCAAATTCAATAAAAATTTATGTAAGAGTAATAATTTTAAAGTTTTATTAGATAATAGATTAAAAACTAGTGTATCACTACATAGTATATTGAATACAGAGCAATACTTAATTTTAAAGATTAAGCAATTATTAAAGTGTGAAAAATTATATTTTAATTGTAAAGTTTGACTATACCATGCATGTAGGTAGGTGATTAATTAAAGAGTCTTTAATTGTCAACTAACAAGCTACATTTCTGAGTATTATGTACAGAAATTTCAATCCAATATGAGCATCAATTGTGTTTTCACTAATATTTTGACATAAAATTTGTGCTTAAGAAAGGGGACAATAATATATAAACTAAAGCTTAGCATCCATTAAATTGCATAAATGAAAGACTTTATCATTACAATGGTCATGAATACATCGGGACTGTTAAAAAAAAAGTGTATAAATGCAAATTTTGAAAACTAAGAAACTTACAAGTTAATAAACTACATGAATTTTTTATGCATATATTTTATGTCGTTACTACCAATATGTTTATACAAATACTATTAAAATATACTTTAATTAGTTCATAATTATAAAAAAAACTCATTTTATAGCATGAAACTACCTTTAAATAAGCATTACTGGTCAACTGAAATTTTTTAAGTACTAACAATAAATATACAGTGCGTATGTGTATGTATATATATATACACCATATATTTCCATGTATAAGCTCTGAAGCAACAATACTATAACGGTAGCGGATCGACTAATCTTCTAATAAACAAAATTCTATGTAATCTGAAAGCAATCGATGAATTGCCAAAGATAGCATCTTTTTTTCTTTCTTTCTAAGCTTATACTACTTAAATTTAAGAAAAAGTTGTCTTTATATAGGTTTGCCACAAATGAAACTTGTCGTTAGTGTCTAGGTAAAAATACCATTGGTTGCATGGTTTATTGCCCTGATTACCAAACCATGCTCCATGGCAGTAATCTAAAAACTCCTTGGTACAACAGCCCCTAGGGGGCCAGGACGTACGGTGCCAATCTCCATTTCTGAGACCAAGGGCCCTGGGGTGCGAAGCATATGTTCCAGTTAGGTGGTTAACCTTATGTGGAACCTCAAGTGTTTAGTTTTCAAGCATGCTTGATCCTTAATTTGTCTACCCACTGAAGGGATGAAAGACTGAGTCAACCTTGCCCAGTCTGGTGATTGAACCTCGGACTTGTGTCGTGGGAGCGCGAAGCACTACCACAACGCTACTAGGCTTCATGGCAGTAATCTAGATTAGTGTAAATTGTGAAATTAACTAAGATGCATGAGTTAATTTAAGTTTAAAATGCAAGTTGCTTTTCCTTGCTACTTTTTAAACGTTATCTCCCTGTATTTATCTCGAGGTTTCACTGATCCTCTACCTCTGCAGTGTTTAAATTGGATGCTGTGGCAAAAAAGGTTTGAGATGCATTGATGTATCATTTTAATTTAAAGCAACTTGATTAGAAAATATTTCCCCAGCTTTGTGATATTTTTCGCTTCTTGACAACATATTTGAATGTTCTAGGAATTGTTTTTTTTCCATACAGATTTTGAACTTTGGGTAAATTTTTGAAGGAACATTGTACCCTCGTCTTTTATATGGATAGGCTTATATTCAGAAATGTATATGTATATATATATATATATATATATATATATATATATATATATATATATATATATATATAATTGTTAGGTCTAAAAAAGGGGTATATGGAAATTACGTGAAGTATAAATGATTTTAAAAAGCAAACTCTTTTATAATAATAAAATAAATGAAAAAGACCCAAGCTCACATAAGCTTTTAGGATAATCCGGCTAGGCAGAAGCATTTTGGTAGGATTTGATAAGTTTGCAAACAGATAAGAGTCAGTTAGCACATGGACATGAAGCTGTCAACAACACTACATGTGTCTTTGATGAAAAAATGAAAATGGCACACCTTGCTTTCAAATGGAAGTATGATTTAATAAACTTACTATTATCAAGAAAGACTGTTTTTCATTCGCTTTAACGCTGGACCACGATATACATATATATATATATATATATATATATATATATACATACACATAAGCACACATTGTAAATGACTATTTTTTTGAATTTCCTACACTATGAACCAAGATATAATTTCAAAATATACTTGAATATTTATTAGAATTTGAATAATTTAAATATAAACAAAATTTGCTTTAGCAAATAAAATTTATGTATTATTGTACAAAAATGAAAATAATATACTTTGGAGAGGGATTATTTAAACTTCTTGATACTTCCTTCTCTTCACAAACATGGTTATATATTTTTTCCAGCATCAACTGAATTCTATTGGTCTCTATAGTTGTGGATGAATTTTTTTCTGCAATTAAATCTCCTGTAATATTAAAAAGTTCATGATTTTTAAAACAAGCAAGCTTTATGTTTCAGATCAATGAACTTTATCTTTCAGATTGCTACTATATAGTTCACTGTTACAAATACAAATAAATTAAAAAAAGCACATTTATAAACTGTGAAGTTTAGAATTTTTACCTTCAACAAAATACATTATACATTGTAAACAGAAATGATTAACACATTTGCTCCCAGAAAATTTTTCTTGTTTTTAATACTGAACAATGATGAAAATAATGAAATTCAGAAGCTGGTTATTGCAAACTTGTATCATTAAGACATGGATTGTAAACAGAAAGGATTTTTAACACATTTGCTCCCAGAAAAATTTATCCTGTTTTAAATACTGAGAAATGATGAAAATAATGAAATTCTGAAGCTGGTTGTTGCAAACTTGTATCATTAAGACATGAATTGCAAACAGAAAGGATTTTTTACACATTTGCTCCCAGAAAATTTTTTCTTGTTTTTAATAACGAGCAGTGATGAAAATAATGAAATTCAGAAGCTGGTTGTTGCAAACTTGTATCATTAAGACATGGATTATAAACAGAAAGGATTTTTAACACATTTGCTCTCAGAAATTTTTTTCCTGTTTTTAATACTGAGCAATGATGAAAATAATGAAATTCAGAAGCTGGTTGTTGCAAACTTGTATCATTAAGACAAGGATAAAAACTTTTTAAATTCTATCCTAAAGGAATCAAGTACAATAAAAATAAAAGCAAAAATTGCAGAACATTAATTCATATGAGTGGTCACGAATGCGTTAATATGAGGGAAAGTTTATATTACTTAAATTACTAAACTGATATATTTTTAATAAATGGGAAAAATCTTTATTTTGCTGATAAATCTTTCTTAATTGCTTTATTTAATGGAACGAAAACTTTCAGAAAGATTTCTAATATATAATAGTACAACTTTTCATCTATTACTTACCCTAATTAGTATTAATATTCATAAACTATACGCAAATTATATGACATTGTACAATATCAAGTATGTGAATTTTTGTTGCATATTTTCTTATGACTACACTTATCCAATTAATTTTCTATTTGTCAATTTGTAAGAATATATGCACATTAACCTAAAAAAAATATGATGAGTGGGAATATTATTGTTGTAGATTTAATTTCAAATTAGTCAGGCATGTACTGAGATAGCAATCTTCTAATTAAATGTATTATATAGTTATCAACAATGCTTATATAAACTACAGAACTAATTAGCAGAATGCTTAAAAGACATAAACATATAAGTACATACATATAAACACACATATATGAGTGTGTGTAATTCTTAAGAAGACTGCAACATATTTTTTACTGATAGAAATTAGCACTAATATAATATTAACACTAATAGAAGTACTAATTTTTAGAAGCATTGATTTTATTTGAAAAGAGCTAATTTAAAAAAATAATCAATATTTGCTAAATGATTATATGCTGTCCAGTCAGCATAGTGGTTGTTGAAGTCACCTACTACACTAAAAAAAGCACAGGAACAAATTCTTCACAGGAGCTAATTATTTTCATATGAGGTTTGTTTTTTGTTTAAAATAGAATCATCATATTGAAAATAAAACAATAATTCTAAACCTATTATAAAAGTTATTGAATGAGAAATTTTAATCTTTATAATGTATATGTACGTGTTTTATATATATATATTATATATGTAATATATCAAAATTATTTAACTTTAATATTTTCTTAAAAACCTCCTCTTTCCCATGCTAATTCCTTTAAATCTTTTTCCCAGCCTCTAAATAGTTTAATCAAAGGAGTTTTTTCCACTTAACATTATTCCCAAAGCTTTCTATCCTAAATATGTAAACTTTCTGTCTATTCAACACGTTTTCCAGCTGTCACTGGCAAATGGCTCCGAGTTTTTACTGATCTTGCATTTAATTCGCTAAGTTTTTTTTACAATGGGAAAAATTTTTCTGTCTTTGCTCTTGGGTGCACCCCTGTTCGATCAGAGTGATCTCTGTGGCTTTTTGTTGTCTGTTGTTCAGTAGAATAGATGTGCGTTGTAGCAGCTCTGGTATAAAGTTTCAATTAGACTGGTACCGTTCTCTTCAATGTCGGCCTGACTGCATTTTTATTACTACTAGCTGTTGAGCTTCCTCCTTGTCCAGCAGTTTATAAAAAATGGATTACACACACACATATATATATCTTTATGTGATTTAAATTAGGGAATAAATATGTCATCCTCTGACCAAAATATAAATATTTTTTATTGGAATCTTAGACAAAATTTTAAAAAAAGTAGTATAACTTAAAGTTTATTTTCAGCATATTTATATAATAAGTAAATTGAGAAACAATAAAAAATTACCATTTTTCCCTTGAACAGATACTGTCTCCTCATCAATATTGTCTAAATAAAAAAGATCTTCTGTACCACAACTTTTGTCATAGACATCAGGCAACTTGGTTTTTTCAATAGAATACAAATCAGCTTGAACACCTTTTGACATATTTAAATAATCCTCCTGAAAATTAGTACTTCCCTTGTCTAGAAGAATGCTTTTATGAGGAAAGTTCATCTTAAAGTTTTTTCTAGAATCAGCAACATCACTTTCTATTTCTGATTGAATGCCACTATCTACCTAAACGAATTTGAATATTAAAATTAATATGTATAAATAAGGATTTAAATACTTAATAAAAGAAATCTCATCAAAAGATCTTTACAGATTAGTTCATTTGTAACCTTACAATTTCTTAAAAGTAGACCAAAGTATACTTGATCTGTGTCTTCCAATACTGATCCTGATAGTACAGATCTTAGACTGTTATCTACCAACATATAACTTAATATTAGCTGCTCTTTCCTTCAAACTTATGCTTGGTTATATATTTTGCTATGCCGTGTTCCATCTTATCTTTCTCCTTTCCTTGCTAGGTTACTAACCAAAGCACAAAAATTTATAAGTTATAATTGTTTTAATGATATATATATATATATATATATATATATGCTAATAATAATATATATGCTAATAATAAAAAAATTATCATTCCTTTTTTTTTACTACTTTGAAATATTTTTTAATTTTAAATGGCATTTGAACTAGAAAATAAAAAAAAGCAATTCAGCTTTTTTTTTTTTTTTTTTAAATTAAACTAAATAAGGATAAAATAAGACTTTGCATTTACAATAATAATTTTGTTCTATTGCCATCTATAATTGATTCTTTTTACTCCATAAATTCTTCTAAACACTTTAACCCTTTAAAGGTCACGATTAAAAATTCTTTCATATTTAAAAGAATTAGGTTCCGTTGCCTGTGAATTTATAAATAGGAACCATATGAAAACAAATTTTACATTCCGTTGGGAAGAGGGATTTTTTTTTTTGGGGGGGGGGGGGGGATAATTGTGAAACCTTTCCCTTTTACAGCATGAAAATAAAGAGTTTTTTAAAATTAATTATATTGAAAGAAGTCTGTTTAATTACCATCAAAATGATGTAACAAATAGATAATTACACAGTTTTTCATTTTTCTTTTAGGTAGGTGTTTTTATTTGAAGTCATAAGGAGAAAAATCTAATTCGAGATTTTTCCTCTAAAGCACTTTTAAACTAATGTATTTCGAAGGGAAAAATAAATTATGCAAAATTCTATTATCTATTACAATATCAAAGAGTCAATAACACAGAAAATCGAAAAAAAAATCTCCCGGACGTTTTTAAAAAGAAGAGAAAAAAGTATCAATAGGTGGTTTCGCTGTGAAACCACTGCCTGTTAAAGGGTTGAAGGAAGTTGTTGATAGATGATAATTTTATTGATATTTTGCATTATTTTGGTACCAAATCAATAAATGTTTTTTTATGTACGGTTGTTTTGTGTTTATTTAAATCTAACAAAATGGTTTTATGTTTGTCAATGCACCTACTGACATATTGCACTTCTGAATTACAAGCAATTTTGGAACAAGTCAGTAAAGTATCTGTGACATGAGCTACAGAGAAAGACTTCAATCTATTTACAATTTTGGTTGGTTTTTATGGGCAAGTGTCAAATCATCACAACTATAAGCAACTGTCAGAGGAAAGGTACATCTACACAAATCTCATTAATCAAAATTATGCTTATTTTTATTATGAGAATTGCCTATACATGTCCCTTGTAATTTTTTTAGAATAAATAGGTGAATTATAATAAATTTTCAAAAACTATTTTTTAAACTTTTATGGAAAAAGAAGATTAAAATATTTCTTAATTCATTATATGAATAGGAAATTTTGCACAACTTTAGACAACAAATATATAAATGTAATGTGATGCTTACTTAACCTTAGAATTGTCTTTCATGCAAATTTAATGGGAAATGAGTAACTTTTATAAGATACTATTATAAGATAGTTATATGAACAGAAAAAAAAGTGATTTATTTTAGAGAAAAAAAAGTGTTTTTACAAATTTTAAATACTTTATATAATATTATATTTAATATGTACAAAGCATACCACTTACGTAAATTATTGAGAGGTTCAGTGATAAAATCATGTAATTCAATAGTTTCATCACCTAATAAATTACTAACCTTTTGACAGCAAAAAGAATTCTTTTCTTCAAGAGGAGCTTTTATTTTTTGCAATGTCTCTAACACAATTTCTTTAACTAATTCCTGTAATTCATCTTTGTTGATATATAATTCTTTATTTTCTTCTGTAAGAAATTAATTACTGAATTAAAAAAATTTCATGAATATTAAAAATAATTTATTCATATAAAATTAATAAAATGAAAGCAATCATTATGTAAAATTTGGGATTTTTAAATAAGTTTTAACATTGAACAACATAACTAACAAATGATTCTAATGAAATTAAATATTTCATTAACTATAATCATACAAAGCAAGTTTATAGATTAAACATCCAACACCATTAAAAGCTTACCACGAAAATATTCTTAATATATAATGCTAATATAAATAAGAATTAAGAATAAATATTCTTTGGTACTAAGATAATTAAACCAAAGATTAACCATACTAATTTAACTATCTTTTACTTAGTAAATCAAAAATTCTGCAATTCTTTAACTTAAATGATTTATAGATTCTATGAGATATTTTATGTATGACACACGTGCCCCCTAGGTGGTGCTAAATGGGTAACAGTTTCACGGCATAAAGGTATGTGCCTGTATTACCAGCTGCGTTGAGAAAAAAACTTATGATTAAAACATGATTATTAACACCTAACAGGCACTTGGAATATTCTTTTTGAAACTTATAAAACAACTTTTTAAGAAACAAATTATTAATGTCTATAATGAACACAGTTAAAATAATATCACACTTCAAATTAGGATTAAAATGAAAATAAATGGTGCAATTAGTGTTAAAAGTTTTATGGGAAAATATTAAAGAACATTACCTGTCTGAACAAATGATGATATTTGATTCTTCTTTTCTGGAGACCTACAAAGGTGGAAAAAATAAATGCAACACCATACATACTGCATATAAAGACGAGATATAATATAATATGATATGAGGTAGTAGATTTATTGCATGCTATTTGCAAGATTTTTATTAATTTTTCAGGAATTATGTTACTGAACAACAATATTTTCATTTTCTTTACTTAATCAATTTCTAATTAAATATAAATATCGTACTTGAGCAAAATAAAGTTCTGCACTGACTATAAATTATATTTTATTAAAAAGAACTAACAGTAAGAAATTTATATTTCATAAACTATACAACAGATTGTTTTTAACTATTTTAATCATGTTTAATAAAATAAACTAAATTGTCATCTGACCACACTGCAATTTTGATGACCACATTATAGTATTTTTTCAAAATAAGACAAGAGAAAAATCAATTGAGCAATAATTTTTTAAAAATAAAATTGATAAACTCTTACACTATATAGAACATATATGATAATAGATAATATAAGATAGTATAAGAGATAATATAAAAAGTTAATTTTCCTGGTGAGATAGCATAGTAAGTTTTGATGAAATAAATACTTGCACAAGAGAACAAATGTATTTGTTCCATTTACAAGCATTAAAGTATAAAGGGAAAAAGTATTAATTATAATGGTGAGGATTTAAATGCTCTCCTGTTTTTAGTGTTAAAAAAAGCACTTTTGCTAAATTATTGCACATCACTAAATAATATTTCCTTTTATCAATTATGTTCATCATAGTAAGGTACTAGTCATAAGTCTTCAGACTGCCACAGACCTAGAATTTTCTCACTTTTAAGAACTTTTAAAGCTTATTCTAAATAACAGTTAAACGGCTATAAATATTATATATTAGGTTGGGGAAAAAGAAATCCATTATTTTTTTCGTTAGATAGCTATAGTGATCGATATCTCGTAAAGTATCGATCAAACAATTTTAAATTTATGCTAGCTGTCAAGATGACTTTTCACACTAAAAAATTATTTTACTGTTTTTTGTTTGGTCCATTCAGTTGTGAGTTACATGGTGTTAAAAATGGAAGTTAACAATGAGAAAATTCAGTGCATTTTACAGTTTTTCTGTGGTAAAGGCGAAAATGCTAGCCAGGCGGCTGAAATTGTGAATGGTGTTTATGGTGCTGATACTGTAACAGCTAATTATGCGCAATTTTGGTTTCATCAATTCCATTCAGGCATTTTTGATGTTAAAGATGCACCTCGCCCAGGCAGGACCGTCGTTGAAAATGTCGATAAAATCACAGAAATAATCGAAGTTGACCGGCATGTTAGTAGTCGTAGCATCGCCCAGGAGCTAAAGTTTGACCAAAAACAATTTAAAACCATTTGCTCAAAGTTGGATTCAGAAAGAAGTTCGATGTTTGGGTGCCACACCAATTAACACCAAAAAACATGATGGATCGAATTTCTGTCTGCGAAGCCTTGGCCAAACGGAATGAAATTGACCCATTTCTTAAACAGATGGTGACTGGGGATGAGAAATGGGTCAAATACGACAATATTGTGTGAAATCGATCGTGGTCAAAGCGTGGTGAAGCAGCTCAAACAGTGGCCAAACCAGAACTAATGGCCAGGAAGGTTTTACTGTGTATTTGGTGAGACTGGAAAGGAATAATTTATTATGAGTTGCTTCCGTATGTCAAAACACTAAATTCAGATCTTTACTGTCAACAACTGGACCATTTGAAGCTAGCAATTGACCAGAAACGGGCAAAATTGGCCAACAGAAGAGGTGTTGTGCTCCATCAGGACAACGCTAGGCCACACACGTCTGTAGTGACTCGCCAGAAACTTAGGGAGCTTAGTTGAGAAGATTTAATACATCCATCATATAGTCTGGACCTGGTACCAAGCGATTACCATTTTTTCTAGCATTGCAAAACTTCCTGAGTGATAAGAAATTGGGATTAAGAGAAGAATGTGAAAATCTATTACTAGAGTTTTTCACTAATAAGGACCAAGATTTCTATGAGAGAGGTATTATGAAGCTACCTTTAAAATGGCAACAAATTACACAATAAAACGGTGCATATTTGACCCAAATCGGACAATCCGAAACATGTTAAAGTCATTAATTTCACGCAAAAATAATGGATTTCTTTTTCCCAACCTAATATAATTATATACATTAAGCAATTGATATTATTTCTTCATTCTATAGACATGGATATTGAAATATATAATAAAGGTAAAATAACTTTACTACATTTTAATGTCCAGGAACCTTTTATTTAAAGTGCCATAAATAATTGAATTAGAAAATATATACACAACTGTTATAAAATGTGGGATAAAAAATGAATTACTTGAATAGAAACATGCTGGTAGCATTAATTTTTAATGAATTTCAAATTCTTTCGTAAAACAATGGATGATTCTTCCAATAATATGGAAATAATTAAAGAAGCCAAGAATAGAAAAAAAAATAATGTAAACTCTAAATTTCTTGTGAAGGCAACACTTTTCCATAATGTAGTACAGATACAATAAAAGAAAGTATAGTTAAGATTTAAAAGATGAGAAACCAGTTACAAAATACATTTCCTTACTTTTCTCTGAAACTATACATTTTATTGAAATTGTTGGAGATATCAGTTTGAATGATTTTATTTTGCTTTTCTATCTGAAAAATTAAAAAAAATCTATTATAAAGCAATTTAATAAATAATATATCTAACAAAACATTTAATGAAAGATGGTTATTGTGTTTATGTTATATTTATGTAAAAAATTGTCTAAAAAAATTACACTACTGTATTTAGATGCTTTAATATACACATATTTTAGATAAAATGAATGCACAATATTAATGTCAATGTAAATTCAAAAATAAGAATTAGTTGTAGCTTTAGCTACTGCTCTTACCATAAATAAAATTAAAAATTGCCTAAATATATTATAGATGGACATACTGAGAGGAAACTTTTAATAATACTAACATGACAAATGAGAAATTGCTGATTTTAAAAAGAGGTTAAAATGAAAGAAATTTAAGGATCAAAACATTTAACACATTATGAACTGATAAAATATCTTGGACCAGTTTCATAAATTACATAAGGAAGTTTTTAAATATTCATTGCCTTTCCTAACAACTAATTTTTATTTTCTTTATTCAATTTGTAGACAAGTTATTGTATTAGTTCATAATATGTTAAGATGCTTTTGACCAGTAAATTTATTTCATTTCAATTTCTTTTTTAAATCAATAATTTCTCTCTTATCATAGTAGTATCATAAAAAAGTTTCTTTTCAATAAGTACAACTGTAATATATTTGAGCATTTTTTTAAAAATTTTATCTGTAATAAGGGCAGTAGCTAAAGCTACAACTAATTCTTATTTTAAAAAAATTACACTGATTTTCTGTTTACAAATTTACATAACAATTTATAACTGAATGAGTTTTATCCTAATTTTATTGTACTGTTACTTGTTTGAAAGTTTTCTTTCTTTACAAAAATGAAATTTTTTAATACATAAATTTTTTATTACATTACATAGCAACAATTTTGTACCATTTCAGGGTTCCCACTCTTTTTCCAGAACAAAAATTTAAGGACTTTCTAAGGACCAAAATAACTTTTTATAAGGACCTACTTGAAATACACGATATAAACCCTATTTCCTGAGGAACATATTTTAATGATTATGAACCAGACAAGGCATGCTCAATATTCAATAAATTTCAGAATTCAGTTTTTTAAAATGCCTAAAAATTAATATAAGATAAATCTATATGACAAAAACTAATTTTGAAAAATGCACATCTAAAGTTTGAGTGATCAAACTAAAAATAAATTGTGAATAAAAACATTATAAACAGTACTTTCTGAGGGTTTAAAAAATTAACTGATATATACATATCAGTCATTTTATATATATATGTATATACATACATATACTAGCTGATTATACCCAATGCTGCCTGGGAAAGAAGAAAGTTTGACTTTCCTATTACGTTGAATGCAAGGAAAATTAAACTTCCATAACTGAAATATCTACTAACCCCCATCCTCATTGCTTCGTTTAATTAAAATCTGCATGACTGTTAGCTAATAGGAAAGAGCAGCTGACTTTATACTTTAAACCTTTTAAGTACACGAAAGCTTATTAGTCAAATAAGTAACTACGAAAAAACTGTCATAAGAAAACTGATAGTAAATCACATGACGATGGCGGATCTTGCCGATAGAGAAATTGATCATGTTCCAATTTAAAAATTAAGGAGTTTTTAAGGACTTTTGACAAAAATTAAGTAGTTTTAAGGGCCCTTAAAAATGGAAGTTGAAATTAAGGAGTTCTTAAGGACTTTTGAGAACCGTGGGAACCCTGCATTTCTGACTACCAGTGTCATCTTGAATTAAGTTTGCTTGATAATATTTTTTTCTAATATCTGGAGAGAAAAGTGAAATCAGTTACTATTTTCTAACTGAAAATTATTATTTTTTAACTGAAAAATTTTATTATTAATAATAACAAAGAATGTTTTATAGTTTTGACTTTGGATTCTCCTATAATCTGGAGCACTCTTATTTCCATGATCACACAAGGTAATTAAAATGCTTTATTTCATACTACTTTGTCATTAAAGATACAACATTAAAAAATACCTGTAAAGAGGATCCATGAGAACTCATAGCGGTATTACTAGATGGTTCAACTTTATTTACTAAATGGGGTAGTTTATTGAGCATTTCATTTATAACATCTTTTGCTGAGCAAGAATCCAGAGAAATTTGTAGATGTAGTCCATTTTTATCTTGATTGGTTACTAAAATACAGAAGAAAATATACGTATTTCTAAAATATATTTTCTAAAAGCATAAAATTAATAAGAATAGTTTTTAATGCAATAAAAAACTCTTATTTATATTTTAAAACATCAAATTGCTTATTCAAAAGCACTTTAAAGAGAAAATAAAAATATCCTTTTAATTATTGTTTAAACAAACCTTTTTCTACTAAAATTTTCTTATTAAATTTAAACTTAATGTTTAAAAAAATTGATACAAAAGTAATTTTATTTTTTAAAAATTTATTTATTTATTTCCTATTTTTTTGTTATGAAAAGTAATATACCTCGGGAAAAACTCTCAACAGGCTTTGTTTTAGGATTCTCTTCTTCCACTGATGATAAATTCAACCTGTTTCATTACAGAAAAAAAATAAGAAATTATAACCATTAGCAAAACAAAGGAATTAAATTATGGGGGTGATTAATGGTGATTATAACATGAAATTGATTTGAATTTATACATTTTAAAACAAACAGAAAAAAACATACACATGCCTATGTGCATTGTTTTTTCTTCCTATATATATAGTCTAAAGGCAGAACAATATTCAAATTTTATAAAACAAAATTTTAAATGTTATATTTTATAAATTTAATAGAAAATTACACAACATATACAATATTATGGCAGTACATAACATATACCATATTATGGCAGCAAACTGTGAAAATATATCTTTTACTTGTTAATATCATTAATACATTTCCAGATATTCCATTTGTATATTAAATATTTTACATGTAATGTAAAATTAGTAATATTAATTTTCCACAAAATATTCAGGCTATATGGCATTCATATATATATATACATAATACATCAAAATTATTACACTTTAATACCTCTTAAACATTCTCTTCTTTCCTATTATTATTCCTTCAAATCTACTTTCCCAGCCACAAAATGTTTTAATTAAAGGAGTGTCCTCGATTTAAAATTCTTCCAACCCATTTCCCAAAGCTTCCTCTGGAACAGATGCAAATATTTTGTCCACTCATCACATTTTCCAACTGTCACTGGCAAATGGCTCAGTTTTTCTCCTTATCTAGGTTACTTTTAATGTTTACTTTGTTGACTAAGTTTCCATTTCTCTGGGAAAGATTTTCCTCTCTGTGTTTTGCTCTGGGGTTGAACCTTTTCTAGCATGTGTTTTCATGTTCATTCCCTCGTCTGCCCTTGACTGTTTAACATGTCATTTTAGTAGTCCCACAATAAATCTAAGTTCTACTTGGACTTGTGCTGTACTCTTTCATGGTGCCACAACTGCTAGATTAATTAAGGTTTTTATTGCCCACTAAGCCTGGGCAATAAAAACTAGCGGAAACAATTTCCATAGGTTTACATATATATACCTACATAAAGTATAGTTACTAAAGTTTTTTCATTACCTTATTCAGATCTAATATTAGCATGCAGTTTCAATAAAATAGCTATAATTTATGCTGTTCAAATAAACTATATTAAATGTTTTGAAAGAAAGGGGCACAATAATACTTTTTATTAAACAGGATACTTCTGCTAGCATTTCTTATACTGGGAGAAGCTCTATCTTTATGAGTAGATGAACTGGGTTGATTTACATTCTTAGCCTATAATAGAAAAGTTTGTTATAATGTTAAATTACATAAACACAATTTTAGAACTAAATGTTGATCTTAGTTCACTGCACATAATATTCAATACATAAAATTTAAAAAACAATAAAACTTTTCATTCAATTACACAAATACTGAAAGTAGAAACTACTTTAATTTAAAAAACAAACAAACAAGGAAAACACAGTTTAATGCTTTATTTTTAACAAGAAATTTCAATATAACTAAGAGTTCAAAGCTTTGCTGCTGACATTACTGGAAAATTAGAATACTAAGCAAACAAATAAATAATAAAATAAACTGCATCATGAAGCATAATGTAAAACAGGCAGAATATATAAATTACTATTAAGAAATTTACCAGGTGTTTCAAAATTCAGAAAATGATCCAAATACTCTAAAATTAAAAACTTCGTTATTGTGCATATACATCATATTAGAGATTGCCAATCTGTCAACTGCAAGCTATAAGTAGCTTATAAGGAAATTTTTAGACTGCAGTACCATATTCAGGTTCACTAGCTCATGAAAGTTAATAAGTCTGGGAAATTAGTTTTTAAATTTTTAATTTATTATTAATGACACTTTAATTTTTCTTATATACAATTCAACTTCAATTTTTAAAAAATATATACAGTATTATAAAAACTCATTTCATATTTATTAGAAATGTAGGTTTATAAACAATAAACAAACGTAAAATGTGAAAAAATAGTTCTTATTTCTTTTGGTAGTTTTGCCATACTCAACTTCCGGGTAAAAAGATAACTTTTAATGAATTTACAAACTAAATAAGCAGTTAAGGGTGTAAGTTAACATAAATATATTGTAACAAAATTTTAACATGGATTACATGGAATTTACAAGGAAAGATGAGGAAGTAGCCATAACAAAACATTTTCAATGTATTCCAAGAAACAGTTGTTCTAAGTTTGGCATAATTGTATTATATAATAATCATATTAGGTAATGAGTTATTTGATCATTTATAAGGAATAAGAAATTATTAATATAAATAATAACTTTAATCATGTTGATGAATGAAAAATATATACTTTAGTACATTTAAAGACTATATTTTGTGATAAATAGCTTCTTTCTACTCTTAATATTTTTTAAGGTGAGGAGAGACATTAGAGAAGTTAAATAAATCTTAATTTATTTAAATTTTTTTATATATACAGTGAAACCCACTTAAAAAGTTTTCCAAGGGCCTAAATGATTAAAACTTCTTAAGCAGGAAAACTTCTTAAACGGAAAATCAGGCAATAAGCATCATTTATGCATATGGGAGAGAGTGTGTGTGTGTGTGTATATATATATATATATTTGTATATATAACTATAAATATATATATATATATATATATGGTAAAACCTACTTAAGAAGTTTTCTAAGGGAATGGAAAGAGAACGCTTCTTAAATGAAATTAATTTTTTTTAAAACAAAATAATCACATAGATAATGAGGAGAGATTTTTTTTCTTTATAAAATAATATATAAACAATAGGTTTGGTTTTTCTCAAAAATTTAATTTTTTGCATACTTAATCAGCTAATAAAGGAATATAATTCCCTTAGAATATCTTTTATTCAGCTAAGAAATTTTGCTTTAATCACCACTGGAATCGATTTTACAGAAAAAATAGGTTATAGATTTTTGTTTTTTATTGGAAATTTTAATTGATAACAGTCCAGCTATCTTAAGTTTTTAAAAACGTCTTTAGGTACATTTTAAATAAAAATGACAACAATCATTTTCAGCCATAAACATTGACCTTTGCAAACATAGAGAGAGGAAAAAAAAAAAAAAAACAGTAATCGAAATGCAGCTATATACTCATTCTGTGAGTAAACTTAGAAATGAAAACTTTTTAAGCGGGAAAGAGTTTGGAACGAAATTTTATAAATGAGTTATTTTAACATTGTATGAATAGGGAGAAAATGGGTACTGAGAATATAAATTTCTTAAATGGGTTTTACTGTATATATACACACTTTTTTACTTTCCAATATAGCTGGCAATACAGACAGATATCTTTATTCCATACATAACTGCAAAACTGTTACTCATTTAGCATCACCCAGGAAGCACATGTAGCATAAGGAATGTTATGGATATGAGTAATATCGCCCCTGCTAGACATACATAAACTGGAGTATAAGTAAAACACATTAAAATTTTTCTTAAAATCCTATATCATAGTGTAATTAAGGTGTAAACAACCACGAGACTCAGAAGAAAATACCACTGAACCACCAAAATCGAGAAAGAATATGCACACAGGCAGAATATATAAATTACCTTTAAGAAAATTACCAGGTGTTTCAAAATTCAGAAAATGATCCAAATACTCTAAAATTAAAAACTTCTTTATTGTGTATATACATCATATTAGAGATTGCCAAACTGTCAACTGCAAGCTATAAGTAGCTTGTAGGGAAATTTTTAGACTGTAGTGCCATATTATCAATTGAATGCTATTTTAATGCTATATTTCAAGAAAGCCCTTTTGTAATTTTAAGTATGCTGCAAAAGCTTAATTTTTTATTGACAATTTAAAATCAATGTTCCCAAACTTCTATATAAATATTTTTAAATTTTTAAAATTAGATTAATATATTTATATATCACTGTATATGGATAAAATATCTTAATTTTAAGTTAATAATTTCCAAAATATGTTTTGTCCCATCACTCCTTAAAAACAGAACAAACTTTCACCATGCCGAAAATTTAAATGGCACGGATGAAGCTTAAATAAATGTTTGTAAAAAGAAAATTAAAGTTTTATACCTCCAGGAATTGTTTATTTTCAGCAGATGAAGTGCTTTGTTTTTTATCACAGACATGTATGGAAGGAAAATGCTAAATATAAAAAAGAAATTTTAAGAAGAAAGACAAAATTAAATATGTACACTGACATGTAATAATACATAATTTACCAGAAAAATAACACACACAAAATGTAAAAAATTCAAGCAAAACAGAATTTTAAACTTAGATTATTCCTAAAAACTTTAAAAATGTTATTTTACCATAAAGAATGCTATTTTAATACTATATACAAGAAAGCCCTTTTGTAATTTTAAACATGCTGCAAAAGCTTAATTTTTTATTGACAGTTTAAAATCGATGTTCCCCAACTTCTATATAAATATTAAAGTTACTCATGAAAGATAAAAGTATTGATTCCGATACTAAATATTTGGGTTTAATATTTTCAATCCTAAAAGTAACATGTTTTGTTATATAAGCAAATAAATTTCTAACTAATCATACAAATATAATGGATATTTAGGCATTATGAATGTCTAACTTTAACATGACATAAAATGTTCAAGAAAATTTAAAACAAACTGCAAAGAATATATAAAGCATTAACGTCTTTAAGAACTATATGTTTATAAATTTCCAATACTTAAATGTATTTTAATTTTGGATATATGCAAAAACAATTTAATCAATGAGTTAAAACCAGTTGGTATGCTATCAAATCATACTAATAGAAAAGATATCTTATAAATCATGGGAATAACGCATCAGGGGACTTAAGATCTGCAATACCTTTTGATAATTTCAAGTGACATACTTGAGTTTAGAAACTTTATAAAAATAAACATAGAGTTTGTTTTAAATAATATAAGGAGCAGCTTAACTACCAAAGATTCAGATGCTTGTATTCAGCTTAAGATGACCAACTATAAGCCTGACTTGACTGAACTGATAATACAAGTGTCAAAAATGTTTTTAAAATAAGTTCATTCCCTTATGTTTGTTTTTATAATAATTATAATTTTGAATTTTTAAGTTTTTTTTACATGTTTGCTTTTTTATATTATTTTCTGTTTTAAAATGAAGATACCTCTAACCCAAAATGCTATCTAACTATTCACATTTTTGCTGATTTTGACATGCCAAAAGAGTTGGCTGATCCCTGCTTTACACATTAAATTCTTTTTAAAAAAGGCCTCAGCAAACAAAGTATATGTAATGACAACACTATCTTTTCTCTAAGATTGCATGAAAAATATTTAAAATCCTTGATTACAGAAAATTCTTCAAAAATCATGAAAGAATACAGAAAAAGAAAATTCCAAATCAAACAGAAAGAACTTTGGCCAAGCAGATGATGAACATTTTAAATTTTAATATACATATATTTAATATTTAAATAAAATATTACTTTTTCAATCACAGTAAAGGTTTTGGAAGGCTTGCTCTGAATAGTTTGGAATTTTCGGTCATCAGATATTCCATTTTGAATAGTAGTAGTCGAGTGTATTTTTTCTTCAGATTCATCTTTTCTCAGTCTAATAGGAGGAGATAATGGAATGGCTACAAAGAAGTAGGAAAAAATAGTTATAGAAAATTTATACTATTACTCATTGAAACAAAATTATAATATACAAGGTGCAGGGTATCTGAAAATAAAATTTTTCAAATCCATACTTTTCAGACTTTCCTGATTTGAGATCATTTTCCATGACTTTAAAAAGCTTTTGTTAAAGTATATAAATAAAACTTCTGATGTACATACAAATAAATATATACTTTTAGAAAAATTACAGGAGTTTTATCATAAAAAACTATAAACTTACTTTATAAGTATTTACTTACTTTATAACTCAATACATAAAAATAAATTGTTGTATCTACATACCTAAGTTTAATCCTATAGCAATTTTCAATCCAATTGTTTCCAATTTTAATTCAGGGTACTTTGGTATTATTCACGTGACCATGAATAATAGCCAATATAACCCTATAATGTTTATATACAATATCTCTAGAATAAACTTATATTTTGTGCAAAAATCTTAACTAATTTTTATTAAAAAATAATTATTATTTTTAATAAAATTTTAATCTACAATTTAAAAACACCAGAATATTGTCATAGCCACCCATTTAGCTTTCTTGCTTTGAGCCCTCCTATGAACAAATTTTTACTTACAATATGGTTAATAGGATAATACATAAATACAAACTCAGTAACTTCAGCCAATGGTTGGTTTTTTTTTGTTTTGGTCATTTTTGAACATCTAATGAGACCGTTAACTTCATAAATGGCAAGTAAAAATAGAATTTAAACAATTCAATG
This sequence comes from Pardosa pseudoannulata, assembly GCA_032207245.1. Taxonomy (NCBI): domain Eukaryota; kingdom Metazoa; phylum Arthropoda; class Arachnida; order Araneae; family Lycosidae; genus Pardosa; species Pardosa pseudoannulata. Next base: position 139,210,535 of record CM063510.1, read on the forward strand.
CATTTTTTAATTAGTTTAGCGGATATATTTTACTCATTTTACTGAAAAATCAAGATTTCCATGACTTTCCAGGTAAAATGAAGGCGTAATAATAAGCATGATGTTAAGCTACATATTTGTAGAGCCTGGAGAAATAAATTTTGAAGATTTGAGTGGATTAATCAAGTAGTCTAAAATCTTTTATACCTTCAACTAAAATTTCTAGTGATGAAAGAGACATTTTTTTCTGGCTGACTATGTATGTCTCTCTGGAAGGCAAAAATTTACTTTAAAAATTCGAAAAAAGCAAAAATGCATGATAAAATGAATTTTTCATATCTGTCATTCCTCAAACAGAATAAGAAGGAAATAACTAGGAGGAAAATAAAGAAAGAAATAACTAGAAGAAAATAAAAGATATGAGGGAAATAACTAGAAGGAAATAGAAATAACTTTTATAATAACAACTGTATAATCAACTGTATAGTTAAGAATTGTCAAGCTTAAATTAACCATGTAACAACATCTTTATAAGAGATAGATAAAATAAAACTCGCAGTACATAAGTAAATTAAAAAAAATATTAGCATAAAATTTTAAAGTTATACAACATATATTATCCTGTTTTACAAATTAAACTATTTAACATACAATAAAAAAAAGTGTCAAAGCCAGAAGATAGGGGGTAGGGAGTTCTAGTCCATTGAGCCCTCCTATAAAATATTGGTTTTTACTACTGTATTGCACTTGAGTTCTTTATCTCTTTTAAATTAGGGAAACTTACTTTCTGGATGTTTTATCTATCTATCTATCTATCTATCTATCTATATATATATATATATATAATATATATATATATATATATATATATATATATATATATATATATATATATATATATATATATATATGTATGTATATATATTACATTTTATACAGATTTTAATGATATTATTAAAGTTTGTACAATATTTTACTAAATTTTAGGTTTTTTAAAAAATTAATGGAATATATAATTGACTGACTCAGTCCAATTTGAGGCCTCTTCTCCCTGACTGAAACTAAATAGTGGCTACAATCTTGCAATAACAGAAGAAACACATAAAAATTATTACCACAAGGAAAGTATCTGTTTTTAGCACTTGCTATCAAATGCTGCCTTCTGTTAACATAAGAAGATGATAGTGAAGATTCCATGTCCTTAAGGAAATGAATGTTTGCATGAGCATCATTAGTAATAATACTGGACCCTAATAAAAAAATAAACAGACAAAAACATATATAGACATATTAAAATATCAATTTAAAAGTTTTTTATTTTTGATATTTTTAATTTTATGTCTTCAGAATATAATTAAACACTAAAATTACAAATAGGCAAGGTAGTAGTTATACACCATGTGAAGTTTATATCAAAAATAGTTATGATACCAATATTAGAAATATTTTTAGAGTTACAGATGAAATTTTAATATTAAAACACAATTATATTTTATCTTCACAGTCTTATAATTTGTTTGGCTACATATCATTTACTCATAATTTGAATAAATAAAAATAATGAGCATATGGATTTTTCTAATTACAGTAATGAAATTTAATGAAATTAATAAAGTACAGTAGCTTTTATATTTATACATGAAATATGACTCACTTTCCTGAGTTACTGTTTGTGGAGCTTTAACATGGGGGCATGGAGTGATATTTCTCTTAGCAAGAGGTACAAAATCCTTTTGAAGTTTTGAAGAACCTTGAAGAATAGCCTAAGAAAAAAAAAATATGCAACATATTTTAACTAATATGAATTTGGTAAATTGAAAATTAAAAATTAGCTAAAAAATGGATATGGTATGCTGGCATATCAATGTATTACAATATTGTAAGACCACTCAACATTTTTATACTTTTGGAACAAAGATGGCATTAATACAAATTTCAATGAGCACATGTAAAGAAAAACAATTTTTTAGAGTTGATTCACCGAAGAAATAAAAAATAAGTTGAATATATATTTCCTGCCTAAAGATTTTCTGCAATCACAGTGTTATTAAAAATTAGACCACTTTGTTTTTTAGAGTAACATAGCAATTTAAGAGTTAAGTTTTGAGGGTAAATGTAAAACTTATTTGGAAAAAGTAATCAACAGCAGAAAAAGGGTCAATATTAAGGTTTGGATAAGATTTTTTGGTTCATTAGTAAAATGTCTCTTTGAAGTGAATTGTCTGAAGTAGAAATGAGAAAAGCTTTGTTCTATAATGGAAAAGAAATATCTGCACATAAAATAAAGGATGTTCTCGTTAGTTCTAAAACTATTATTTATGATTCTTTAAGAATAAGAGAATATTATGGAATGCAAAATGGATCAGGCTGCAAAAAATATGTTAATCAAATGAAAAATAGGGTGAAAAGCTGGAAATTTTCCAGCTTGCAATAAAAAAAAATACCTGCCAATTCCTAAAATAACACAACGCCTAAGTCAACAATTGTTGAAATTTTGAGTGGTCTGATAAATTTATAACAAACTGTATTACTATTATTATTTCTAATGCAGGAGCACTGGTTTTTATAGCATTTACCACTATTAAGCCACAGGACATTTTATTATTATGGGAGCAACATATAGACAGCCAACATGACTAAGATGGGACAACACAGAGTTCTTGTAATTTAGTAGCAGCGATCAAGCAGCCCCCAGGCTTGACCTACTATTTGTTGAGATGCTGTTTGAGAATTTAGAGGACATTATGACCATGAACCTATTTTATGTACCCCAGCTGCCATTAATAAACACGGCAGATTATTGGCTGATTCAAACTATGAACTCAAAATCCTTTGGTTATGAGATTGATGTCTTTTCTGACTGAGCTATGTGGCTTTGTACCACATTATATACACTCAACAGCCAAAACATTATGACCACTTGTCAGTAAATGAGTTGACCCACCTTTGATGCACAACACAGCTTCAACCCGCCTTAGCATGGATGCTACAAGTCCTTGGTAAATAGCCGGAGACAGATTGTAACAGATGTTTAATCAACAGTTAAATCCGAGATATTGCGAATTGGAGGTCTTTGAACTCTGAGCTGCCACCCCATGATATCCCAAATGTGTTCTATTGGATTGAGATCCGGTAAGTTAGGCAGCCAGGACATTAACTGAAATTCAGCATCATGTTCCTGGAACCACTCCAACACAATTTTAGCCTTGTGACATGGGGTGTTGTCCTGTTGGAACATTCTATTTTCAGCTGGAAAAACAGAGGCCATGTAAGGGTGCCAGAGACGCCCAAGAGAACGTTCCCCAAAGCATAATACCACCACCACTCGCCTGTGTATGACCTACTGTACATTGAGGGAGTAACTGTTCAACTGGAAGATGACGTATCCTGACACGGCCATCGGCGTGATGAATGACAAACCCTGATTCATCTGACCAGGCAACACTCTCTCCCACTGATCCATGGACCAGTTGCGATGTTTCCGGGCCTCGCATAGGTGCAGTTGGCGATGACGATTGGTCAGCAAAGGCACACGAGTGGGAAGTTTGTTGCATAGCCCCATATCCAACAATGTCCACTGAACAGTGTACTCCGATACTATTCTACTTGGCCCTGCAATATATTGGGTTGTCAGCTGAGCCACTGTCTGGCTCCGGTTTTGATTCACCATGCGAGACAGTCTCTGACGACCTTTTTCTTTGATAGTGTTTGGTTGTCCACCACCATGTCGTCTACTGCCGGTTTTACCATCATCCATCTACTTTGCCTAAGTACTAACAACTGTAGATCGCGAACAACCCACAAGTCGTGAGTTTCAGAAATTCTTCTTCCGAGCTTTCGAGCCATTACAATCTGCCCTCTACCAAAATTGTTTAGATCTGCAACCTTTCCCATCACACACAGATGTAAGTGAAAAAATCATTCTTCAGACTTTAAAACAAGCAATTGTAATTTACATTATTTTTTAAATATGAATAGTAATATAGTACCATATTCTCTTTTTCAACTTGTAAAATTCGATCTTCCAGAAGTTTTTTCAATCGATAAACTTCATAATCCTCACTGAAATAAATAAATAGATATAGATAAAATTACTTTTTGCTTTAGAAAACTTATTTTCTCATAATGATTTATATAATATGATATTTTACTTAAGACTGAAAGTTAGTTAAGATATGAAACTGATCAGTTAAAATATTTTTCTGCAAACATGAAATTTATCATAAATATCACTTAATATATTTAAATCTTAATTATAGTTAAATAAATGATAAAAATAGAACGATGGAGAATATATGTGATAGCTATTTCTGATTCTAATGTTAAGCAAACTAAATAGTCAAATTGAAGTAATAAGATATCCTGTGAAATCATTCTTCCCTAACACTATATTCATTATAACTCAAAATATGGTGCAATTAGTCTTCTTTATACCAATGAAACTATTTTTGAAAAGAAATTTACTGTAAAGTAAGAATACAAGAAATAATTAGCTCCATAAACTTACAAATTCAATTTTAAAAATAAGTGAATTGCATTGTTTTATATTTTTTTAATAATTTTTATTCTTTACAATATTCATAATTATAATTATTATTTATTTATAGTATTATTTATTTATTTATAATAATTTATATTAATATAATTATTACATTACTTAAATTAATATATTTATATAATTATTCATATTATTATTTATATATAATAGTTATCATTATTTATATGGATTTCACCTGACAGTTCTCCAATATTTTTTCCTCCCACAGCATAATTAGGATAAACACATTTACAGAAATAAATTCTTTAAGGCTAAGTTATTAGTTTATAAGTTTGAACTGATAAATATCTATTTATTAATTTATATTTTGCATTAATATAATGTAGTCTAAGGTATTAAAAATGATGAATGTTTAAACATGTAAATAGTCTGGTGATATTTTTTTTAAAAGATATAAAACTTGAATTATTTATTTATTTTTTATTACGCATTATATATAAGTAAAATATTTAAATATAAAGATGAATTTCAATTTATTGTTTCTTTCTGGGTTACAAATTTTTGGGGTTTATAGATGGTGCTAAAAGCAAATTCTGTATAAGTGCAAAGTTTCTTCCAAATGACAGACACATGTTTAGTATATCTCCCATTTTAGACTACTTTCCTATAAAAATTACCTTTTGATCTTTCCGATATCCTCTCTTTTACTATAAAGATTTAATTTTAAATGATCATATTTTAATAAATATACCTATTTTTCTATTTAAATTAATTAATTAATTAATTACCATAAACAGTACATTATTAAATGTAGAAATGCCTGTATTCTATCCATCTACTCATCTTTCTCATATTGAAAATTTAACCTAAACACATCTCAATTATATTTCCTAATTTTAACTCCATTTTGTTATGAAGAAAAGAAGCTCAATTCAAGAGTGCTTCCTTTTTCTCTTCAGTAAAATTTTAACTTGAAGTTTTTACTTCTCTGTTCACTTATAATCTCGTGGGATTCAGATACACAATTGGACCCTGACTGTTGATTTTGTAACTTTGAGTAACCAACTGGCCTGCTAACAAACTATGAGAAAGCTGAATCAACATTTGCTGGAAATACATCTGTCTTACTTAAGGGAGTCAGGTTTCTATTAGATTTCTGTCAACCAACTTTGTTAGCAAATGTGCTTAGTAGAGCTGCTCAGTTTTTAATGCCAATAAAATGATGTGTCAAAGAACTCTGTTATTGACTGTCTCAGCTTTGCTGACCCTAACCGCAGCAAACCAAATTTGGCTTTAAATTTTCAAGTAATTTTGGATGGCTACAGAAACTTTTAAAAACTGTTGACAATTTATGCCCTAGGCGATTGTCACAGATTTTGTGGTGTAAAACACATACATATATCTAAAGATAGATAGGTAATAGATTCTACCTCTCTCTCTATAAATCTTATGCATGTAGAAAGATAAACAGATAGTGTTTTCAAGCTTTTTATACATTTAACTTCTATTTTATGGCATAAATTTAGAGAAAAATGCGAAAAAAAAAGTTCTATAACAATTATCTAAGACATTAGTAAGTAAATAGCGAAAGTAAATAAAGCACTATATCCCATATTACATTTTGTACCTTGAATATTTTTAATATATTATCTGATATAATGAATTGCACTAAATGATATATCCTTAATATATAATTAATAAATACAATTGATAGAAGTTATGTTAGAATTTTAGTTCAAAAACGAATATTTTGATAGAGTAACAAAAATTTTATTTATAAAATAACATACTCATCCTCCATCTTGACGTTTGTGATTTATAAAATCCAAAACATTTCATTGGATAAACATCTAGAAAGGGAAAATATAAAGATTTACTACGGCCATACAATATATATAAATATACAGTAAGTTGGGGAAAAGAAAAACTTATACACACTATGCATTTTGAGATTTTAAAAGTAAAAAGTACAAAATATTTTTTTTTTTACTTATATGACAAATAATTACTCTTAATAAGAATTTTTACATAAAGAACTTAAAGCTTTACAGAATACAAACAATGTAGCACTTATTTAAATAAATATGAAAAAAGAAGTCAAAGTGAAACTTGTACACTACGCAAAATTATCAATTTTAGAAAACATAAAAACAAAGTAGTTTATGTTCTCACTTTAGTTAAATTTCAAAAACTTGTGTGATTTTAGGAAAAGTAGCAGAAAAGATATGAATGATTGGAAAAGAAATGCTATAATACATCATTGTAGAAAAGAGGACCATGATGAGGCACAGAAGAGTAGTCTAAAGTAGTTAAATAAATGCCAAATAGGTTATAAAAAGACGGAGATACCAAATAAGATATTAATTTTTGGTTTAATAAATGATCATAAATGTCTTTGTCAGTGTATACAGACTTTTGATGCACATGATTTTTGTCATTTTTAAGTTATAAATACTTCTATAATTTTATAGAATAATTAGGTGATTACTGCTCATATTACTTTAAGACCTTTAAGAAATTAATAAAATTTTATTGATTAAGAAATACTCAATTTTGCATGATCTTCGTTAATTCAGAAACAATGAATTTTATTTAGTGATTGTTACATGATATACATGGAAGATTAATCACCTGTGATCAATCTTCAAGAGATCACCTGTATATATGCTTTTGTTAGTAAGTGTATCAGTAAAATTGACAGTGAGAATAAAGATTAAATTCAAAATATGTTTATAAAGAATTAAATCATCCTATCACCTCAAAAAACGAGAAGGGAGTTGAATGATTTATGATAACAATTCACCTTTTTTCTTATGCAAATATTTCATATATTCTGTAGTACAGGATTTGATGCAATCTCTAAATTCTTTTTTTTTTTGACAATGACAATGAGAACAAAGATTAAATTCAAAATATGTTTATAAAGAATTAAATCATCCTATCATCTCAAAAAAAAGAGAAGGGAGTTGAATGATTTATGATAACAATTCACCTTTTTTCTTATGCAAATATTTCATATATTCTGTAGTACAGGATTTGATGCAATCTCTAAATCTTTTTTTGACAATGACAAAAAGAATAAAGATTAAATTCAAAATATGTTTATAAAGAATTAAATCATCCTATCACCTCAAAAAAAGAGAAGGGAGTTGAATGATTTATGATAACAATTCACCTTTTTTCTTATGCAAATATTTCATATATTCTGTAGTACAGGATTTGATGCAATCTCTAAACTCTTTTTTTGACAATGACAATGAGAACAAAGATTAAATTCAAAATATGTTTATAAAGAATTAAATCATCCTATCACCTCAAAAAAAGAGAAGGGAGTTGAATGATTTATGATAACAATTCACCTTTTTTCTTATGCAAATATTTCATATATTCTGTAGTACAGGATTTGATGCAATCTCTAAACTCTTTTTTTGACAATGACAAAAAGAACAAAGATTAAATTCAAAATATATTTATAAAGAATTAAATCATCCTATCACCTCAAAAAAAGAGAAGGGAGTTAAATGATTTATGATAACAATTCACCTTTTTTCTTATGCAAATATTTCATATATTCTCTAGTAAAGGATTTGATTCAATCTCTAAACTCTTTTTTTGAAAACATATATGATTTTACCAAGCTAATAAAATTGATTACAATGCTCGTATGAAAAACTTTAAACTTATTTAATTATATATAGAGATATATTATGCTGGAAAGTTTCCTTTTATAAGAAAACTTTATCGGAAAAAAGCTTTAGGTAAATGTTTTAGCATACTTATTTAATTTCTGGTGGATATCAAGCCCACCAGAAATTAAATAAGATATTATATACTTCAAACTAAAACTTTCATACCACTAAAGATATACAATTTATCTCCACAATAGGAGACTTAAAAGAGATGTTTCCTGATTGGATTCACAAATTAAATGTATGTTACACAGGTGGATGTCATTCAATGCAACAAAATATTAAATTTAATTTATAGTCAAAATTTGAATTTAAGATTAAGCAGTGGTGAAGTCATTGCAGTGTTCAAAGCACTTTCAAAAACAGTGACTGTGATGAAAAAATGTAATTAAAAATACCCCGCCAGTTTGGAAATGTTATTTGTCAAATGCATAACTCTTACATAATTTGAAATAATGAGATAAATTTTATTTCAATTATTTCAAAAAAAATTGAAAGCATTCTAGAATTTTTGTTAATGAAAATATAACTTCAGATATACTTAAAAGAGCGAGTACATAAAATTTGATACACTATTATTTATTTTTCAAATATAAATTGACCGCATAAAGCAAATAGCAATCTTAAAACAGAAAGGATATACCTAAAAGTTGGTATAAAACATAGAAATTGATCGCATACAGTTTAATGTAATTTTATGCATTGCATTAGCAAGAACTACAACCTTGGAATTTTATACTTTTATCATTAAACGTCAACAATGTCGGTAAAACCCGATTGCAACATTTGTTTTGTTTAAAACGGTCACGGTGGTAACCGTCGAAGTTGTTGTGTTGAGGTGTAAACTGACTTCAAAAATAAAATTTTTGATGTGATTTGCGGTTCTGATGTGACATTCTGGTATATCAGCTGATATGCCCATCTGACGGCATGTATATATATAAATGCATAAGGGCATGTACTTTATAAATTAAGCTATATATATATATATATATATATATATATATATATATATATATATTATATATATATATATATATATATATATATATATATATATATATGTGTGTGTGTGTGTAATTTTATAACTAAATTTAGAGTCTTATAGTTAAATTTAACGAAATATCGTGTGTGCAAGCCCCCTCCTCGACACTAAATCCTGGCTATGGCTCTCATTTAGAATGCTACTCTAGAACCGCTCATCAATCTTCGAACAGATTTCTATCAAGCTTCAAAGCGAAATAAAAGTAAAGTTCTGATTACGACTCTTACCTAATCATAACAGTAGAAATAATGCTATTAATTTTAGTGTTCAAGTAACCAAAGTAGCTCAGTTGATAAAGGCATCAAAGTCATAATCGGTGAGTTGCGATTTCAAGGTGACTAAAGACTCATCGTATTCATTAATGGCAGCTGGAACACGTACAGGTTCGTGGTCGATCGTAATGTCCTCTGAGTTTCTAAACGATACCTCTGAAAGTGGTAGGCCAAGTTTAGGAGTCTTCTGCTTGATGCCTGCTTCTAAATTTCGAAGACCTGCTTTGTTTGTTTGTATTGTCCTAGGCATAATTTTGGTCACTTATATGATACTCCCATATAATAAAATGGTGACAAATATCTGTGGTTTGGCTACGGCGAATGCTAAAAGAGCAAGTGCCCCAGCATTGGAAATAACAATAATAATATAGTTATGATATAATGACAATAATTTAAGCATTAAGAATTGAAAACTGCATCAGGATGATTTCCTTCATTATTTAAATCTTGAAGTAATACAAAGAATAACGTTTCTAACAGCTAAATTTAGAAACCACATATATTTTAACGAAGACCAAGAATTTAACCTTTGTGCGACCGTCGTGCAGATCTTCAACATAAGCAAAAATCGATGCCATTTTCACAGCGAACTATAAATGATGGTTTTATTGATTTTCATCCGAACGCTGCAACTAACACAGTTTACTCGTTGAATGCCTATTAAGTTGCTACCACACAAAAACTTAAGATAGCGTAAGCTCAAAGATGACATATAAGTTTTCCTGCCAAATACAGGACAAGATTTTTAAATAAATAATAATACATAAATAAATAAGTAAATAAATCAACTAACAAATAAGAAATAAGAAATCAAAAGGAATGCAGTTTATGGGTTCTTTTTGTTACTTTATTTGATAAGACATCGTAGAACCATGCATGTTACTGGAATATTATTTGATTTTAATATGTATTAATACATATTTAAGTCAAATAATATTCCAGTCATAATACGATAAAATTTGTTATTATGAAAGTTTAAATTATATTTCTTATACCAATGCTTGTATTTTTCTTGCCATATTGAAGTTAGTCAAAAGAAGAGGGGAATGTTGCATAATTATTCTCTGAGATGCCCGAACATTTCCTACACATGGGCCATTAAGGGCTTTTTATCGGAATTTATGATTGCTGCTCCTTTTGTAGCTCGGGATGTACTATTCCCTTCTTTCTCCGCTGTAATGTTCTTCTCCCTGAAAAGTCAGAGGGGATGAGCGAGAGTTGCGATTGATTTCAAGGTGGGCAAAAGTTATTTGTGAAAAACGATTATAGGTTATTGTGGAGCGAGGATATGCTCTCTAGCTGTACAAATGTGGCAATACTCTAAGTAGAAATAAAACTTCATTTCTAAAGAAGAGTTTTCTCTGACGTTGTAGCCACCATGGAGTCTTTTAAATAACACCACTTGACCGCTAACAATATATTTACTACTCTAGACCTATGATGTTAGAATATTCATTTTAATAAAATTTAAACAAACGTATAATGTATAGATTTTTTCACTTTATTGATTCCTAGTCAATTTTATAGAGCAATCATATAAACATAAGAATAAGCTTCTATTAATTGGGATAAGTTTTAATCTACTAAAAATCCGTAGGGGGCAGCCAAACAGTGACAGGAAAAGGCCAAAAAGAGTATGCATGGTATGAGATACTATTGAAATTTCTGTCCAGCCTGGTATATTCATACCGAAATTGAAAAAGTAAAAATGAAGATATATAGTGCTGGATATACGGAACGATATTTAGAGTTCCTACTTACCAATATTTAGATTTCTATCATTTTAATTACAAAGTTTTCATGCTATGATATTCATAAGTATTTGTTTGAGTTCCTTAACAGCTTCCGTTGATATGTCGTTTCAAAATCAATAACTATTCCATAATTCCCCCTCCAACTGCAAAACCGTTAAAATGAAGAACAAAACTAATTAAACTTTACCTCTTTAAGAGTCTAAAAATGTCTCGGAGATATAAGCAAGGCACCAATACACTGTTAACATCAATTTTGGAAAACTTAAGTGCTCTACTGATTATAAGAGATAAATATAATTTGTATAGTTCTGCTGTTGTTGTATTTAGGTTGTAATTTGGTATTTTAGTGTTTTTATATTTGAACTTGTTACCACTAAATTTTTGCCGTATGATCGCCGAATGAGTAAGGAGTTGCTCTTCGGTGCAGGAGTTCACAGGTTTGAATCACGTTGATGGTATAGATGCTCGTAGCTGTTCGATATCGGCTTTAAGCAGTAGGTTCCGATCTCATTGACCTCATGTAGCAAAACAGTAGACAGTAGTGCTCAAAACCAAACCAAACCTTTCAATTTTTATCTATGGGGACCCTTGCTACGGCTCGACGATTCTTAAAGGAGTATCCGCAGGAATCATATCATATATAAAACCCTGCTCAGAAGGGATTCACACGGTACAGCTAAAATAAAACAAGTAGATCTAGACACAAGCATTTATTTAAGATAGTATAATGAAAACACCAAACAAACATCAGCAACCTCGATGGAACCAAGTTTGGTGCTACTGGCACACTGACTCTTATATAGGCAGACAACATATACAGATATTTGCATATTTACAAAGAGGATGGGTTCCACAAATAAAACTACGGTAATTATAAAACTTTACAAATATCAATACAGAGGAATGAATTCCTGTTACAATATGTGAAAATACAACACAATATTTAAATTATGTACAAGACACTATTTACAAAGACTGACCATTACGTCAACGGCCTTAATCAGAAATGATGAGTATGACTTCAATCTTCTGCAAATTGAGTGATCACCACATATCCTTGTCTTAACGATCCAAGTTTTTGACCACCGGTTTCAGAATTTCATTATTTTCGCTTGACGAACACCGGAAAGGGAAAGAATGTCTTTGTTCAAGCGGGTTTTTGTAATTTAGCAGAAGAAACTCACCAGCTTCCCCCCCAAAAAAACCTCCAGGCTATGCCCCCTCTCCAGAAGTATCGTTTGAGAACTTAGGACATTGTGACCACGAACATATTTTACGTGTCCCAGTCACCATTAATGAACACGGCGTGTCTTAAGCCGGCTCGAGCTCCGATCCCGTAACCCTTCAATAACCGTCAAAAATGTTAGTTTCCTTTTCCGACTGAGCTACAGCTCTCATTAACTGTTCTAATTAGTATACCTTCTAGTTAATACAAATTACATGTTCATTCCTATTACTAAGATCATTTCTTGATAATAAACTATCTATTCGTCGACAGTCTGTAATATAGAGTAAATTTATTGAGATTAAATATGCCAACGATTAAAAGGTGATTTAAATTGATATGATTTATGTCTATGGGGGTATATTTATTATTTTTACTACCCTTTGTTCTATAGCAGTAGTATTAAAAATTTTATTTGTTAACCTTATTTATCCAGCGGAAGGGTGAACTAGCTTATTGTATTACTAATACACTCATGTCCATAAATTAAGGATAATGAAGTTCAGGCAATGAAAGAGACAAAAGCAAAACAAATTTGACTTATTTGTAAAGTCTATTTATTAAACAAAAGGTAAAGAGCAAAAAAGATGCTATATGTTTGACATAATTAATAAAAATTGCGATTTTTACTCCCTGGAGCAAATTTCAAAAAAGAACCTATTTACAGAAAACAGTATAACATGGTTAGTATAATGGTTAATACGGAGTATGTCTCCCGGACGATGCAATACAAGCGTTACAACGCCTACGCATGCTGAGTATCAGATTATCAATCTGATCTTCGGGAAAATTACACCACTCATCAAGCAATGCCCTCCAAAGTTCCGATAGACAGTTGGGAGGACGTTGACGGCTGCAATTCGTCGACCAAGCATGTCCCACGCATGCTCTATTGGATTCAAGTCCGGTGAGTATGCTGGCCAATCCATACGGGTGATATCCTCCGATTGAAGGCATTCGTCTACAATGTTTGCACGGTGACGTTGGGCGTTGTCATCCATATACAGAAATTCAGGACCCATGGCGCCCCGAAACAAACGTACATGTTGTTCCAGAATGACATCCCGATAGATGTGGCCTGTCATCGTTACACTCTGAACATGCAGGTCAGTTCTGGAACCAAGAATAATTCCTCCCCAAACGAGCCATCCTGCACCACCGTAACGGTGTCTTTCAATGGTGTTCTCTTGGTGGTAACGGGTACCTGGCGCTCTCCATATGAAAGTCCGGCGAGAATCAGAATGTAAATTGAACCTGGACTCGTCGGAAAACATCACACAAGACCACTGTTGCGGTGTCCACAATGCATGCTCTCTAGCCCAGCATAATCGCAGGCGACAGTGAGTTGCGGTAAGGGGAACACATCTGACAGGTCTACGAGCATATAGACCAATGTTCCCTAAGCGTCTGTACACGGTCTGCCTTGAAACTGTCGTACCGGTAGCTGAAGAGAGCTGACGAGACAGGTCTGATGCTGTGCTCCGTCTGTTTCTTTTGGCAGTAACTGCCAAATACCGGTCATCATTCGGCGTAGTAACTCGGGGGCGACCTGTGCTGTAACATCTACTCACATTACCATCATGTTTGAATCGTTGCCAAAGCCTGGAGATGACACTCTGGGCGATTCCAAGTTCCTCGGATACTTCCAGCTGGGTACGTCCACATTCCAGTCGTCCGATAATTCTACCACGTAAAAAATCATCCAAATGCTTCCTTTGTGCCATAACTATGCGGTTATTGCACTGAAAGGCTTTTAAAGCACTTGTGAACAATTTTACTTCTTTGCTACCATTCCTTATATACCCCTTTCATACACTCTCGTCATTGTGACGTACTATCCGCGCCATCTGGTGGTTTCCTGAAATTTGCATATTCTTCTTCAAGATGTGTGTGATAATTCTACAGGTGAAATTTTTATTTTAGAGCTCAATTTCTGTGTGATTCTGAATTATCCTTAATTTATGGACATGAGTGTACTATTCAAAACCATCATCCTCAGGTTTGTATTTAAGTATCGTGCTCTCCTATGCTTTAAGTAATTTGCTGTTACCCACGTGTAGCTATTCCACCTGCACAAACTTACATCGGGAACAAGCCATAATTTTATAAATATACATAAATTGAATAAGATTTTAAAACATCTGAATATAATAAATCTAAACTTTCCAAAACAAACTACAATTGTGTCATAAATTAGTTATAATTCAAAATTTTACATTGTTCTATACTTTATGATCAGTACTACAAGAAAATTGCTTAAACTTACTATTTTTAATTTCGTAAGAATTTTTAAACCAAAAGTAAGTTATTTAAAATCTTTATGACTCTAAGTCATTTTTATATCATATATGAATTCTACATTTCGTTGTTCTCTATTTGTAGTTCGTTGTATTTCACGTGTAATGTATTTGCTTGTAATCTACTTAAATATTGCATATAATGATCTATGCAATACTTATTTATAGATATTTTGAACCACTATAGGGCAATAACGAGCGCAAATAATAGTTTGGGTATTGAAATAGTTTTTCTAGAGCTGTATTGAAAACATCAACCACTTAGCTTTCTCGTGGATATTATTTAATGCTCCATTATAATTAAAATGTACCGGAAAAATATTTTAAGGTTTATAATTAGTTACACATTTTATTCTCTCTCTCTCTCAGACGCTTACACGTACAGATACTTCTTATTTTATATATTTATAATAACACTCACTGTTTTATAAATCCTTAATAACAAAAATAGTACTTAGTAATAACTAAAAAAAGCTTTAAAGTTTTATATGCTATCAATTTTTTAGTAAAATTATTTTTCAGTAGATTTAAAAGTAACCATGCAGCACTGTAAGTAATACTTTCTTTTTTCTAAATCTTTTTCATTTTTTTTTTGTGTGTGTGCTAATATAATACTTAGATTAATTTTTCTCAAAATCTCAAATTCAGTGTTAAAATGACAAACAATATTGCACTTTTTAATATAACATTTTCTAACAAGTTACTGAAACATGGTTATTTTGCACTATAAAATAATTAGCTTCAAAATCGTCTTGTTTATTTTTCAGTTTTATTGGTTGGTTGAAGTCTAACAGTGCTTTTTTAGGTCCTTTTTAGAACATAAGCACAAAGTACTAAATTGCACAAAACCAGACACAGTGTCAATTCAGGTTAGATACTAGAAAATATTATTAGATAAAATGCCATATAACGAACTCGGGAAAGGCTAAAAACAGCAGTGGTAAAAACGGTTTATAACAAACAATTTAAAAAAATATTAAAAAAATATCAACTGTATACAAGCTAAGGTCCAGAGGAAAGGTAAGCAAAAGGTAAAATTATGTAACACTAGAAGATAAAAGCCTTAATGCATAATATACAAAATTTAACGATTTAAAACGAAAAACCAGTCTTAAAACAATGTATAAATTGATTGCTAAAATAATTAAATTGACGAAAACAAGCGAGTAAACGTAGAAAATTCTGTTTTATTACAAGGTAACCCTACCATGACGGAAAATTAAAATTAGTGTCACACATAAAATAGTCTCGAGTTCACTGTGATTCGTTATCCCTATGGCGGTTACGGTTAGAAAAATCTCACGCAATTCATACCTGCACGATGCATGCGAAACAAAAACTCTTTGTGATCTGACTTCAAAAGACAAGGATTGCGGGACAGATGAAATTCACGCGAGAGGTTTGTCGCATCGCATGCTGCATACACCTTCTTGCATACCGATTGATAGATCATTCCTCACGAACTATTGAATCATAGTTTTTTAAATATTTTGACAGAATTTAACAGCAGCATGTGAACTGATCTATTCACAAAAGTTCAGAAGGCAAGATGACTGGGTTGTTGTTAATGTATCTATATATTATTATGATTTGGTTTGGAGCACTATGATCTACTGTTTTGCTAAACGAGGGTTAATGAAACTGGGACCTACTGCTTAAAGCCTATTACGAATGGCTATAAACACATTTACCTCAATTCGTGTGGCCTTTGGCCCAAGTATTTGGTTCGTCCAAGTGGCATTGGCACCGACAACTGAACAGAACAGTTAGTGTTTAATACATCTTGGATTCATTTACCCATAATACATTCAATTTCTTTTGCCGAAAAATGGCCGAAAGGTAGAGCGCTGGTCTTCGGTACCGGAGTTCATGGGTTCGAACCCTACTGCAGGCATGGATGTTCGTAGCCGTTCAGAATCGGTTTAAAGCAATAGGTTTCTATCAAATTGGCACTCGGTTGCAAAACAGTAGACCGTAGCTCTCTAAACCAAACCACTCATTTCCTTTTTTTCTGAAATCCCCTTTTGACACTTTGTTGTAGTCAGTACGTGGGAGTTCTCTGAATAGCATCCATCAGTAGTCCGCCATCATATTGACTTTGGTACCTACCGGTCCATCTTTCTATACCTTGGTAAAATCTATCTTACCTGTGTTATTCTTGATTAGTAATTCTGCTCTGTATTACAGTTTATTTAAAATTTTCAATACATTTCTGTTGCAGTTTGTCTACAAAAATCCATTTAATCCGTGAACCCGTGAACTCATAATGCTAATGTGAGGATTTTGGTAATTTTCGATCCCCTTCTTGTTGGTACTTTGATACGAGTAGTAAGAGGTTATTCAAATTGGTTTGATGAACCCTCTCTACTATGCCGTTCGATTGCAGACAAAGAGGAGTTGCATGGCTTTTGTCAATTCCGAGAAGTTGGTAAATCCCTTTGTAAGCGGCAGAAG
The DNA here is from genome assembly GCA_032207245.1 of Pardosa pseudoannulata. NCBI lineage: Eukaryota > Metazoa > Arthropoda > Arachnida > Araneae > Lycosidae > Pardosa > Pardosa pseudoannulata. The sequence continues at coordinate 139,227,748 of CM063510.1, forward strand.
GAAATCAGTTCCTTGATTGGTATGACGTCGAAGAAATGTCTCGTATCTAAAAATGGTTTTGTAATAAAGCTTCTGAAACAGTCTCGCTTCTTGGTCAAGAATCGGATGAGCTTCAAGCTTTCTTCTGTAAAGTAATCTATATCACCAGAATGTATTTGTTACCATCTTCGGTCTATGGAAAAGATTCCAAAATGTAAAGTTCTATTCTTTTGAAAGGTGTTCCTATATTATGACGTTTCAACCTTTCATGCATTAATAAATAATTCAATATAGTGTTCAGAGATAGTTGTCTAAAGGATTAAAGATGTCAATTTTCAGCATGGTAAGGGCCGGTCCCACTAATGTCGATTAACGGCTAACCGCGATTTATCTCTGTTTAAACGAATAATTGCAGCCTACCATTGGTTGGCGTCCTGGGTTAATCGTAGTTAGCCGTTAAAAGACGTTGAGGAGTTCCGCCCTTAATCTGTAAGCTTTTATGAACTGATCAAGTATGGCAAGTGAAGTTTACTCTGTCATTGTCTTACGGAAAAAAAACATAAGCTCTTTACAGGAAAGTATTCTAAAGAGGTAACCCTAAGGTCTCTTACAATCTGTTAGAACTAATCAGAAATTAACTACAATATAATTGTATAGCTTTTGGTCTACGATTGTATTAACCAGTTACTGTATAGCAAGAACAATGTTTCAAACCAAATGAATAAAGATGTTATCAAGTTTTCAAACACCAAGTATGTTGATGACATGAATATTTGTAGCCGTTTGGAATTTATTTTAATTATTTGGCAGTCTAATCAGTCACTGTGTTATAAAAGTTTTATAGTAGCTCTCCCAATCAGCCAATCTTCTAGAAAGAAAAGTTGGAAGATATTGCTTTCATGCATTTAAAATATGGACCAAGAACCGTGAATAAATGGAAATTGAATTTTCGAAATACCATTTAAATTATAACATTACCTGTAAAAATACTCTCAAATTAATTTTTTTTTTCTTGGAAGAAACATTTACAGGTGGTTTATTTTATTGTACACCGGAGAATATGTGGCCACAACGTTTTAAACCAAATCAATAAAAAATGTTATCAAGTTTTCAAAAATCAAGTCCGCTGCTGGAATGAATGTTTATTATCTTCCGGAATTGATTTTAATTAATGAGTTCCAATCTAATGAGTCCTTGTGTAGTAGAAATTTAATAGCAGCTCTCTTAATCAACCGATCTTGAAAGAAAATTTCTAAGTCAATTTTTAAGTTTCATGAATATAAAATGTAAACCCAGAACCGTTGTAAAGAAATAGGACTTGAATCATCAAAAAGAATTTTAAATCGTATTATGCCTAAGATGGTCACTGGCGTACACAAGGGGTGCAGAAGTTTCAAATTCCCCCGATAGGTCTTAAAATATCCATAAATTTTTTATTATTTTACATAAAGACATTGCTTTGGTTTAGGCACTTGTATTATATTTTGACACTTCTATTATGATTTTGTCAAATTGAAGTATAATATACACATGTATTGTATTGTAATTTGACAAAAGGGCTGGTATGTTCCACACAAAAGCTTTTCTGTCTGCAACACTTTTGCCTAAAATCCCACTCATAAAAGAAATCCGAAGCAACCGAGGAAACTCTTAAAATTTTTTGAACCAGAAATGAGCCTTTAACCTCCAAAATCAAATAAATGTTTTATTTTATTGCACAACAAAGATTGACTACGTGACGAGTTATTTAAAAAACAGAGAGCCTTCAGTAATGTCAAAAAAAGTTCCTGTCAAAGTATTGATCGCGAGTTTGAAGTTTTGTTCTATTTCAGAAGAGATAATTGATCTGTTTAAACTGCTTCTTACACCCCGAGAGCTATTTGTTGCTACAAAATGCCATAAAGTACCACTCGGTGTTATTCCGTTGCCGATCTTTTGACCGTTTTGTTTCGTTTTTCTCGGACAAGGTGGATTGAATGGGTGTGGTATGGTGCGGCCGGCATTGACTTTCCCCTCGTGGTCTCTGGAGCGGAACTAACTGGTCCTCAGCTCGGATCAGCAACACACCAAACCCATTCGGTAGATCGGGGTCAGTCGGAGCTTGTGTGCATATCCTGGCGAACAGATGGATGTTCGGGGATGGAGAAAGTGGTTACGGACACCCGGGTCCCTAGGCTCACCGCAAAAGCAGGTACAGAGCTGGACTTTTTTTTTTTCTGTGTCTAGACGTCGTTCTCATTTTTCTCATCTAATGTCATTCTTTATCCTCAGGGGCTTTTTATGTTTATCTGGAATAATTTAACCTTCAGTAATTAATATTTCGTCATATAGTGGAGTGATAAATTGGATTAAGATTTCAATGTAGAGTTATGCAACATAAAAAATGTTCAAGAGCTTGAAATTACAGAAAATAATATCTTTTAATTACTGTGGGTTGTAATTCAATGTAGAGTTATGCAAGATCGAAAATGCTCAAGAATTTGAATTGTTGAAAATAATAGCTTTTAATTATTATGTTAATAAATTTAATAATTTTAATTATTATGTTAAAATATTATGGGTTGTAATTTAATGTAGAGTTATACAACAACGAAAATGCACAAGAGGTTGAATTTTTGAAAATAATAGCTTTTAATTATTGTGTTGATAATTTTATGGTCTATAGTTCAATGTGAGACTAAGCAACACCAAAAACGTTCAGAAGTTTGAAATTATTGAAAATAATAGTTTTTAATTATTATACTAAAAATATTATGGGTTGTAATTTAATTTAGAGTTATAGAGCATAGAAGATGTTCAAGAGGTTGAAATTATAGAAAATAATATTTTTTAATTACGATGTTAAAAATATTATGGGTTGTAAATTTAATGTAGTGTTTTGCAAGATCGGAAATGGCCAAGAGGTTGAATTATTAAAAATAATAGCATTTGATTATTGTGTTGATAATTTTATGGACTATAGTTCAATGTGGAATCAAGCAGCATAGAAAACGTTCAGAAGTTTGAAATTATTGAAAATAATAGTTTTTAATAATTATGTTAAAATATTATGGGTTGTAATTTAATATACAGTTATATATCATCAAAAATGCTCAAGAGGTTGAAATTATAGAAAATAATATTTTTTAATTACGATGTTAAAAATATTATGGGTTGTAATTTAATGTACAGTTATGCAAGATCAAAAATGCTCAAGAATTTGAATTATTGAAAATAATAGTTTTTAATTATTGTGTTAATAATTTTATGGGCTATAGTTCAATGTGGAATTAAGCAACACCGAAAACGTTCAGAAGTGTGAAATTATTGAATATAATAGCTTTTACTTATTGTGTTAAAATATTGTGGGTTGTAATTCTATGTAGAGTTATGCAAGATCAAAAATGCTCAAAAATTTGAATTATTGAAAATAATAACTTTTAATTATTATGTTAATAATTTTATGGACTATGTGCAATGTGGAATTAAGCAACATAGAAAACGTTCAGAAGTTTGAAATTATTGAGAATAATAGCTTTTAATTATTAAGTTAAAAATATCGTGGGTTGAAATATAATGTAGAGTTATACATCATCTAAAATGCTCAAGAATTTGAATTATAGAAAATAATAGCTTTTAATTACTGTGTTAATAATTTTATGGACTCTAGATGAATGTGGGATTAAGCAACATCAAAAACGTTTAGAAGTTTGAAATTATTGAAAATAATAGTTTTTAATTATTATGTTAAAAATATTATGGGTTGTAATTTAATGTATAATGTTTAATGTTTAAAGTATACAGCATCAAAAATGCTCAAGAGTTTGAAACTAGAGGAAATTATAGCTTTTAATTATTGCGTTACTAATTTTGTAGGCTGTAATTCAATGTAGAGTTATATCACATCAAAAACACTCAGTTTGAAATTATAGGAAATAACAACTTTTAATTAATTATTGTGTTAATAATTATGTGGGCTGTAGTTCAATGTAGAGTTATGCAACATCGAAAATACTCGGGAGTTTGAAAGTATAGAAAATAACAGATTTTAGTTATTATGTTAATAATTTTGTGGGCAATAATTCTCTTGTTTGAAGCCAATTAAAGGGACAGAATTTTAAACAGCTATTCTGTAATAAATATAAAAGATGACCAAAATGAAATTAAGATTTTGTTACAAATTGTCTATATTTTTTGTTTATTTAAATAAATATTGAAGATTTTCATCTAATGAAATGTGAAAAGTGTTAAAAGGGTAAAGTTAAAAAACCTTATTTTAAATATTTACAGATAATTTTTTTAGTTATTTTAGGAAAAAAGTGCTCCTACCTTTTTTTTTAAACATTTTTAAAAGGATGGTTCTTCGTTAAATGTGTCATAGTTTATATGTTTAATAACATCGGCCACTAAAAAGTAGACATCTATGTTAAGTTTTATTAGGTTATAAGAATGCATAATATAATTTTAAATGTTAAATATTCTTCTGACATAAATATATTAAAGTACAACATCAATTTTAAACGTAATCCTCTGTGTGAATATTTTTTGAATAATTAATATATTTTTAATTACGCTATTAATTTAATAATGGCCAATAAATACTTATATTTTTATAAAATGTTTGCTTTTTTACGCATTCTTTATAATAAAATTTGTTCTCTAAAATTAAAAGAGGATTAAATTATACTGAAATCTAATAGAGTTATAAAAAATTTCAACTTGACAATCAAGACGTATCTGTCCCGTTGATATTTTAGGTGGGACATATGAAATCCAGTACTACAAAAAACAATTTTATTACATGAATGGGATACATATGTCCCGGTAGACTTTGAAGGGTTATGCGGTTAAGCGAAACTTTAAAATGACAAATTTTTACCAGAAATATAAAATGATTTTTTGTTTATAAAATATTAAATTAGGTATATACTTCATTATCAAAAGTTATTTTTGCATAACAGGATTTTTAATGAGCTGAAAGCTCTTTTTTTATCATATAGGCTGATTTAAACCTTAAAAAAGTTTTTTCAGTTTGGAAATTGGTTTTATTAAATTAGTAATTTTTAAATGTTTACGTGCACTTTTTTTATGTATTCCACATTCAAAATTTTAGAGATTGTCTATTAATGTGTTTGTCATAAAACGGGTATAATCTTTAAAAACCGCAAAGACTTTTTTCGAGTTACAGAAGATTTAATCCGCTTGAAATGGCAAAAAACAGTTATTAAAACATTGTCTAGCTTGAAATAATTGTGTTAGTAAATAATTGTTAACTTAAGGGAAAATCGATACCCAGTTTTGTTATTTATACAAATTCTAAAGGTAAAATGAAAAAAAAAATAAGAAATTGATTTGTATGTTGTGCTATAGGAATACTTATAAGAAATATTCTTGGATAACACAGTTTTTATCAAATAGTCTTGTATTTTAATCAAAAATTAATTTTTTAATAGTTTTAGTATTTTATATGTTTTATGTAATTACATTATATATTCTCCTTATAAGAATATGGTAAAAAAATTTAAAGACTGAGATTTAACGTCTTGTGTACCCTTAAAGACGTAAAATATTTTTGATAAATATCCTTTATAGACAAAACATTCGTCAGATTTAAGCTCAAATATTAATCATTTAGCTTCTTAATCGCCATTTTATACCACATCACAAATTCATTACTGGAATGAAAGATATATTATTTCAAAAAGGAAAAACCTTGAAAGGGAAGAGAAGGCTTCCCCTGTTTTATTACTGTCTGAAAAAAGTTAATATGAAAACGATGAATGCTTTGTTATTATCTCTGAAAAATGAGGTTAAAAGTACCCAAACAGCTTACTTTAATTGTAAAAGGAATGGAATGGAAAGTTCTCTTGGAGAAGAAAATTTGACAATGACTAAAAAGTAGGCAAAAAGGGCAAACCTAACAATAGATAATCGAACCAATTATGAGTTCTAATATGATATTGCCGCTAGGACTTGTGGAAAAAATCACAATGGAATTTAGATGCTGGCTGACATCTAAAAATCTTATCTCCAGAAGTAAACCATGAATCAAAACGACAAACTGTTATCTAAATTGAGAATAGAACAACCCCAAGCTAGCTGAAAAGTTCTTGGTAACTTTTAGAAGCTGAGAACTAATGATTATCGGCACTTCCTGAATGTGTTTCGGTGTTTTGTACCTTAGTCTTACCTAATAAAACTATCATGTAACTATTTTCTCTTTCCTGAGTAAATTCTGAAACTGAAGATCAAAGTAACATTATTATCATTATTATTTCAAATGCGGAAGTATTGCTTATTATGTAGCCTCCACGTTATAGCCATTTGTTCAGTACTTCCTGATGGTGAGCTTGGACAATGGTTTACGGGTTGCAACCACACACTGGGCCACTAAATGAGCCGAGCGCGTGGATTCGTCCATAGGGCACTTTAGTTGTGCATCTGGTTGCATTTGATCTTTGAAGAAAAACTGCTTCCGAAGTCATCCTCCACAAAGGCCATTTTATCATCTGCCATCGTCGATCTTGATAAGCCATACTCCATCCAGATGGTGGTAATGAATATATTTGGCTTAAATAATATATTAGATACATATGTGACAATTTAAAATTGAATCATCGATTATTTTTGTTGCAATGAAAATTTTATCACCGGTATTAACAACAAATTCTTTTCATAAAAGTCTAGGAGTCTATTTCACAGACTAATAAATATCTAGCGTTTAAGTTATATATCTTTGAAAATTAAGAAGTTTGTTCGTTTGTGTGTTTGTTTTTTATACATAACCACACGGTTTACAATCGATTCGCTAAATTTTGGACATCATTCATATATACCGCCAAATAATCACTGTCAATATTAAAACCTCTGCTGTCCATCCTATCACGTAATATGACAAGATAAATTAAAGTTGGCAACTAACATGCGGTCAGTAAAGATAAACAAATTATTGAGCGTGTACCAGATAATTCTCAGCCAAAAAACAAACCATTTTTTATCTGCCTCATAGGGTACTTTACAATTCTAGAAAATTAAAATTTTACTGATCCCGTCATATGACGGGCTATATGCTAGTTTGTTTTATATTCAATTAGACTGAAGATTTCACATATCTGATTCTTATCTCAGGACTTTTTGGGTTCCACCTGCTGATTGTTATTCAAATAAAATTTCTACTTTCAGTAAAGAACATTTTACTAACTACGGAACAACACAATACTACAACATTTAAATCTATAACAAATTAAAGGTTTCATGATACATTTGTTAGTATCGATTGGGAGTAACATTTACACTCATTCAGTTGAATCTCATATCTCTATCTCCATCTGAAAAACATAAAAATTAAAGTTAATGTGAATTCAAGTCTCGCCGTTCGTAATAGTCAATCTGTATCAGTTGCTCATTATCCTAGAAGAAAATCATAAAATCTTTTGTTAATTTTAGAGGAGCCTATCATGACTTTTGAATTAGTTTTTTTTTTTTTTTTTTTTTTTTTTCTGACTTGAATGCTTTAACTTTGTCACAAAGCTTGTGTTTTAGACGAATTTGTGCGAGGGTTACTCTGAAATTTTTGAGATACGAGCAGACTAGAATTTACAAAATAAAAATAAAGGTTTAATTTTAAAATACAAAGTATTTTAACACAGCAGACAATTTTTTACTGACTTACTTCAACTTGTTTAGCGTAGAATAAATTTTAAACAGAAGAGAAAATGGAGTTGACGCGAGAACATTTTCGCGCTATGATTTTCTACGATTTTAAAGCAGGATTAAATCAAGAAGAATAGTTTCAAAGGTTGCAATTGGCATTTGGTGATGAATCTCCATTTCGTCCTACCGTATTCAGATGGTTTAAAGAATTTAGCAGAGGTCGCAATTTTCTTCAGGATGAAGAACACACAGGAAGGCCGCCATCGGCAGTAATTCAGGATAATGTGTCTGCCATAAGAAAAATGTTAATGGATGATAATCGATGTACCTATCAAATTATACAGAAGGAACTTAACATTGGATCCGCAGCTATACACAAAATTATTAATGAAGAATTACATATGAAAAAGTAGTTTGCCGTTGGGTTCCCCATGATTTAATTTTGCACCAAAAAGTGGAACGTGTAAGAATCAGTAAAGAAACTCTTAAATTGCTAAATGCTGGTAGCCAAAGCATCATTTCTAAAATGGTAATGGGTGATGAAACGAACATACCGTTTTTTGACGTTCCAACACGCCAAGAAAGCAATGTATGGGTCTTTGAAGATGATCCCACGCCGACAATGGTGAACAGACAACGCGCACTGAAAAAAGTGATGCATGCCGTTTTTTTTCAGAAGTACGGGATTAGTCAAAGCCATCAAGTTGGAAGGACAGAAGACAGTAACAGCAAACTGGTATACCACTAAATGTCTTCCACAAATTCTACAAGAAGTAAATGTTAGGGGACTCATGCTTCACCATGTCAACGCATCTTCACATACAGCCGGATTAACAGTTGAATTTCTTAAACAAAAATAAATTAAAGCGATAGAACATCCGCCGTATTCACCTGATCTAGCTATGTGTGACTTTTGGTTATTCTTTAATCTAAAAAAAGAACTTACGTGGACATCGTTTTTATTTAGAAGAAGAGATTGATGTGGCTATAAATGCATTTTTTATCTATTCGAAGAAATGAATGGCTTAAGGCATTTAATCTGTGGAAAATTCGTCTACAAAAGTGCATTGATGTTGGAGGAGACTACTTTGAACACACCTAAAATTTTGTAAGTATAACTTTAAAAGCCTAGTTGTATCTCAAAAATTTCAGAGTGACCCTCGTATCAGTGACTATTTATTCGAAACAGTACTATATTGAGATTATCCATCTTCCTTAACCCTTAATTTGGCTAAGTCTGGCCGCTACAGCGGACATGTATATTTATAACTACTATATAACACAATTGTCAGTGTTCGCCACAGCGGACATTAATCTCAAAAATGGAAAATTAAAGATATTTTTTTTGTTTATTTTACAGAGATCCTAATGTCTATACAGACATGGGAAAATAACAGAAATTAAAAAATATTTGAAAAAACATCTTGTCAAATTAAGGGTTAAAGCTCGAAAATTTTTCAAAAGTTCATAAAAGGAAATTTCACTGTTTCAAGTAGTGCAATACTTTGTAAATAATTATACAAAATGCTTACTTAAATACTTTGTGTAAAAATCACTTTGCAGTGCACAGTTCCTTTAAAATGCATTAATTTAATATTTTAATTGGTATATCATGCCTATGAAAAACTAGATACGAAAAAAAAAATGCATCTTCCGAGAAGGAATTTTTTTTTTCAAAACATAAAAGCATTTAATATTTATTAGAAATGTGCTTCTGGAAACAACAATATGTAAAATAAAAAAGCTTGAAATGTCACTTTTGCTTCATTCCGAACAAGTCCAGTCAGAAAAATCGTGTCAAGTGAATTTGAAGAAGAATGGAGAAGTTACAAAAGTTGTTTAGCCATCAAGGATTTCAAGAATTTCATTAACCTCTGCTTAAAAAACAATAATTATATTCTATGAACGTATATTTTAAGGAAGGTATTTTTCTTATAATAAGCTATTTTAGAATGCATACATAGGAAATGCTTTAAATTGCAAACTTGCAAAGAAAATATATATTTATTCTTGACACGTACTGTTGGTTAGGAATTAAAAAAAAAATCAACATTATACTAAGTCTTAGACATAATATATATTTCTTTTTATAAACAATTTTGATGCATTACTATAATATGATATTCAGATATTAATGCAATATGTTTAGTTAAATTTCCACATTTTTCTGAGCTTTAAAAATGCCGTAAAATAATTTTTTTTTATCTAAATAGTATACAAACGATATACTATAGCTATAAATACAGACCTTTGATAAAATATGATGATAATTATTTATTCAAGGTATTTGTTATTTTTAATTAAATGAAAATTGATACTTTTTTGTAAGAAAAAAGTAGAAAAGTTATTTGAGGATTCAACTATTATATTTATATTTGTAATAAATTTGTACATGTTACTAATGAAAATTGAATGATAGTAATATTGCATGTTCTTAAAATTAATAGTACAATTGCAACGTACATATTATTTATTATTAAACTAAATAATCCTGCAGCCTTAAACCTATAGAATTTTAAAACACCATCCGATTAATTATTCGAGTAAATATAAATTTCTCGTAGCTTTGTTCTATCAACAAATTTTTACAAATTATTTACATAATCCTTTAGAGTTGTTTTTCTCTTAAAATTTCAGTTAAATTCTCCATATAAGAATTTCAGTGTTTGGTTAGAATCATGAAATTTTTCTGTGAAAATTTATCAACAATTTTTAAACAAATTTTTGATAGCTTTATAACAGTTTTTAGACTAGTTCTTGTAACTGGCAATAGAAATCATGCAAAACGACTGATTTGGTTCAGTAAAATATAAATTTAAAATTATTCAAATGTGTTTGTTTGGAATACTATGGTATATTTATTTAACTACGTGGGAGGGAATGAGACAGAACCTGCGTGTTGAAAAACGATTCTAACGAATATCCATGCCGGCAGAGGGATTCATACCCACAGCTTCTAAAAGATAGTTCCTAATATGTTTGAATAGAAATCTCAAAAAATTTTTAAAGTGAAGAAGTAATTTAATAATAAATGTTTTTATTAAGACTATACTTTTTCTTATTTAAAAAATTTATTTTAAGTTATAAGAATAAAAATTCTCCTTAGTATTCAAGTTTTTAAAGAATATTTACAATTTTTGCTTCTAAAGAAAAACTTATTGGATTTAAGGCAATTTCGATATATTTTAATTAGTATGAAATATTACAAGAGTTAAACTTCGGGTAAATCTTATAAGATATCTACTGTAATCAGAATTAGTAAACAATTCCAGCAAAAACAAGCTTTTCGTACGTATATGTTAGTAGAACTGAATTTATAGATGAAATTAATTTAAAAAACAACATGAACTAGCTGTTATTTTAAGATATAAAGAATAATTAAATTCTGTACTTTTTCCTTATATTAATATAAAGTCTATAAATGAAAAAATTACACAACAATTGAATATAAAAAAAGTTACAAGGAAAAGTAATGGATTAAAGCAGGAAAAATATTTTTCTCTAATAATTATTCCTAAAGTTGAAATTATTTTTCCAATTAACGTAAAATTATAATGAGGAAAAGTGACCATTTTTAAACGTTTGATTGGTTATTTATCTATTGAATTTTTATTCAGCAAGATTTTAAAATGTCTCAATGTAAATTATGTTTTTGAATATGCAGAGAGAAAGGCTCTGCTATGAGTTTTAAAATACACGTTTAGCTGCTTAGTTTACTTTTTTTTTTCTCTCAATATTATGATTTCTGTTTCATGATGATTTTTTTCAGTTATTTATCATGTTATTAATCATTTACCGATATCACGAACCATTCATTACCATCAATATTTTTAATCATTAGCATTTATATTTGTATATTTGCACGACGAGGGAAATAATTATTTTTTGTGACATATAGTACTGATGAAAAATTATCTTTGAATATATTTTACACAGCTATTCTAGCGGAAAAACTAAATTGGAAAATGTTGTTTATTTTTTTCTAGTGTTGAAATTTGAGTTTAGAAGTTATTTTTTCTAATCATAATTTAAAAAAACAAAAAGCTACAAGATGATTAATATTTATTTTATTTCTCCATATTTTACGTGTACTTTCATTACGCAAATATTTAAAAGACAGAGTTATTAGAGAATATCCATACCGGCAGAGGGATTGACAACCACAGCTTCTAAATGAGAGTTCCTTATATGTTCGAGTATCGATCGAAAAGATTTTTAAGTGAAAAAGTAATTTAATAATAAATGTTTTTATTAAGACTGTACTTTTCTTATTTTAAAAATAATTTATTTTAAACTAGAAGAATACAAATTCTCCAATTTATTACAAATCTGTAATAAGTTCTAAGTAAACTTTAATAAATTATATTTTCTGCTTTTTTTTAGTAGTAACTTGTCACATTAAGCGGCCAGTGCATTTGCAATGTGTTTCTGAAAACTATTAAGTTAAATTCATATATTTTTTAATACATTTTCAATAAATATAGCTAAAGAATAAAAAATAATTATGAATAAAATATTATAATTGTAATAAATATTTATAATTCAAAACAAATTAGGAATTAAGGAACTTGATTGATTTTTCTTCTGTACATGGTATATTAATTTTAAGAAAATAAATTATATTTATCATTAACACTTGAGCACTCTTATTGCTGTAACATTTCCTTTATTTTAATGACTATAGGTCTCTAACTGTTTTTCTATTTGTTATCGTCACTATTACTTTTCCTTCATTAGAATATCAGATTAAAAAGTAATGAATACAGACGCTTATTCCTTTATATTTATTTCCTATTACTCTGAGAAAAATATACAATTGTTTTTATATCATTATCGTTAAATAATTTATGCAGAAAAACATTTATGCAGTGTTTAAATTTACAAGAGAATGTATAGTTATAATATACCTATCTTTGTCATTAGTTCAGCAGTTATTTGCTACGTTGTGTAAGGTTTGGTTTGATCTGAAGAGCTACGGTCTGCTGTTTCTCTCACGAAGATTAATGAGAAAAGCACCTACGGCTTAAAGCCGATTCCTAATGACTACAAACATCCATGCCAGCAGCGGGATTCGAAACCACGAATTCCGGTACTAAAGACCAGCGCTCTACCATTCGGTCATCGTTCTGCTACGTTGTATAAGATTAAATGAAACTGACCTTATATTGAGATCAACGTGCATATTCTAAAGGCTTTATTTTGATATTGTTTTAGTTTATCTGTGATGGGAAACACACTCCTATAGAAAGCTATTGAGGTGATTGTAGGAGTAGACTGGTTAAAATAAATAGGAAGCTCTGCAAAGTATGGGGAATACAATTCAACTGCTACTCCAGACTTTTATAAAAATGTTAACAATATCAGTCTATTCTTTTGTCAGTCGATAAGGAACTTTGCCTCTTTTGCTGTTTGAAATTCTGAATACGAAACAACATTGAATCACAAATAAGATCCAAAATCATAACGTCAGAATAATTTAAGATTGAATTTTGTTGTATAATGTAATCATTTTAATTTATTGTGTAATTATAGTTTAATAATTGCAATTTTGTGGATATCCTGTTACCACAAACCGAATATTTAATGGACTTATCATACATCAGCATCTAAGTGTTATAAAAGCAACAGGCTTAGTTTAGGATCCCCTTTCTGGTTAAAGAATACGTGAATTTCGCGTGGATTAGCGAAATTTTTTAACCGTTCACAGGCCTTATCATCTGTGAACTAAAGTAAATTGGTTGTTTTAAGGCATTATTACTTGAACTAAAATAACCAATTGGAAAATTTTAGCTGCAGCACACACAAAAGCAAAATCACCAGTAAAATGAAATTCTAAATTAACGCATACATGTTGATGCGTTTTAAGGTCTAAAAAGTACCCAGGTCGTGTTGATATTCTATCCATAAAAAAGTAATTATTAAACTATTACGATTTAATCGAGGGCTGTGTAGTTTCTAAATTTCCGAAGGATAATAATTTGCATACTAAAACTTTTACGTATGATAATTTTGTAATTATTGCATATTAAATTGAGAGACGAGAAAAAAAAATCTATCCTTAACTGACCTGAAGTCTCATATTGCAAAATCTCTTGTAACGTGTCTGCGGTTATAAAAACGTGATAGGCTTTAATTATGGTTAAGATCTAAGTTAGTGACCTGAAAATGAGGAATTTTAATAAATGTTCGGTTTCTTTTTAAAGATAACAAGTGTCATGTAACTGAATTTTAATATTTTGCTAGGACAGATTTAATTTTTTATTTCAAAAGAACTATTTTTTTTCATTTTTTTTTTTGCATATTTGTTTTATGCTTTTTACAGGTACAAAAGTTATAATTATGCAATTTAAACTTATAGTAGTTCATTGTTTTAGTAAAAAAGACTAATTTGCTAATTTAATGGAAGTATCTACACGATTTCAGAAAAAAATGTTAATATAGATAATAAAACATTGAAATTAATTACTTGAAAAATGCAAATATTTAGAATTTTTAACCGAGTAACACTATAATATATACTATGTATAAACTGATTTAGGAGAGAAATTAGGAGTGTTCTTAGATTTCGTGCAGTTTAAAGGCCTTATCACACGTTAACATGTACGTGTTGAAAAAACAGCGTTGAAGCAACGTTATCTTAAAGAATTTGTCATGTGATAGGGAAATATTTTTAACCATTTGAAGGACTTATTACAATTAAACTGAACTAAAATAAATCAATTGACAAGTTTTCTCTGTAACACAAGAAATCTTCCCATTTTTCACTAGTATTAGGAATCATAAACTAACACATTCATACTGACGTGTGATAGGGCCTTAAGACATTGTGTTTATGTTTGCGCAATCCAGTTTTAACAGAACAGCTTTTAATTCCAATCAGGCTGAACGATGGATGAATGATAGAGCCCTGCCCTTCGGTACCGGTATCTGTGGGTTTGAATACCGCTTCTGGTATGGATATTAGCAGCCGTTTGGAATTAGCTGTAAGCAGTAGGTACCTGTATTATTATTCCTCCTATAGCAAAAATTAGACTGCAGAGCTCTAAATCACTCCATTTAATTGATATCCAAACTGTATTTGGACATCGACCAGATGCCCAGTGGAATCTATGTACTGTCAGGGAAAGAGCAAAGGATTTGTTGGTTTTTCTTAAAATAGTCATACCTAAGTTTTGAATAATTTTGGTTACCGCTGATTTTGGTTTTTGATGACTTTGTCAATGAAAATTTTGTCGCAGATTTCGAAAGTTGTCTTGGATTTCGTTGGAAGATGACAAAGACGTAGTGGGAATTATTACTCAAAAGATACAAAAAACCCTTCTAAAAGAACAGAGAGTAAAGAACAGAGAAAAGTCCTGCAAGCAAAGTTACTAGAAGTCATGTTTGAAACTTGTTCAATGATAATGTTCTACATCAATTTAGGAAAATCTTAAAGTGGATGCTGAAACAGGCATCTTTGAACAGCTTTCTTGTATGATATGGATCTACAGATTTCGAAGCGTGCCAAAATATGTATTGCTGTTAAGAAGCTACTGGAAAGTGGAGATATCACTCGAATGGATCGGCCAGCGAACTCCCCTGATTTAAATCCCATCGAACGTGCGGGATGCTTAGGGGAGACGCATTGCAGCACGCTTATATCCTCCGGAGAACACCCCACAACTAAAACAGATGCTGATTGCGGAATGGTCACTCCTACCGCAAGAAGTGTTAGACCAACTGGTTCTGAGTATGCGGAGGCGGTGAGAAGCAACCATTGTAGTTAGGGAAGGGCATATTCCATATTAAGGAACATCCGCTTGTTGTTCTTCCTCTTGGATAGACAAGCATGGGTCACGATACTATGTGTTCAATAAAGCTTGTTTTTGTTTGATTCCATACCGTATGCATTGTATTCTTGTTTCAGAGCCGATTCTTTCGTCATCCTTTACGTACATAATACTCTTCCTCATTTCTGAATTTCATATCTCAGAGATGATTTCTCGTGGAGTTATAGCAAAAAACCCACCTGTTGCTTAAGTTTTGCACACTAGTGTGTTTTGGAATGTCTAGAAAGAATTGACTGCATTCACAAAGATTTACAAAGAAGTAATTGTCATGAGTTTTGAGCCGATTATCGATATAACTCGAGGTATAACTATACATTGTTACGTTCATTTCACTGTATAATTCTTGATATTATGCATGTTGTTTTTTAAATAGAATACTGATCGGCATTGTCTTTTGTAATACAATTTTATCAAAAATTTTGAAAATTATTAATTAACATCAGCAAAATACATATATTCTTTTAAGCATTTATATATTTTTGATCTACTGTAGAACATTGATCTATCGTTCCCGCATTATACGTTTTTCATCATTGATCGTTCACCTCGTTTGATCCAGAATTTGTTTCCATAAAACCAATAATTTTTTTCCCAAATTCATCGTTTCCAGCTTATTTGTCTCCCTCATCTGTCCTCGAAAATTTTATGTCTCGCTGCTTTGTTTTCGATAAAGAACCGTCTTTGTTTAGTAAATCTGGGAACAAATGATGAGTTTTTGTTGACCTATAAGAATATTTCGATACAGTGGAGTCAATAAAATGATATTTGATCCATAAAAGATGTTTCCCAAACAGAGATTTATTTTTAAATACTGGTAGTGACTTGAGAGGGAGGTCAGTTACAATAGAATACTAGAACAAAATAACAATGAGATCAGCTTTCCTAAATTTCCCTGCTTTGTCCGTTCGTGATCAGACTGTTTATCTTTGTCGTATTTTATCATTGTCATCGTTGTTGCTTTTTAGCATATTTCTTTGCTTCTCATACCTGCATTGAGCGAATTATCAATTTTATTTGCATTAGATTTTTTATTTAATATTTCTTATTATTCATTTCCCATTCTTTAGCGTATTATTATTCTTAACTATTATACCTCTAGGAAATTTCCTTCATATTATTAATTCTTATTATATCTCATTGTTATTTTTTCTTCTTTTATTGCTTTAAATATAGTGACTGCTATTGTTATTTACCCCTTCCTGCTTTTTAACGATTGATTTTTGTTACATTTATATTTGCTGATTTTACAATTTTTGACATTAATTATACTATACTTTAGTTTTAATTTTCTTGTAGTCATTCTGCTTATATTTGATATTAATTCACGGCCGTGGTACTACTGAAGAATGGGGTGCCCTTGGCAAATTTGGTAAAATTATTGTCGATGTTTACTAAAACACAAAGGTATTTCATCCGAACAACATTGTATCCCTTGCTATGTGGACGACTTTAATTGATGTAGATTGCGCCATTGTAATATAATAATATACATTTTCTTAATTACCAAAACCACTGAGAAAGCGGGCATTTACATTTATGTGCAATTAACAGTTCTCAAAGCCAACAGATCTGAATTATTAAAAATTAGACATAGTGAACTTTTAATGGTTCATTATATTTAATATTTTTAAGCCTTACGCGCATTTAATATATCAGAAATGGGTTCCACAAGAAGAGCTGGATACAAATATAATATAAATTAAAATATAGATACAGATTGTTTGGACACGGCAAGATCGGGAAAAATGTTAGGCAAACATGCTTAGAGCTTTATCGCCAAGTTGGCGGGGGCACCCTATTCTTCAGTCAAGCCCACGACCGTTTTTGCCATTCACTTTTATTTTGCTTCCTTTAACCCCCTTTCGATCAGTTTATGACTATCATATTTCCGGTTTCTACTCTATTAGCATTTTTTTTTGTTTTTGTTAACATTGTTTTAAATTTCTTTATTATATTGCCTATCTGTTTGCCATTTTGATAATTCCAATTCTACTTTGTCATAATCTAATTATCAGTATTCATTGCAAATATCACTTGTCAGTGTAGTAAATAAAAAATTTCTTAGAGCAACTAAGGGTGATGGGAAAATAGAAAAGTAATTCCGCACAAAAATGCGTAAAGGTTTGGGAATACCAACAACATTAAACTCTTTTTTTTTAACAGAGTGATATCTGGGAGTTAGTAAGAAATTGTGGTAGAAACAGTAAGAATACACAGCGTGAAAAGATTCATCTTATCCACAGTGTCCTTTTTTTGGGTTATTAGCAGGCAGTGACGTCAAATAAACTTAACGATGGGGATATCAAGCTAAGAACACCGCCTCTCAGACTGAACTAAGTGTATTGTCACTCCGTCCCAGTTTAACTACACGGCTTAATTTCTAATGGCTAGGTATAAAGATTTAAAGATCAGCAAGAACTAGTGAACAAGAAAATCTCCAGTGAAAACGACTCCACTCAAAGTAGACACTGATATTACGGTCATGTGGATTGTTGATGACCTACTGATGTTAATGGACGCTGATGACCAGTCTGACATTTACAATGCTGCCTAAACGGAGTTATTTAATTACACCCATTTCAAATTATCCCTGCCTTTGAAGGAAGATACCTATCACTTATGGCAATAGTTCAAAGGAAAGATTTACTGTTTTGTTGTGTGGAATAGTGGTGGAAGTGAAAAGATAATGTCCGTTGTTATTGAAAAGTCAAGAAGGCTACGCTACTTTAAAAAATATTTTAAGAGAACTTCGCCAAGTAGAATACAAACAACAAAACTTGTGTGACGGCAGACAGTTGTAATAGTTTCAACCACTCAATAGGTATAAAAATGAGAACAAAAAACAGAAAGATCCTATTGTTTGTAGACAATTCTTCAGTGCACTCTTATAACATCTCATTTCTAAGACACGTCAAAGTTGTAGGATTCCAGGCAAAGATCACAACCTCTGCCCGGTCAACTCTTGACTTAAAAGCAATTAAGTCATTTAACTAGAAACACATAAAGCAGTTAGCTCAGTCTACA
Source organism: Pardosa pseudoannulata (assembly GCA_032207245.1). Lineage (NCBI taxonomy): Eukaryota > Metazoa > Arthropoda > Arachnida > Araneae > Lycosidae > Pardosa > Pardosa pseudoannulata. Next base: position 139,246,212 of record CM063510.1, read on the forward strand.
GTTTATTCAGTGAAAGAGGGGAAGAAGACGAAAACTGACATTTTCATACTATACACATTTTTGTTGTTGTTTGGCGGAAGAAGAAACAATTAACAACTGTTTCACTAAAGCAGGTTTTAGACAACCAAGTGTGAACAATTAAACTGCGTTTGATGAAGATGATGATTTGTTCCAAGACGATTGGAACAAGTTTATTGACATGAATTTTAAGAATTACGTCGCAGTTGAAAGTAATGTAATAATTATGAAGATTACAACAGTGAATGACCTATTCACAGACGAGAAGAAAATTCACGAGAAAGAGAACAAGGAAGACAAACACGAATCAGTATCAGTATCGAATTTTTCTGAAGCACTGTCAAATTCAAAACCCAAAGTTTTGTCAAAGTTAAATTCATTCACATACGCACACAGTGATAACGACAGTGATAGTGTACAAAGTGCACAGGTATAGGTTTTAGAAGGTCACTGAAGGATAATTTTTTACAAACAGCCAATCTATTTGAACAAAACAGGTATGAACTACAAAATACTTTGAAAAGTATTAAGAATACTTCTGTATATAAATTATCCCTTATATAATAATAGCCTAGTTATCTGTCCGCCTGTCCTCGAATTCATGAAGCGGTTGGACCTGGAATGGTTAGGGACATTCATATTGGATTCTTGATGAGTTAGGGTTAGCAAAATTTAAAGTAAGTCTTTAAAACGTTCGCAATCCACCCCTTCCCCCTTTTCGACCGTTTGAAGCCATTATATCAAGCCTTATTTTCCCCAATTAAGAGCAGGTGATTAAGTTTATCACATAATGGCTCCTACCATATTACAGTCGACATATGTCACTGGTGACTACCGCGCCATAATGACGTCAGAAATCGCCAGAGACGTGAATATGGTACCATAAATGTACCTCTCAGACATCATTATGACGCAGAAGTCACCAGTGACATATGTCGACCGTAATATGGTAGCACCCTATAAGTAGGTAAAAGTAATATTTTTTTTCTAACATTATGACGTCATTCTTTTAACCATCTCATTTAATCATTTCTTATTTTTAAATTATTTAAATATCATCTACATTATTTTCATGCTTTTTATCACTGAACTCAGATATTACATAAATAACTTTCTTTTATATTTGGCTTAAATAATAGATTAGGTACATATGAGATAATTTTAAATTTAATCATTGATTATATTTTGTTGCAATAAAAATTTTATCACCGGTATTAACAACAAATTCTTTTCATAAAAGTCTAGGAGTTTATTTCAAGGACTAATAAATATCTAGCGTTTAATTTATAAATCTTTGAAAATTAAGAAGTTTGTTCCTTTGTGTGTTTGTTTTTTATACATAACCACACGGTTTGACTAAATGAATTCAATTCGATTCTAAACTGCATTCACAGTATCGGGAGACTTTAGAGGAGTATGAAGATAAATTATTGAGCGTGTACCAGATAATTCTCTGCCAAGAAACAAACCTGCCTCATAGGGTACTTTACAGTTCTGGAAAATTAAAAATTTTACCAATCCCGTCATATGATGGGCTATATGCTAGTACAGTGGACTCCGCTTAATGTGATCAGTTTGGTACACCGTGATTTTGACAACAATAACCGATTGATAACAATAAACGATATGAAAAATTAGATAAATTTATCTCCCTCCCACTTTAATTTACACATACTAAATTTCAAAACAAAATGAAAAAACACACCTTATATTTATGTACTGTATATTATCCTTTAACCCTTTAACGGACAGGGGTTTCGTAGCAAAACCACCTATTAACCCTCTAAGCGGTTCGCACGTACAATTCCTCCAAACCGATGATGCCTTCAAAGCGGTTGTCACGTACAATTTTCGACCTCCAAAAACGCTTCGAAAATGGATGTAGTGTACATTTCTGCCAGTGGTTTCCTCCATGGAGTTTTGCGGTATGAGGGTCAGGTCTATTGTTGAAGAACTGCACCCCTCTATAACTAACATTTATTGAGGGATGCACCTCTTCCCCCGGAGGCTCAAAGACACTGATAGCTTGTCATGGCTTTCTAAATCTCTATTTCGAAGTATTTCGTGTGGGGTGACAGATGTATCTCTAATTGCACCACTTAAGTATCTTGGATGAATTTTGTAGAAAATATAAATAAGTCTCTCAAAGAGTATTTTTATTTGTACTTTTAGAATCAATTATTTTTTTATGGGATGATCTTCGAGGCTTGACGAGCTGTATGTGTATTGAAAATTGTAATCTATAATATCTATTTATATATATTTATAACCGGAAGTAAAGGAACAATAACGAGGGTGGTTTTCAAGTATTAAATTCTAGTCTACTGAGGGTGAAGTAAAAATAATATAGAACGCTTTGGCCACTGACACAGTAAAACTTTAGCGTATTTTGGAGACTTTTTTCCTCGATGTGTTCCACTCGGAGGTTAAACATCTTTTTTTTTTAAACTTTACTTTTTGGATTACTTTACTTTATCTTTTTATAATTATTTACGGCTCCAATCTCATACATCTGTGATATGTGGAAGCCAATGATGTAGAATCAAGAGCTCTTGCAATAAAAAAAAACTTTTTGGAGACATGGATGAGTTTTCGATTATATATGTATATATATATATATATATATATATATATATATATATATATGTATATATATGTATATATATATGTATATATATGTATATATGTATATATATATATTTATATATACATATTATACATTTTATATATATTATATTTTTGATATTTTAAATATATAACAGATAATAGTTCTACGTTTAACTTATTTATTTCTTTTTCTATTGAAATATATGTATTTAAACTTTCTGTACTTGAGAAGTCAGATTCAATTTATCTTACTTATAACCTCAAATAAATGTATCTGTACAAACAACACTTTTAAGTTGTTAAGTTATTTATTTATTATACCAGTTTAAGGATTATCATTTATTGTTCTTCCAGTATAGTTAAACTTTTAAAAAGGCATAATGTTCAAGCTGTACAAGGGTAGGAGTTAGTCAGTTAAACCTTTTTCTCAAACCCTAATTTGGTATCCTCTAAGGCAAACCCTTCTAAGGAATGTAAAAAAAAAATTATATATTTTACATATACAAGGCTTATAGATAATATTTATAAACAAATTGCATTAAATTCCCATGAATTTATTTTGGTGACCTTTAAAGGGTTAAAACATAAAAATTGTATTCATAATTAAAAAAATGATCAATTATTGACTGTCTACAATTTTTTCTATGAAGTTCATTGATAAATTGTTCGTAATCATAATCAACCTGTCAAAACGATTTAAAATTTCGATCTTTTGTTTTAATGTTAAATCATTTACCTTTCTGGCTTCCATATCGATAAACTGCTCGTAAGCGAACAGGGCATAAAATGTGAATACGCTCCTTCTCAGTTCCGATAATGGGTTGCCTTCTGTAAATCTGACAACCATTGACCACCAGCAGGGTGTGGTTGGTTGGTTGGTTTGGGGTGCTACGGTCTACTTTTTGCAACACGAGGGCTAATGAGACCGGGACCTACAGCTTAAAGCCGATTCCGAACGGCTACGAACATCCATGCCACTGTGAGATTCGAACCCACGAACTCCAGTACCGAAGGCCAGCAACCAATCGGCCATCGTTCAGCCCAGAAGGATGTGCATATTTCTTAAAAATTTCAGGAGCGTATTATTTCCCACTCCTTTGTTCATTCCCCATTTCTCTAGGTTGAAGAGGAGAATTCTGGAAAATTCAAACAACAGCGAAGGAAAAGTAAAGATTGGGTTCCGTCTGAATATATTGAGAATATTCCTTTGACAGTTAAAATGAGGTTCGAAAACTGATCCCATTAAACGATGTAACGATTGAATAAAGCGATAATTTTAACATACAAATGAACAGAGAAAGTCGGGACCAAGTGATTTCGATAATAAGTGATTGATAACATTAACCGTGATCACATTAAGCGGAATCCAATGTATTTTATACTTTTAATTAGTGTTGTAAATATTTTTTATTCGTAATTACACATTTTACGAAATTTCAACATAGTTTTCTGTGTTGTTTCGGAAGATGGATCGGGATTACACTGTATCTTAAAGTGACACGAGTTTCTGTTTAATCTCAAGGCATTTACACAACTCTGGCTGTAAAACCTAAATGTGTGTTGCATATAAAACAAAATAATCTTTTCAAAGGATGGTTTAAGAGAGTTTGTTTTATTTCATTATTTAATGGCTCGCCGTAAAACCAATAAATAAGCATCAGACAATTTATTTTCAAGAAAATTTATTGCCCGGAACAAGCCTGTTTGTGTTCAATCAACCATGATACAATCGCGAATTTCATGTGTAACAGAAATCTAGTTCTAATAACCCGATATGTAGTAATGATTTTAGAACTGTTTATTAAGCTCAAATTCCATGTTTTGCATGTCAAGTTACCATTGTATTGATATTTTATTTTTCCCCTTTGTTATATTTCTTCAAGTATGTAAATAAATGCATGTTGCTGAGAATAAATCATTAAGCCACTAAATTAACAGCATTAAGATCTTTATAAAAGCGAAAGGAATTATTCAAGTGGTATTTTTAGTTCTTGAGACAAACTGGAAGGTATAAAAATTTAATGCCACCAAACATAGAAGTATTAACATAATCAGTATCAAATCCCTTTAACCTGTAATATTCAAAGCTATTAGAAGCTTTGAATATTACAGATTAAAGGGATTAGTTACTTAAATAAAGGATGCAACATTCATAATTAACAGGGATAGCTTGTGGACAACTAAATCATATGTTGATAAATAATACACTTTATTTAACACTTTGCATGCGGGTATAAGGCGATTTCTCGCAGTAGGATACATCTCAACTTATAACAATTCTAACTCTTGTTTAAAACGGAAGGGCAGCTTATTGTTTGCCTATTGGCTGTCGTAAACATGCAAATGAATGGGAAGGGCATTGCAGTAGTTCGTGACGTTGCATGAAAATTGCTCTATACTTCACAACCAACTTACTCGTGCAGTGGGCGTTTTTTCGTGAATCGGGCGAAAGTTTAGTTATTCAGAAAAATCGCAATAAATCGAAAGCTACTTTGTTTTTACGAATGAAACTTATTTTATTTTATACTTTAATATATACTGTATGATTATTTAACAAAAAAAATAATATTTTTACGAAATCATAAAAATAAACGATTTTTAAAATTAAAGTCCGATAATCTGTCAGCGCATATTTCTTCATCACTATCTTTGTCACAACGGCTCATTTTATCAAATTTGTATTCAACAATAAAACACCAAGCTTCAAATTGACAAAACACGACTTGTAAGTTTTGGTGCTAGGAATTCGATTGAAGACGAAATAACGCAACAAAAGACCGAGTAACTGGAAAATCCTAACTAGTGGAAAGAAAAAGGCAAAGCGTTGTATAGCAACGCAAACAACATGCATATAATGTTACACATACATATAATTATACGTATTTAATAGATTTGTGGTGGTTAGCGGGTATCCACCACAAATCTACTAAATACGTATTTGTACGTGACATGCGCTCCAGTGACAGACTGCAAAAAACGTAAAAATACTTTGCCCGCAAGCGAAGTGTTAACTTGCTTTTTATTTCCTTTTTTAAAATTTTTAGATGGATCTAGTACTCTTTTGGTGGCGGTGAAAGATGGTTTCAACCTTTTTCTTGAACCCCATTCCTGAATATCTTTGCCGCGTTTCGCATCATGCATTTGCATGTTACCACAAAAGGTGGATCCATATTGCATCCATTGGTAGATCATATGGGATGATTAATATCAGTTAAAGGCACTTTCTAAAAAGAAATTCTCTCCCTTAACACGTTGTGTGCGGGTACATTTCGCATTGTACCGGGAGCGGGCATTTTGAGCGTAAATTTAGTTATTCAATTAAATCTCAATAGATTGAAAATTATTTAATTTTTTAACCAACTTTTCGTATTTTATATTGAAATATATAAACAAAAATAGAAATATATAAATAACAACCATAAGATTTTTGTAAACAAAGAATATATTTTTTAGTGGGTAAATTTATAATAGTATCGTAAATATGAAAAATCAATAAGAAATAGTAGTATATGGTTTTAATTTTTCCCGTTCTGTGGTTCCGCATCGACTGATGTAAAAACTAGTTTTTATTTGTCTAAATTTTTCCAGAATCTGTGTTGTAGACAAGAACAATCGGCTTCGTTTTTCTGTGTATACCGTGTTTTTTTTGTACCCACAAACAAACCATGTTGTTACACTAACCCGTACTAGTACGTGACCCGCGCTCAAGTATCAGTCGTCAAAAAACGTACTAGTACGTGTCCCGCATACAATGTGTTAAGATGTCCTGTAAGTAGGGAGTATGTCACCTTTGTGTTGCACCTTGTGTAGTGATTCGTTAGGCGTCAAACATTTTGCAAAGAAAAACAAATTTATGCATTAAAAAGCAACACTATTAGGCATTTCATTACGGTTCACTCTAATAAAATAAGATTTTTAGGAAATTCTAAAATTAAAATAATCAAAATTTTCAGCTTTTTGCTTCTTTGTACGAATCAAAGAAAGTATTGTAATCATTAGACATTTCGATGTTCAGATTTCATCAGAAATGCCAATGTTGGCCGTGTCTGAATCAGTTTTGACTGGTGTCCACATTATGATTGTAGGAGGAAACTCTAAATATCTATTTTGACCATTCCTATTTATTTCTGATTAACTTCAATGGCACATATGTACGTACGTATGTATGTAGCATGACTCAGAAACCATTACCCGTATGATGTTAACATTTTATACTTAGTAATTTTGTAACTAGTTGTACACTTCTTTTTTGATTGTATTCCGCACTCTGTATAACAAGAAAATTAATATAATGGATATTAATGCTGCTCGGCCTAACTCAGAAATGATTAACCGTACAGTGTTGAAATATTTTTTTCATGGTTTTGAAATGCTAATTTTTGTTGTTGATATAAGGATTAATACTCTAACTAACTGTCTTGTGAATAAGCTAAATTTTAAACCAGTTATGAAACCGCAAAGAATTTTTGGGTTAGTCTCTATGAAAGACATAAAATGTCAATAAAAGTTACTATGAAAAGTTTAAGAATTGTTTTTAATGACTTTAACTAATAATTGCAGCCTAGTTAAAACTTATAAAGGATCGAAAATTGTAATCAGTCTAGAGTTTTTTTGCTATTTTAGAAGCAGTAAATTTGATATATACTCTAGTTTTCTTCAAAATACATCGTTACGTTATCTTCATACCCAAATTTTAATTGTTCCATATGGATCTATTTTGAATGACAGGAGCTTATCAGCTTTTCTTTAAATCGTTTGTATTAATACTAAGCGATTAAGGAGTAATATATTATCTGAATGCTTGATACTGATATATACAGTTGTAATTTTGGTAGCAATCAGCAACAAATCTTTTTAAAGCATTTGAATAGTCGAGTGATCTTGTATTTGAGATAATATGTATTATTGTGCTACAAAGAAAAAATAATTATCTTCACTGAATGTGTTTTTGACTGTGTAATAAAACATAACTTTTAAAAACGCCTGTAATAAAGTTAACTGCTGTTTCATGGTACTTCGGCAGTGAAAAAGACTTTTACTACTGCTCATACATTTAAAGTTCATTCGCTCTTCTGTGCGGCAATAGTGAAAGAAATGTGTATTCTTTAGCATTTAATGTACATCTTTAACCCTGTAAAGACCAACAGTTGACTTCTTTATTTTTATTCTCAATAAATTAAAAATTCCACAACACTTGACTTTATGTTCTTTAATGGCTGCCCGACGACAAATTTCTTACGTCTTCTTATTTCCCAGTAAACCCACACAATTCAAATAGTAGAGATGAATTTCTAGTGTAATCGGCGAGAAATATTTACGCTGGTTATATATATATATATATATATATATATATATATATATATATATATATATATATGTGTGTGTGTGTGTGTGTGTGTGTGTGTGTGTGTGTGTGTGTGTAATCCAGGAATTACAAAACTGCTAGATACGTTTGAAATTATAGCCCCTATTATTTTTACTTGACCGGGCAAGGAGAAGGCTAATCAGCTTAGCAGTAATAAAGTAAGAGGCAGTCGGGCCACATTAAAGAGAGTGAAGTCCAAGTCTAAACGAAATTTTATTTAAGAGCTGATAGAAAAGGACATCTTTACTAGTCAGCGGAAGAGGAGAGACAGACAAAAAAATCACTCTGCTCGAACAGAGGTGTACCCCAAGAGCGAAGACAGATAGAATTTTCCCAAGGGACAAGAAACTTAATCGGCGAAGTTAACTGTTAAGATCAGAAGAAAAGCCGGGGAATTTGCCGCCGACATTGAAGGGACAAAAAATTGGCATATATTGGACAGAAAGTTTTGGGAAATATAATGGAAGAATTTAAGGTCGAGGACGCTCCTTTGATTATATTAAATGTATCAATAGCTACTCGAGGTTAATCTGTAAGCTTACAGTAGGTGAACTGTTAAAAATTCAAAGGCAGACAATATACCGATAAAACCCTTTTGTAAATGATTTAATTAATAGTTCAAAATTGTCCTCATTGTATAGTAGTTCTTTACCTATTTGGCAAAACTCAAGTAAATCAGTTGATTTATTTCGTACAAAATTCATTACTTCTTATAGTGGTTTGTGGAGCATGCTTTCCATGAAAGAACTGGCATCTTTTAGTTTTTAATTGTCCTATCACACAGACAGACAATATTGTGCATTTGATTCTTCATCAATGACCTAGTTTAAGATTTATAAGATATTTAGTCGAATGTCCTCGTAATAAATCTTGCTGTCTTAAAAAAGTTATTTTTCTATCGAAGCTACTGGAATTGTAAAAGATTACAATCCGCTAACGAAACACTGCGTTTAGTTTTTTATTCTCATGCAATATGATAAGTTAAATAAAGGTGAAAACGCTATAATCTCAATCGTCAGAATAACAATACCCCTTTTCATATAAGGCTGTTCTTAACAACTTTTCGCTGTTCAATGAATGCTGGCCTTAATATTACAAGAAATTAAAAAAACTTTACATTTGAAATACGTGGTTTAAAAAATCCATCTTAAGTAGACACAGCTTGACTTACAAGTTCAACCTATAAGCTATTCCTTACAAGGTAACATTAACTAACATTAAAGTTCTTTAATTGTAACTCGGAGACAACATTCTCGTGTTACACAATGTCAATCATTACAAGGTCAGGTTACTTAGTATAAAGCTGCTAATTAGGTGTTTTGTTTAGAGGTCAAGTTAATTTATCTGTTTTTCCTGGATATGTTTTTAAAAGCTTTTTATTTTCCAGCAATGAATAAATGCTTTTCAGTTACTGCTACAATAACAGAACTTCGTGCATATGAACACATTGCTCGGTAAATATACAAAAGAAGTGTGTATTCTGCTTGAAAATAATTATCAGTACGAATTTCACAGGCAAAATATCCCAATTTGCATAAGTTAGGTAAGCGAAGAATCATAAGAATGAAGTATTAAGTTGGATTACAACAATATCAACAATCTTTTCATTTTCAGTTGAACATATTCTGCTCAAATAGTACCAGTCTAGTTTGTAGATGAATGAGAATAGAGTGGGAAATTTCTATATTGTGATACATAAAATGAACTTGATTATTTTCCGTTTGTTATACCCAATAACTTTCAATATAAATAACCAATATAGGGTAGGTTTTTACCTGCCATATTGTTTCCTCTCTTTACATGTTAACTTATGGAAAAAATAAAATTTCTCCTAGACTTCTCACAAATTAATAATTTTTTTTTAAAAATTATACCATGTGATAGAGCAGAAAGGTTTCTAGGATGCTATGTTTCGAATGGAAAAAAATCGAGAAAAAATATATTTAATTTTAAATCATTTGTGAAAAACTTCAGTATACTATTTTTCAAGTGCAAATAAGATCATTTAACAGATATAAATTCGAAAAAAGGAAAAGGTAATATCCTAAAGAATTCTATCACGTGGTATAATTATAAAAAATTTAAATCAGATCCGGTCAGAGGGAATTTTATTTTTCTCATAGGTTAACATTGAGCAAAGGGATTCCAATATAGCAGGTACAGACGAACCTCTAGCAACTCCCATCATTTTTATTATGCAATGACAATGAGTTTTTCTATTTATTTCAATATGTTTTCTACTTTGTGTAATGTTTTAATAATATCAATTATTGTTTTAATTAAACACTTTATACTGTGTAAATTTCTAATACATCGATGACATTCCACCATTCGATAGTAAAGCATCGCAAGCTTTCTGGCTATGTATGCACTATGCAGGTACCGAAAGCTGCATTCAGTGAATACTACAACTATATTTTACCTGATTTTGAAGAGAAGCATCTCCCTAGTAGATTCTCTAACAGATACCCCCTTCCTGTTATTAATCACTTGAGAGAACTTTCATTTTTTTCCCTAAGAGATCAGCAAAGGAATGAAGTTAAGTGTAAATATGAGAATACACCTGAAAAGGAAAGGCTACCTGACATGTTTGAGGTTGGATTTTTTAAAATTGGAACTGAGAAAAAATTTATCTATTTTGATTCTGAGATTAAATATTAACCCCTTCCGGTATGATTTAATAATGAAAAACTGTGCATGAAATAACCATTTAATTTTTATTTAAAAAACTTGTTTCATTTTACAATTCTTACATATTCTTAATTAAAATCCACTTTTTACATAGTGTTAAATAATATCAGAAACAGTAAAATTAAGAAAATATCAGAGCAAAACATTAATAAGGTATACGGATAATAGTCTTCAAGCTAGTGGTACTTTTCGAAACAAAGTGAGAAGGAATTCTTAATTGTTTACGCCGCCAAGTAGTCTCACTTTTAATTTGATTCTTGTAACACACACGGCATTTCTTAGTAGGTTTTCTTTTATTCTGACTCATTAATTTGGCAATGACTTGTACCAAGTAAACAATATGGAATAGTGACTTGTGATTTTCACAAGTGATAAAAGTGTTGCCAAATTCAGTACACTAGAAATTTTAAACTAAATTAATTATCATATTTAACAGTAACTTTAATCGCATGACGAGTGTAGCTCGTCATTGTGCGGTATGGAATGAAAAACTAATGACGAGCTAGACTCGTCATTTTACCGGAAGGGGTTAAAATGATTAAGGGCTATTGGAGAAGATTTTTTGAACCAAATGCTGCTCTTTTGGATTGAAACCTTTGCTGAAATCTTCTATGATAAAGAGGAGCACAAGACCTCTTTTGTACAAGGTACTCAATAAATTTGTCTTGATTTATTT